>CAWUFW010015349.1:0-365521 GCA_963921515.1 Calotriton arnoldi | reverse complement strand
ATAATCTCAATTGAATTGATCAACTGAAAACCACTAAAGGTACCTAAGGTACATATAATTTAAGCTTAGAATACAGTAAGTTCTACTAAACTTAGAGTTGTGTGTTAAGGGATAGCACACCCTTTCTACAACTCAAGAGAGTTTAGTAGGCCACACTAGAGTAGGTAGTGCATACACCACACCTCACTAGTGATGTCTTCAAAGCCAGGACCCAGTGAGTCCTTGCCAGAAGCCCCTGGGCTTCTTCCCTCCAAGTATGATACACTCCCATTCTTGGAATTGAGAGCATTATGTAACTTGAGGAAACTGAAGACAGGCCAAAGTCCCACCACCCAACATCTTAGAGAGATGTTGGAGGCTTATGATCTCAGCAGGCCCTTAGGGACTGAAGGGGTAGGAGCAGAGGGTGGGGCAGAAGATGAGGATGGGGCCAGGGGTAGCAGCACCCCCAGCCCCCCTCTGGAACTGACCAGGAGGGTGACAATGACCCTGACCTGGATAACCCAATTCCTCCTGTGGATGAGGAGGAGGCTCAGAATGACCTCCACTTTGTCCCCCAGGAAGGATTGTGAGTATGCCCAGAAGGTCTAGATCTCCTTCTCAGGAGTCTAACCACTCTGGCACCTCAATAGGGACCTCTGTCTCCTCTCATAGGAGGGAATCCTCTCATGAGAGGAGAAAGAGGCTGATTCAATATGAGGAAGCTCAGCTTGAACTCAGAAAACAGCAACTGGCTATAGACAGGGAGTCCCTAGATCTCTACAAAGAGAGAAAAAGTTGGGACTAGAGTCCCATGGTGGCAGCAATATCCCTAAAGATAGGGAAAGGTCTTATGACCATAGAAACCTAAACAAGATTGTCCCTCCCTACCAGAGTGGGGATGACATCCACAAATGGATAACTGCACTGGAGAGGGCCTGTAAAGTTCAGAGGGTCCCCCAGAAGCAGTGGGCAGCAATCTTGTGGCTCTCCTTTGCAGACAAAGGTAGAGACAAGCTCCTCACTGTAAAAGAAGAGGATGCTGACAATTACACAGTCTTGAAGAGTGCTCTGATAGATGGGTTTGGCCTAACCACTGAACAGTATAGGTTGAAGTTCAGAGACACACAAAAGCTCAGACTCAAGACTGGGTTGATTTTGTAGATTGTGCTACTAAGGCTCTGGAAGGTTGGATACATGGCAACAAAGTGCAGGACTTTTTAGGATTGTACAATTTGATTATGAGGAGCAGATCCTTAATAATTGTCAAAACCAGCTTTTGCACCAGTATCTGGTGGACTCTGATCTGACCTCTCCCCAAGAATTGGGAAAGAAGGCAGACAAATGGGTCAGACCAAAGTAAAAACTAAAAATCAGGGTGGTGACCAGAAGAAAGATTCTACTAAGTCCCAAGAGAAAGGTGGGGATAAATCTAAGGATAAGTCCCCTACAGGGCCCCAAAATTCCTCTTCTGAGGGTGGGTCCCAAACTCCTTCCTCTCCTGAAAAGAAACCATATTGCCAAGTCTGTAAAAAGCCTGGGCACTGGAAAACTGATTTCAGTTGCCCCAGGATTGGCAATAAAGAAAATGTTCCTCCCACAACTACTACCACCCCTCCTGGTACTACCAGTAGTAATCCTCCAGTTGGGAGTAGTGCACCCAAAAGTTGGGTGCTTTTGCAAGAGGAACAGAGGTGGGCCCTAGTTTAGACAGGGACCCCTCAACAGACTCCTCTGACTCTGATGGTGGTATAGGATTTGCCACCTTTACCATGGGTCCCACAGCATTGGGCAGGTACAGATTGGAGCCAATAATTAATGGTCAGAAAGCTGTGGCATTTAGGGACACAGGGGCTAGTGTCACCATGGTGGCAGGGAAACTAGTCCCCCCTCACCAGCTTTTACCTGAGTTTAAATACCAGGTGACCAACATTGATGTCAGAACAGATCACCCCATGGCCATAGTCAATCTCAGCTGGGAGGGGTCACAGGCCCAAAAGAGTGGCAGTGTCCCCAACCCTACCTGTAGATTGCCTGATGGGCAATAATCTGGAAATTTCAGCCTGGGCTGAAGTTGAACACCAAACCCATCTCAGGATGCTGGGCGTCCCTGTAAAGGTTAGTGGGGCTGTGATGGCCACAGCCCAAGATTTTGGAGAGATGGAGCCTGGAAGAATGGCCCACTCTCCCCAAAAGAGAGCACAAGGGTTGAAGAAAGTCTTCTTCCCCCAGACAGTAGGTAAGGGTCAGCCTCCTCAGGGAACTGACCCTACCCCTAGTGAAGGAACTGCCCCAGAGGTAGTCAGGCCTGGCCTGGCCACACCCCTGATGGCAGAGGACCCTTCCAAGGTGGTACCCAGTCTGGAGCAGGTAACCTGCCCCTCTCTACCCTGCCTCAGCCAGCCCAGGGCTGCAGAGGTCAGGGAGGTCAGTGGACCCCCAGGGCCCCCTGTCCAGAGGAACCCCCAACAGCAGATTAAGGGCACCCAGTCTAGTAGCCCTAGCCAGGTGAAAATTCCTCTACACACTGAGGGATCCCCCATACCTTTATGTAGGGACCTCCCCAGAAGGACTCTGGTAGGCAAGGGCAAACCTGGGACCAGAAGGTTCCAAACCTGCCATGTCCCTCCAGTAGTCCATCCAAAGGGACCCAACCCCCAGCTGTAGGCAGCCAAAGGTTGACCCTTAGAGCAAAGTGCAACTCAGTCATGGAAAGACAGGCATACATGGTGACCAGTGATCTGAGGAAGCTGAGACCAACATTCCTAGGGCCTCACTTCCCTACTCAGACACCTCACCAGCCTTGTGCTTTACCTAAGCACACCACAGGTAGTGATTCCCCATGGTGGAGACCCTCTCATACCCTTAGGGTGAGGGATTGCTTAGTGGACCATAAGACAGGGGGCAACCATGCTAGTGCAGGTGCTTCCTTATATGGCCACTTAGTCAATTAAGGCTCAACTGGCCAAGGTTAGCCTTATCTCCTTTCGTTTGGGGGGTGTAGGAGAGTAGGATCTGCTTCACATGGGTACCCCCACTTTTTGCTGATGCTTCACTGTTTTTCGACATTAGTCTGGCTGGGGCCCTGCTAATCAGAACCCCAGCCTAGCTGCTTCCTCTCTAAAATGGTTTCCATGTGCCTTAGGCACATCTCTGATTGGAATCTGGAGTGCCCTTATAAGTCCCTAGTATATGGTATACTATGTACCAAGGGCATAGGTACCTCAGAGGCCTGCCAGGGGCTGCAGCATGTATTATGCCACCCCTGGAAGGCCATCCAAACTGACACCACAGGTCTGCTACTGCAGCCTGGGTAAGGTGGTGCATGCACCCCTTACTGTGATATAGGTTACCTATATCACGAAATACATACACACATATAAACCTATAAGTCACTCCTAAGGCAGGCCTTATCAATCCTAAAGGCAGAGTGCATGGTTCCTATGTGAGAGGGTGCCCCTGCATGAGCAGGGCCCCTCTGCAGCGTTCGGAGACCATCTCTGATGCTGTTTGTAGTGCAGCCTGACCATATACTCTTAAGCGCATTATATCCTCGCGGTAAAATGCTAACTTTGGAATGGCTGCACCTAAACATGTCGTGTTTGGTGTCAAACATCTTGGAATACTACCCCCCGCCAATCCTGGTGGCGGGGGTAGCATTCCACCCTTCTAGAGGGAAAGACATGTTAACTCTGACGAGTCCGGTAACTTCTTTCCAGAGCCCTGGCATCACAAAATGGATGCTGCTGCCACAGACACGAGTCTGGCCTCCTGCTGCTGGACGAAACTCCGGCAGGGAGGCCTGGACAATAGGTTTCCTGTCCCAGGGAGGTGTGACCACCTCCCCAGACAGGATAATGTGTATTGGGGCTGGGCGGGAGCACTTTCGGGTGCTTTGAAGTCCTGCACTGGGGGCACATTTGGTGTCCCTGTGCATACCCCAGTTCAAACCGGATCAGGGGCTTGCAGCCCCTGCTTTGGCGCGAACTGGACAAAGGGAAAGGGTGTAGCCACCCCTCTGCCCTGACCCACCCATAGGTGGGGCCACAGAGTAGTCCAACCCCTATTTTTAGAATAAAGGTAGGAACCCAGTCCTTAGGACTTTAGATTATACCTGGACGAAACTCTGACACTGAATCCTGGACCTTCGACGCTCTACGACAAGATTAGAGGACTGAAGAATCTCCCTTGGGGTCAAGGAGTGACTCCCCTGCTTGGCAGGCACCAAAGAAGCATCTGTCCGGTTCGCATTACTGAAGCTCCCGTCGGACGCCGAAGTCATCGCATCACCAGAGGTGGATTCTCAGACTTCCCGAGGCTACCCTGAGTCCCCAGCAAAGCTGAGGCCCGTGGCTATCGTGGGTGACTTGAGACCGTGACCCCTGGACACCGAGCACATTTGCAAGTGCACCATCTTCTGGGTCTCCCAAGAAGTCGTGCTTTGGGCTCCGAGTAGCCCTAGCCTCCAGCACCACCTGCACCGAAGATCACTGGCCCCCACTCCACGAGTGTCCTGCAAGCCAGCTCCACGTGCGGCATCACGAGGCTCCTTCACGGTCGCTAGCCCGTTGGCTAGTAGCCCTTAACGAAGGCCAATCTTTTCCTTACTTGGCATCCTGGTTGCTCCAGGCCTGCCCTCACTTAACCTCGCTGGGTGAGTTCCACAGACCTTGCTGGTCTGCACCATCGACGATCTTCATTTTACTCAAGACTTGTTGTTGCTAAGGCTTGTTGGGTCCAATCCGGTCGCTGACACATCAGCACTCGACAGACATCGAGCACCAGCCCGAATCCTGCTCCTGGTTGCCGACAACGCCTCCCGGACCTCGTGGCTGAAGAGTCAAGACGACCGTCAACGCACCTGAAGCACTCGACATCGGTGGGCATCTGTCCATCGCCTTCCTGGTCACTGGCTAGTGACCCAGACTCTGTCCCCTCTGCTTTCAGGTTCACTCAGAACTCCGATCCACTCTTGGATCCACCCGGACACTTTTCTCTTGGCCGCCAGCAGCACTTTGCAGCAGATCGCCATTCGAATCGACGACGAAACCCGACCCCGAAAGGCACCTATGCACCCGGCTTCCCTGGGTGAGGTAACACGAGTACTCCGGTGCTCCCGTGGGTAGAGACTCTTCAAAGTCCTAGATCTCAAAGGGTTTTGTCCTAGTCCTCTTTTAAGTGTCCCTTTCCTCTATTTTCCCGATCCCGACTTTCTCCATAGAAGTTAACGGCGTATCGCGGTTGTGTATTTACACTGCACGCGTCTCCCGTGGGTCCCCTGTGTCACTACCTTGGGTGGTTCCTTGTGGTCCAAGCACTTCTAGAGGCTCTAGGCCTAGTGTCTAGTTCAGTCGTGGTTCGCATACCACTTTATTGGTATATGGTTTGGTACGCCCCTAGGGCCCAAACGTGTATTTGTGCTATTATTGTGATTTAAGATCTTATAACCTATGTACTTCGAACTCTAGCCTCATAAAGAGACTAGAGGGGTGTGTTTAGTAATAAATACATATATTTTGAATATATACCTGGTGTGGTGCTCTTTCATTTGGTCACTCAAGAGATTATAGACTGGTAAAACAAGCTGCTTTACATTCCTTCAAGACTTAGCCTGAAGGCTGCTCTCCATAGCTACCACTAGGATAGCTTTCAATAAGGTTGTCTTTAACCTACCTACCATAAGAGTCGATTTGGACTGGTGCAAGGTGCCCACTATAATTAGTGGACAGCATATGCCAGGCCAACTTCTCACATTGGTGTGCAGCGTGTGGGATTCCAGCTTGCTATTGTTTTACCAGATAATCTCAATTGAATTGATCAACTGAAAACCACTAAAGGTACCTAAGGTACATATAATTTAAGCTTAGAATAACAGTAAGTTCTACTGAACTTAGAGTTGTGTGTTAAGGGATAGCACAACCCTTTCTACAACTCAAGAGAGTTTAGTAGGCCACACTAGAGTAGGTAGTGCATACACCACACCACACTAGTAATGTCTTTAAGGGCAGGATCCAAAGAATCCTTGCAGGAAGCCATTGAGCTTCCACCCTCCAAGTATGATACACTCCCATTCTTGGAATTGAGAGCTTTATGTAACTTGAGAAAAATAAGGACAGGCCAAAGCCCCACCACCCAACACCTCAAGGAGTTGTTGGTGGCTTATGACCTTAGTAAGCCTGTAGGGACTGAAGGGGTAGGAGCTGAGGGTGGGGCAGAAGAAGAGGAGGAGGCCAGGGGTACCAATACCCCCAGCCCCCTCTGAAACTGGCCAGGAGGGTGACAATGACCCTGACCTGGATAACCCAATCCCTCCTGTGGAAGATGATGAGGATGATCAGAATGATGCCCTCTTTGTCCCCCAGGAAGGATTAAGAGTGTGCCCAGAAGGTCTAGGTCTCCTTCTCAGGAGTCTAACCACTCTGGCACCTCTATAGGGAGCTCTGTCTCATCTCATAGGAGAGAATCCTCTCATGAGAGAAGAAAGAGGCTAGTCCAGTATGAGGAAACTCAGCTGGAACTCAGAAAAAAGCAATTAGCTTTAGATAGAGAATCCCTAGATCTCCTTAGAGAGAGAAGAAAGTTGGGACTAGAGTCCCATGGTGGCAGCCATGTCCCTAGAGATAGGGAAAGGTCCTATGACCATAGGAACCTGAGCAAGATTGTCCCTCCCTACCAGAGTGGGGATGATATCCACAAATGGATAACTGCTTTAGAGAGGGCCTGTAAAGTACAGAAGGTCCCTCAGGAGCAGTGGGCAGCAATCTTGTGGCTCTCCTTTGCTGACAAAGGTAGAGATAAGCTCCTCACTGTTAGAGAGGAGGATGCTGATAATTACAAGGTCTTGAAGAGTGCTCTTATTGATGGGTTTGGCCTAACCACTGAACAGTACAGGTTGAAGTTCAGAGACACCCAAAAAGCACAGACTCAAGACTGGGTAGACTATGTGGATTGTTCTGCCAAGGCTCTGGAAGGCTGGTTGATGGGCAGTAAGGTGTGTGACTTCTCAGGATTGTATAATCTGATAATGAGGGAGCAGATTCTTAATAACTGTCAAAATCAGCTGTTGCATCAATACCTGGTTGACTCTGATCTGACCTCTCCCCAAGAATTGGGAAAGAAGGCAGACAAATGGGTCAGAACCAGGGTGAAGCAGAAGGTACAGAACCAAGGTGGGGAAACCAAGAAGCAAGATGCTAAGAACTCTGACAAGGGTGGGGAGAAGGGTAAAGATCAAAAGTCTTCATCAGGCCCCCAAAAATCTTCTTCTGGTGGGGATTCCCAGTCTACCAAGGGTAAAGGCCAAAGAAAACCATGGTGCAAGGTCTGTAAGCAAAAGACCCACTGGACCAGTGATTGCACCAAGTCCAAAGACTCCAGTCCAGCACCCACCAATGCCCCTAAGGCACCTGTTCCCCCTAGTACAGTTGGTGGAAGTGCTCCAGCAAAGGGTTTAGTAGGGTTCACCCTGGGAACTGAGTTGGGCTCTGACTTAGTCAGGGAACTGACTCAGGCTGTGTTAGTCTGTGATGGAGGCATGGATGTGACCTCCACTGTGAGTCCCAGTAATCTGGGCAAGTACAGACAACAGCCTTTAATCAATGGACGTGAGGCTTTGGCATTTAGGGACACAGGGGCAAGTGTCACAATGGTGACACAAGACCTTGTGCTGCCTGGGCAAGTTATGCTTGGTGAGATGTACCAAGTGACCAATGCTAGCAATGTCAGAACAGACCATACTCTGGCAGTTGTTAACTTCTCCTGGGGAGGGGTAACTGGCCTTAAGAAGGTTGTGGTAAGTGCAAACCTACCAGTCGAATGCTTGCTTGGCAATGACTTAGAGACTTCTGCTTGGGCAGAAGTGGAGCTCAGGACCCATGCAGAAATGCTGGGGATCCCTGCAGATGTGTTTGCTGTGACCAGGTCACAAGCCAAAATGTCTAGCACTGAACAGGCCTTGGATTCTGGAAGAATGGACCAAGTGCCTTCCAAGAGGAGGAGTAGTAGGGTTAAGGCAGTGCCTTCCCCTTGGCTCAGGAGGAAGATCAGTCCCTTGAGGGGGATGATCTCAGCCCTGAAGAAGGAACTGTCCCAGAGGAACTGGAACCTGACCAGGTTGAGTTCTTGGGGACAGGGGGACCTTCTAGGGCAGATCTGAGCCAGGAGCAGCAGAGCTGCCCCTCCCTTGAACCCCTCAGACAGCAAGCTGCTGCTGAGGCTGCTGGGAAAGCTAGTGGTCCCCATACAGTGTATTGGGATGATGGACTCCTGTACTCAGAGAGTAGAGACCCCAAGCCTGGTGCTACCAGGAGGTTGGTAATACCTTTGAAGTTCAGGGGCTTCCTATTGACCCTAGCCCATGATATTCCCTTAGCAGGTCACCTGGGCCAGAACAAGACTTGGGACAGAATTGTCCCTCACTTTCACTGGCCCCACATGTCTGAAGACAGTAAGGAGTTTTGTCGCTCCTGTGTAACCTGCCAAGCCAGTGGCAAAGCAGGTGGCACTACAAAGGCCCCCTGATACCACTACCTGTGGTGGGGTGCCCTTTGAAAGGGTAGGGATTGACATTGTTGGTCCCATGGATCCCCAAACAGCCTCTGGGCACAGGTTTATCCTGGTGGTAGTGGATCATGCCACCAGGTACCCAGAAGCTATTCCCCTCAGGACCACTACAGCACCTGTGGTGGCAAGGGCCCTCCTGGGAATCTTCTCAAGAGTGGGCTTTCCTAAGGAGGTAGTCTCAGACAGGGGTGCTAACTTCATGTCTGGGTACTTAAAAGCAATGTGGAAGGAGTGTGGAGTGACTTATAAGTTCACCACACCCTATCACCCACAATGCAATGGTTTAGTTGAGAGATTCAACAAAACCTTGAAGGGCATGATTAAAGGGCTCCCAGAAAAGCTTAGGCGTAGATGGGACATACTCTTGCCCTGCCTTTTATTCGCATATAGGGAGGTGCCTCAGAAGGGGGTTGGTTACAGCCCTTTTGAACTTCTGTTTGGCCACCCTGTGAGGGGTCCACTGTGCTTGGTGAAGGAAGGATGGGAGTTACCTCTCAAGCCCCCAAAGCAAGATATAGTGGACTATGTACTTGGTCTCCGCTCCAGGATGGCTGAGTACATGAAAAAGGCAACCAAAAACCTTGAGGCTAGCCAGGAACTTCAGAAGGCCTGGCATGACCAAAGGCTGTTCTGACTGTTTACCAGCCAGGACAGAAGGTGTGGGTGTTGGAGCCAGTGGCCCCAGCAGCTCTCCAAGATAAATGGAGTGGACCCCACACTATTGTTGAGCAGAAGGGTGAGGTCACTTATTTAGTGGACCTAGGAACACCCAGGAGTCCCCACAGGGTTCTCCATGTCAACAGGTTAAAACCATATGTGGACAGGGCAGACATGGGCTTGCTCATGGCTACTGATGAAGGGCAGGAGGAAGAGAGTGACCCACTCCCTGACCTGCTCTCACAGAACCCTGACGATGGGTCAGTTGATGGTGTAGCCTTGGCAGGCAGCCTCACTACCCAGCAACAAACTGATTGCAGGCAAGTCCTCAATCAGTTTAGACATATGTTTTCACTGACACCCAGTCAGACCACCTGGTGCACTCATGAAGTGGACACTGGGGACAGTCTGCCTATTAAAAACAAGATTTATAGGCAACCTGACCATGTCAGGGACTGTATCAGGACTGAAGTCCAGAAAATGTTGGAATTGGGAGTAATTGAGCCCTCAGATAGCCCTTGGGCTAGTCCAGTAGTCCTAGTACCGAAACCTCACACCAGTGGTGGAAAAAGAGAGATGAGGTTTTGTGTAGACTACAGGGGTCTCAATGCAGTCACTAGGACTGATGCCCATCCAATACCCAGGGCAGATGAGCTCATAGATACTTTGGCCTCTGCCAAATATCTCAGCACATTTGACCTAACAGCTGGCTACTGGCAGATCAGACTAGCTGATACTGCAAAGCCCAAGACAGCATTCTCAACCCCTAGTGGGCATTATCAATTTGTGGTAATGCCCTTTGGTCTGAAGAATGCACCTGCCACTTTCCAGAGGTTGGTGAACACAGTTCTCACAGGACTGGAAGCCTATAGTGCAGCTTATCTAGATGATATTGCTGTCTTTAGCTCCACCTGGGAGGATCACCTGGTCCACCTCAGGAATGTTTTACAGGCCCTGCAAAAGGCAGGCCTGACTATCAAGGCCACTAAGTGCCAGATAGGGCAGAGTCAGGTTGTGTACCTGGGCCACCTTGTGGGTGGAGGCCAGGTTCAACCTTTGCAGAGCAAGATCCAGACCATCATGGACTGGACTGCTCCCACTACCCAGACTCAGGTGAGAGCCTTCTTAGGCCTGACTGGGTACTATAGGAGATTTGTCAAGGGGTATGGATCAATAGTGACACCCTTGAATGACTTAACTTCTAAGAAAATGCCCAAAAAGGTTCAGTGGACAGTTAGCTGTCAAAAGGCATTTGATGACCTCAAGCAGGCCATGTGCACTGCTCCAATTCTGCAGAGTCCTGATTACTCCAAGAAGTTCATTGTTCAAACAGATGCATCTGAATTGGGGGTAGGGGCTGTACTGTCACAATTGAATGAAGAAGGTCAGGATCAGCCAGTAGCTTTTATTAGCAGAAGGCTGACCCCTAGAGAGAAACGTTGGTCAGCCATAGAGAGGGAGGCCTTTGCTGTGGTCTGGGCTCTGAAGAAGTTGAGGCCATACTTGTTTGGTACACACTTCCTGGTTCAGACAGACCATAAGCCCCTCTTATGGCTAAAACAAATGAAGGGTGAAAACCCCAAACTGCTTAGGTGGTCCATTTCCCTACAGGGGATGGACTTTACAGTGGAACATAGGCCTGGGAGTAACCATGCGAATGCAGATGGACTCTCTAGGTATTTCCACTTAGAACATGAAGACTTAACTGGGCAAGGTTAGTTTAATGTCCCTACGTTTGGGGGGTTGTGTAGGAGAGTAGGATCTGCTTCACATGGGTACCCCCACTTTTTGCTGATGCTTCACTGTTTTTCGACATTAGTCTGGCTGGGGCCCTGCTAATCAGAACCCCAGCCTAGCTGCTTCCTCTCTAAAATGGTTTCCATGTGCCTTAGGCACATCTCTGATTGGGATCTGGAGTGCCCTTATAAGTCCCTAGTATATGGTATACTATGTACCAAGGGCATAGGTACCTCAGAGGCCTGCCAGGGGCTGCAGCATGTATTATGCCACCCCTGGAAGGCCATCCAAACTGACACCACAGGTCTGCTACTGCAGCCTGGGTAAGGTGGTGCATGCACCCCTTACTGTGATATAGGTTACCTATATCACGAAATACATACACACATATAAACCTATAAGTCACTCCTAAGGCAGGCCTTATCAATCCTAAAGGCAGAGTGCATGGTTCCTATGTGAGAGGGTGCCCCTGCATGAGCAGGGCCCCTCTGCAGCGTTCGGAGACCATCTCTGATGCTGTTTGTAGTGCAGCCTGACCATATACTCTTAAGCGCATTATATCCTCGCGGTAAAATGCTAACTTTGGAATGGCTGCACCTAAACATGTCGTGTTTGGTGTCAAACATCTTGGAATACTACCCCCCGCCAATCCTGGCGGCGGGGGTAGCATTCCACCCTTCTAGAGGGAAAGACATGTTAACTCTGACGAGTCCGGTAACTTCTTTCCAGAGCCCTGGCATCACAAAATGGATGCTGCTGCCACAGACACGAGTCTGGCCTCCTGCTGCTGGACGAAACTCCGGCAGGGGAGGCCTGGACAATAGGTTTCCTGTCCCAGGGAGGTGTGACCACCTCCCCAGACAGGATAATGTGTATTGGGGCTGGGCGGGAGCACTTTCGGGTGCTTTGAAGTCCTGCACTGGGGGCACATTTGGTGTCCCTGTGCATACCCCAGTTCAAACCGGATCAGGGGCTTGCAGCCCCTGCTTTGGCGCGAACTGGACAAAGGGAAAGGGGTGTAGCCACCCCTCTGCCCTGACCCACCCATAGGTGGGGCCACAGAGTAGTCCAACCCCTATTTTTAGAATAAAGGTAGGAACCCAGTCCTTAGGACTTTAGATTATACCTGGACGAAACTCTGAAACTGAATCCTGGACCTTCGACGCTCTACGACAAGATTAGAGGACTGAAGAATCTCCCTTGGGGTCAAGGAGTGACTCCCCTGCTTGGCAGGCACCAAAGAAGCATCTGTCCGGTTCGCATTACTGAAGCTCCCGTCGGACGCCGAAGTCATCGCATCACCAGAGGTGGATTCTCAGACTTCCCGAGGCTACCCTGAGTCCCCAGCAAAGCTGAGGCCCGTGGCTATCGTGGGTGACTTGAGACCGTGACCCCTGGACACCGAGCACATTTGCAAGTGCACCATCTTCTGGGTCTCCCAAGAAGTCGTGCTTTGGGCTCCGAGTAGCCCTAGCCTCCAGCACCACCTGCACCGAAGATCACTGGCCCCCACTCCACGAGTGTCCTGCAAGCCAGCTCCACGTGCGGCGTCACGAGGCTCCTTCGCGGTCGCTAGCCCGTTGGCTAGTAGCCCTTAACGAAGGCCAATCTTTTTCTTACTTGGCATCCTGGTTGCTCCAGGCCTGCCCTCACTTACCCTCGCTGGGTGAGTTCCACAGACCTTGCTGGTCTGCACCATCGACGATCTTCATCTTACTCGAGACTTGCCGTTGCCAAGGCTTGTTGGGTCCAATCCGGTCGCCGACACCTCAGCACTCGACAGACATCGAGCACCAGCCCGAATCCTGCTCCTGGTCGCCGACAACGCCTCCCGGACCTCGTGGCTGAAGAGTCAAGACGACCGTCAACGCACCTGAAGCACTCGACATCGGTGGGCATCTGTCCATCGCCTTCCTGGTCACTGGCTAGTGACCCAGACTCTGTCCCCTCTGCTTTCAGGTTCACCAGAACTCCGATCCACTCTTGGATCCACCCGGACACTTTTCTCTTGGCCGCCAGCAGCACTTTGCAGCAGATCGCCATTCGAATCGACGACGAAACCCGACCCCGAAAGGCACCTATGCACCCGGCTTCCCTGGGTGAGGTAACACGAGTACTCCGGTGCTCCCGTGGGTAGAGACTCTTCAGAACGTCCTAGATCTCAAAGGGTTTTGCTCCAAGTCCTCCTTTAAGTGTCCCTTTTCTCTATTTTCCCGATCCCGACTTTCTCCATAGAAGTTAACGGCGTATCGCGGTTGTGTATTTACACTGCACGCGTCTCCCGTGGGTCCCCTGTGTCACTACCTTGGGTGGTTCCTTGTGGTCCAAGCACTTCTAGAGGCTCTAGGCCTAGTGTCTAGTTCAGTCGTGGTTCGTATACCACTTTATTGGTATATGGTTTGGTACGCCCCTAGGGCCCAAACGTGTATTTGTGCTATTACTGTGATTTAAATAACTTATAACTTATGTACTTCGAACTCTAGCCTCATAAAGAGACTAGAGGGGTGTGTTTAGCAATAAATACATATATTTTGAATATATACCTGGTGTGGTGCTCTTTCATTTGGTCACTCAAGAGATTATAGACTGGTAAAACAAGCTGCTTTACATTCCTTCAAGACTTAGCCTGAAGGCTGCTCTCCATAGCTACCACTAGGATAGCTTTCAATAAGGTTGTCTTTAACCTATCTCCAATAAGGGGTTGTTTGGACTGGTGCAAGGTGCCCACTATAATTAGTGGACAGCATATGCCAGGCCAACTTCTCACACTGCACTGCCCTAAACCCTGAAACACCACCCCCAGCACGACCCCCTACACTGCCCGAACACCACTGCACTGCCCTAAACCCTGAAACACAACCCCCAGCACGACCCCCTACACTGCCCGAAGACCACTGCACTGCCCTAAACCCTGAAACACCACCCCCAGCACGACCCCCTACACTGCCCGAACACCACTGCACTGCCCTAAACCCTGAAACACCACCCCCAGCACGACCCCCTACACTGCCCGAACACCACTGCACTGCCCTAAACCCTGAAACACCACCCCAGCACGACCCCTACACTGCCCGAACACCACTGCACTGCCCTAAACCCTGAAACACCACCCCTGCATGACCCCCTACACTGCCCGAACACCACTGCACTGCCCTAAACCCTGAAACACCAGCCCCAGCACGACCCCTACACTGCCCGAACACCACTGCACTGCCCTAAACCCTGAAACACCAGCCCCAGCACGACCCCCTACACTGCCCGAACACCACTGCACTGCCCTAAACCCTGAAACACCAGCCCCAGCACGACCCACTACACTGCCCGAACACCACTGCACTGCCCTAAACCCTGAAACACCACCCCAGCACGACCCCCTACACTGCCCGAACACCACTACACTGCCCTAAACCCTGAAACACCACCCCCAGCACGACCCCCTACACTGCCCGAACACCACTGCACTGCCCTAAACCCTGAAACACCACCCCCAGCACGACCCCCTACACTGCCCGAACACCACTGCACTGCCCTAAACCCTGAAACACCACCCCCAGCACGACCCCCTACACTGCCCGAACACCACTGCACTGCCCTAAACCCTGAAACACCACCCCCAGCACTACCCCCTACACTGCCCGAACACCACTGCACTGCCCTAAACCCTGAAACACCACCCCCAGCATGACCCCCTACACTGCCCGAACACCACTGCACTGCCCTAAACCCTGAAACACCACCCCCAGCAAGACCCCATACACTGTCCGAACACCAATGCACTGCCCTAAACTCTGAAACACCACCCCATCACGACCCCCTACACTGCCCGAACACCACTGCCCTAAACCCTGAAACACCACCCCAGCAAGACCCCCTACACTGCCTGAACACCACTACTGCTCTAAACCCTGAAACACCACCACCAGCAAGACCCCCTACACTGCCCAAACACCACTGCACTGCCCTAAACCTTGAAACACCAGCCCCAGCACGACCCCCTACACTGCCCGAACACCACTGCACTGCCCTAAACCCTGAAACACCAGCCCCAGCACGACCCCCTACACTGCCCGAACACCACTGCACTGCCCTAAACCCTGAAACACCAGCCCCAGCACGACCCCCTACACTGCCCGAACACCACTGCACTGCCCTAAACCCTGAAACACCACCCCCAGCACGACCCCCTACACTGCCCGAACACCACTGCACTGCCCTAAACCCTGAAACACCAGCCCCAGCACGACCCCCTACACTGCCCGAACACCACTGCACTGCCCTAAACCCTGAAACACCAGTCCCAGCAAGACCCCTACACTGCCCAAACAGCACTGCACTGCCCTAAACCCTGAAACACCAGCCCCAGCAAGACCCCCTACACTGCCCGAACACCACTGCACTGCCCTAAACCCTGAAACACCAGCCCCAGCAAGACCCCTACACTGCCCGAACACCACTGCACTGCCCTAAACCCTGAAACACCAGCCCCAGCACGACCCCCTACACTGCCCGAACACCACTGCACTGCCCTAAACCCTGAAACACCAGCCCCAGCACGACCACCTACACTGCCCGAACACCACTGCACTGCCCTAAACCCTGAAACACCAGCCCCAGCAAGACCCCTACACTGCCCGAACACCACTGCACTGCCCTAAACCCTGAAACACCAGCCCCAGCATGACCCCCTACACTGCCCGAACACCACTGCACTGCCCTAAACCCTGAAACACCAGCCCCAGCACGACCACCTACACTGCCCGAACACCACTGCACTGCCCTAAACCCTGAAACACCAGCCCCAGCACGACCCCCTACACTGCCCGAACACCACTGCACTGCCCTAAACCCTGAAACACCAGCCCCAGCATGACCCCCTACACTGCCCGAACACCACTGCACTGCCCTAAACCCTGAAACACCAGCCCCAGCACGACCCCCTACACTGCCCGAACACCACTGCACTGCCCTAAACCCTGAAACACCAGCCCCAGCACGACCCCCTACACTGCCCGAACACCACTGCACTGCCCTAAACCCTGAAACACCAGCCCCAGCACGACCCCCTACACTGCCCGAACACCACTGCACTGCCCTAAACCCTGAAACACCAGCCCCAGCACGACCCCCTACACTGCCCGAACACCACTGCACTGCCCTAAACCCTGAAACACCACCCCTGCACCACCCCCTACACTGCCCGAACACCACTGCACTGCCCTAAACCCTGAAACACCACCCCTGCACGAACCCCCTACACTGCCCGAACACCACTGCACTGCCCTAAACCCTGAAACACCACCCCCAGCACGACCCCCTACACTGCCCGAACACCACTGCACTGCCCTAAACCCTGAAACACCACCCCCAGCACGACCCCCTACACTGCCCGAACACCACTGCACTGCCCTAAACCCTGAAACACCACCCCCAGCACGACCCCCTACACTGCCTGAGCACCACTGCACTGCCCTAAACCCTGAAACACCACCCCCAGCACGATCCCCTACACTGCCCGAACACCACTGCACTGCCCTAAACCCTGAAACACCACCCCTGCATGACCCCCTACACTGCCCGAACACCACTGCACTGCCCTAAACCCTGAAACACCACCCCTGCACGACCCCCTACACTGCCCGAACACCACTGCACTGCCCTAAACCCTGAAACACCACCCCCAGCACGACCCCCTACACTGCCCGAACACCACTGCACTGCCCTAAACCCTGAAACACCACCCCCAGCACGACCCCCTACACTGCCCGAACACCACTGCATTGCCCTAAACCCTAAAACACTACCCCAGCACTGACCCCCTACACTACCCGAACACCACTGCTACTACCCTAAACCCTAAAACACTCCCCCAGCACGACCCCCTACACTACCCGAACACCACTGCACTGCCCTAAACCCTAAAACACTCCCCCAGCACGACCCCCTACACTACCCGAACACCACTGCACTGCCCTAAACCCTAAAACACTCCCCCAGCACGACCCCCTACACTACCCGAACACCACTGCACTGCCCTAAACCCCAAAACACTACCCCCAGCACAACCCCCTACACTACCCAAACACCACTGCACTGCCCTAAACCCTAAAACACTACCCCAGCACGACCCCTACACTACCCAAACACCACTGCACTGCCCTAAACCCTAAAACACTACCCCCAGCACGACCCCCTACACTACCCAAACACCAATGCACTACCCTAAACCCTAAAACACTACCCCCAGCACGACCCCCTACACTACCCAAACACCACTGCACTACCCTAAACCCTAAAACACTACCCCCTGCACGACCCCTACACTACCCAAACACCACTGCACTACCGTAAACCCTAAAACACTACCCCCGCACGACCCCCTACACTACCCAAAGACCACTGCACTACCCTAAACCCTAAAACACTACCCCCTGCACGACCCCCTACACTACCCAAAGACCACTGCACTACCCTAAACCCTAAAACACTACCCCTGCACGACCCCTACACTACCCAAAGACCACTGCACTACCGTAAACCCTAAAACACTACCCCCGCACGACCCCCTACACTACCCAAAGACCACTGCACTACCCTAAACCCTAAAACACGACCCCTACACTACACAAACACCGCTGCACTACCCTAAACCCTAAAACACTACCCCCAGCACGACCCCCTACACTCAACAAACACCACTGCACTACCCTAAACCCTAAAACATTAACCCCTACACTACACAAACACCACTGCACTACCCTAAACCCTAAAGCACTACACCCAGCATGACCCCCTACACTACCCAAACACCACTGCACTACCCTAAACCCTAAAACACTACCCTCAGCAGTACCCCCTACACTACCCAAACACCACTGCACTACAATAAACCCTAAAACACTACCCCCAGCAGTACCCCCTACACTAGCCAAACACCATTGCACTACCCTAAACCCTAAAACACTACCCCCAGCAGTACCCCCTACACTACCCAAACACCACTGCACTACCCTAAACCACTACCCCAGCACGACCCCCTACACTACCCAAACACCACTGCACTACCCTAAACCCTAAAACACTACCCCCAGCACGACCCACTACACTACCCAAACACCACTGCACTACCCTAAACCCTAAAACACACCCCCAGCACGACTCCCTACACTACCCAAACACCACTGCACTACCCTAAACCCTAAATCTACCCCCAGCACGACCCCCTACACTACCCAAACACCACTGCACTACCCTAAACCCTAAATCTACCCCCAGCACGACCCCCTACACTACCCAAACACCACTGCACTACCCTAAACCCTAAATCTACCCTCAGCATGACCCCCTACACTACCCAAACACCACTGCACTACCTAAACCCTAAAACACTACCCCCAGCACGACCCCTACACTACACCAACACCACTGCACTACCCTAAACCCTAAAACACTACCCCAGCACGACCCCTACACTACCCAAACACCACTGCACTACCCTAAACCCTAAAACACTACCCCCAGCACGACCCCCTACACTACCCAAACACCACTGCACTACCCTAAACCCTAAAACACTACCCCCAGCATGACCCCCTACACTACACAAACACCACTGCACTGCCCTAAACCCTAAAACACTACCCCCAGCACGACCCCCTACACTACACAAACACCACTGCACTACCCTAAACCCTAAATCTACCCCAAGCATGACCCCCTACACTACACAAACATCACTGCACTACCCTAAACCCTAAAACACTACCACCAGCACGACCCCTACACTACACAAACACCACTGCAGTACCCTAAACCCTAAAACACTACCCCCAGCATGACCCCCTACACTACACAAACACCACTGCACTACCCTAAACCCTAAAACACTACCCTCAGCACGACCCCCTACACTACCCAAACACCACTGCACTACCCTAAACCCTAGAAAAGTAACCACCACCCCATGCCCAATCCCCTTACCTCTCACTCCTCGTGGTTCCTCTCTCCTCGTGGTTCCTGCTTCATGTCGTCTCTGAGGGGCGGTGCACGTCGTTGTGAGGAAACGGAACAGCCTCTGTTTCCTTACAACGACGTCGATCATCTACATTTTTTTAGAACTCATCGTCATTTACCATACATACTTTTACAACAAAATTTGTTGTAAAGGCATGCGTGGTAAAGGACCATGCGTTCTAAAAAATGCGTAGTAATGACTCGCTGATGTACAACGCATGCGTGGTAATGCATGCGTTGTAATGGTATCGTGAAGTAAAAAAGTCGTTGTAACGGCTGTTTACCGATCGAAGCTGGCCCCTGTTCTTCAGTGAGTCGTTTATTTGATAAATTAGGAGGAAGGAATGTGTTTTTTTACCGAAAAGTGCATTCCCGGCTGTTGTATTGTGAAAGTGTCCACGTGGCCTGGTTTCACTTCCGGTGAGAGAGTGGAAGAGTCTGTTTGGATCTAAAGGGGTTCTGCTGTTGGACGGGGCCGGCGCGACACGTCATCAGAAAACACAGCTAATGGAAAGCGTTGTCCCCGAAGTGTGGAGCAGTGCCATGAGAGGTCAACGAGTGTGCGTCCCGCCGCAGTATGACCGTACCGCGTGACCCATGTGCCGCCTCCAGTGTACAGAAGGCAGAAGCGGCATCCATCGCAGGTCCTCTTGAAGACCGTTGTAGCACTAATTCTACATTTTGGAACTAGGGCATTTTAACCTTGTTGTTCCTGCCAGATACAAAGAGAAGATCCTGTGTTATTCAGTGCCCTCGTTACCTTTTCTGTGGGTAGTGGTGCTTGTCACTTCGCTGCCCCGCCGGTGCACACGACTGGGCTCCCCACCTCGTGTGCCATCTGCAGGGCCTCTGCCCTCGGATCACTGGTTTCGGTTTCTGGAGTGGCAACATAAACAGTTGCTCCCAAAGGACTAGCCTGAACACTTAGGTGAATATCCCCTGCGCCAGCATTCCGCGGAAATTCTTTCCTAGCTCTCCCACATCGACGACGATGTCATAATAGCATGGCTCCGCTCGCGACACCGTATGACATTGATCCAGCGCGATATTATCAAACAACATTCATACACCATATACTCACTTGGGCCCATACATTCACACTACGCTAATACTTACGCTGGGTTTATCAGTTGTTACTCTTATCAAAAATCCCTGCTACCAATTGCCTTCTGATTGAAGAGTAATGACTTACCAATGAATCCTTTGCTAATTTGGAAATTTAAAATGAGTGACATTCATTATAATACATAATCCTGAAATAACCACTGAGTCAGGAAGTTTTAAAATGTTTATCTAAAGTTTAGCAGAGTAAAATACAAAGCCACATGTTACTTAATCGAAATACCCAAGATTTAGCATAGAAATGATTATTGCTAATCAAATGACGGTGTTTAAAGAAAGGGAGAGGATAGAGATAGCAGCGCACCTAAAGGTTGCATTATATTTACCTAAGTGCGAGAACCAAAACCCCTTAGCCAAGGAGTTGGAAAGAATAGGACCCAGGAAGGATGAAGAGTAAAGACTTCTTCCAGGATCAGAACAGGACCGATGACCTCTCTACAACGACGCCTGCGTCGTTCCCCTCTCTGATACTCGACTTCTCCTCGATTCTCCCGTGCCTTCCTTCTAATGGACTCCGCCGCCCCCTCCTCAGGACCTCTTCAGGACAGGGATTCAGTCAGCAACCGATCAGCATGGCAGTCTGGAGCTAAGAGCTCTCTGGCAGCATGGACGCCTGTTCTTCGTGAACGCATGCTCTAACTAATTAACTAATGCTATATTCTATTATACCCTTCTACGCCCATGTACCTCCCCTTAATGTTACTAAATTATGGGGCCAATACTTCTGATTGGACAGGGACAGGGGGTGGATTCTCGCACCATATCGATTTGGCCTAAATTGTAAAGCCTATTGTCTTTACGTTCCCACCCCTTCAAATTAATACATTCGCTTTATTTCCCACCCGTCTCACGACAAATGTTATACAATTTACAGGGGAAAAGTATCATTTTGTCCACAGGAAACATAAAGTACAGCATCTTCGGCCAATGGGGCATGGCCTTGGGAGACGTCCAAGTTGACTTCACTTGGCAGGCACACAGGATACATGCGCAGAACCATCGTCTCTCGAGTTACAAGTCACCAACCCAGGCCCAAGTTTACAAACTAATAAAAGTGCAAGAAGAAAATATTAAAATCACAAATAAAATTTTTCACTGTATGCCCACTTTTCCTACTCTATTCCCAATTAATTATAATACTGTCCTACATTAGTAGCGTTAAGAAAACGACAATTTAATAATGACATGAGAGCAAGCTGAAGCATGTGAAAACATCAAGCAGCCATTTTAATGCACACTGCGCAGAAGCAGAAGTTTCCCACCAAGCAAAGAAAGACGTCACACCATGTGATCAGGTTGCGACATGCGCAGTGAGATTCCCGCGCTTTAGCGGCCATTTTGGATTACAGACAAGCGTTATTCTTTAGTAAAACACATATGCAAGCTTCTCTCCCTTTGTGTAGTGTATGCAAAGGTTAGTATTAACAATACAATTTTAATAAATTAATACTATGAGGAGGATTGCGTACAAGCAAGTTTCATTTATGAAACCTTGCTCCATCAACGTCATAGGAGCCATAAGAGGACCTCGTCGGCATGCTGACGTCAGTTCCACCCATTTTTTCTGTGCCACCGAGGTAAACAGGTGGACCGACACATTTTCACATGTATACATAGTATACTAAATATATATATATATATATATATATATATATAAGTGCATAACCAATAAAGGCATAAAGAAATAGCAACAGATCAAGCATTTCTCACTATTAAAACATAAGCATGATTAAGACATATTAAAAACATTCATGCCAAACAGTAAAAGCATCTTTTTGGTAGAAACAGGTGGACAACGGGAGGCGGGTGGGACAGTGAGGAATCCGCAGGCAGATACTGTATCCACCAGAAAAGCGTTACCGAAGGTAAGTAACTTGCTCTTCTGATGGAAACTTCTGCCTGTTGATTCCTCACCTTTGAATAGAATCCTCAAGCTGTACCTCACCCGGAGGAGGGTGTCCATCTGACTAGACCACAAAATCTTGCAAAACAGATCGAGCAAAATGGCCATCCCTCCTAACCTCCGAATCCAATAATAATCGAATAATTTTTAGTCGAAATTATATTGAAAATAATACTTTAAAAATACTTTAATTAATAAATTTAGACAAACACTTAAAGGAAAACTTTTATTTATAATTAATTTAAAGATATTTCATACTTTACAAATTACGCCGAAGTCGCGACCCCAGCGCGACTTTTCAAAATGGCTGACCGGAATGCGCGCAGCCATTGTGTAGGGTGTGCGACTTCTGTATAATATTTAAAAAAAAAAAAAAAGATATAGTTTTCCTAACTAAAATTATTCAATTTTTATATATATATATATATATATATGTATATATATATATATATATAGAAAATAAAAAAACGTAGGATTGAGGTACATTGGACTTACAAATTTTCATTTAAAAACCTTTGAAATTCACTGGAAAAACCATAGGTTTCAGGCACGTTATAGTTAGAAATTAGCATTTGAAAAACCATAGAAATTCACTGAAAAAAACATAGGTTTCAGGCATGTTATAGTTAGAAATTAGCATTTAAAAAACCATAGAAATTAACTGAAAAAACCATAGGTTTCAGGAACGTTATAGTTAGTTGGACATTTCACTTGTACAAAACCATAGAAATTCCGGCGTTATAGTTAGTTCAGCTAACTATAACTCGCGCCCCCGCAATGCACTGCTGATGACGTCACATATTACATAATTCATGACATGGTCAGTGACATGACTGATGACATCACTGATGACATCTCAAATGACATCACTGATGACATCATCCAGTGACTGTGTGTTTCTGTAAAGTTTAATTTTGTTTTATATATATGCCAAGCTGTATTGAGGAATGAGTGGGTGTATAAGTGTCTGTATGGAGGATTTAGTAGGTACGTGACTGACTGTATAAGTGAGTGATCAATGTGTCTTACTGAATGCATGGGTTAGTGACTAAACGGTGTGAAAGTCTGTATCAGTCTGTCTGTTGTTGTGTAAAAATGGGCCAACCGAAATTCAACAAACTTATTCTGTCCCAAACGTTGTCAAATTTTGCATTTCAGAATTCCCTCCAATTTGTTCTTTGGCAGACACAGCAATAGTAATGGGAAAGAAGTGTATTCATTTTTTTGCCTTAGGACAAAAGTTTAGCCTGCAACGAAATGGGTGCAAATTGATTTGCCTTAATTTAATTGCACTGGTGCACAGGTTATATTTGTCATATTTCCTGCTATCTTTTTTATGCAGACAAAACAAAAGAGCATGCAATCAAATAAACACATACTATAAAAAACGTTCAGAGTCCTGGAAACGCTCATCCACTATGAATAAGACACAAGTCAAGGGTCATAAACACTACTTAAAGGCATCATGTCTGGTAAATCATGCAAAAAGGGGGCAGAGAGTGTTCTGTTCTTGTTTACACATGGAACTTCATTTCCCCTTGGATCTGTAGGTCATGTGCTCAGTCCATCTGTGCAAATGCCTGTGTTTACTTACTAACTTTATTGAGGAGTTATAATGGAGACATTTTTCGTAAAGAATGTGGTCACTGGTTCCAGCTGTTTGGCTTGCAGCATTTGTCCAGGTTTCACTATCATCTTTGAGTTAATAGGCTGGACCGGACGTCTGATTTAAAGCAGGAACCAATCCGCAAAAGGCTGAGATGGCTAAAGTAGGAATTTATGACATTTATCTGACTTTTAAACATTTCATAAACATTACACGATTCTGTTCAAAAATATTACCTGGTTTGTATTTCCCTAGTTCTGCTTACATACCATGCAGCTATACATAATTTGATCTCTATGGTTCGATCTTGCGAGGGCCATAAAATTCTGATCTCTGTGCAAACATTCATTTGTGCATCAATCACAATTTCGAGATGTGTAGCCAGTATCTCATACCCTGCAATTTGCCCCAGTTACAATTTAGAATGTCAATCATGCCAAACATTACTGGGGAAAATGCATGATAAATAATGAGATATGTAGAATGTAGAAAGCACTAATTCAGCATGTGATTACTCATTTTGAGGAGGAGAATCAATAACTAGTGGTTTATACTGCACACGGTAAACACCATTCTCTCGAGGATTGTTATTTACTGGGAACGCTAGTTATCTCAACACCATCCAGTCCACCCGTACTTGTGGATGCAAAAAAATGGGTTACTCTTTGAGGGGCGTGAAAGCCCCACTCAGGCAACAATCACAATCCTTGTCAGGGTGAACCTCAAAAAGACAGTAAATGAACCTGTCCTTAACCCTTTGAAAGTTCGGCACTAAACCAATTAGGCTTAACTTAAAATCAATATGTAAAGTATTTATGCGGCACACAAACAGTAATAAAGTGTAATCACAACACAAGAAAAATCCCAAACCAATTTCGAAAAATAAATTACATTTTAATAAATAAAATGATGCCAGAATGACAAAAACCCAATCAGTAGAATGGAGATATTCAAATGTATTTAGGGAAAATAGCACCTAAAAGCCCAAAGCCCCACCTGCAGTCATCTGGTTGGGCTGGTCGGATTGGGGGAAAGCCAGAAGGTCAGGCTGATCGTGATGAAGTGTGGGTCGGATACAAGGACTAGGTTAGTTACTTCTCAAATCAAGAGTGAACAGTTCTGTTTGCATAGGAGGAGACCGTGAAGGGGAGGTTTTCTGTGCAAAGATTAGGCTGAGCGTTGCCGATAGTCGTCGCTGTAGCGCAAAGATCCAGTCGTTACTGGAGCTTCGTGTTGGTGGTTGCCACAGGCTTTAGTGCAAAATGCAGGTCTCGAGTTGCCGGTGGGTGCAGACAGTTGCTGCCAGCATGAACAGCAGGTCTCATCAGAGCTTTATGTTGGCAGTTGTCGCGGGTAGCAGAGTTCGGCATGAATGGGCCAGTTTGCGATCGCAAGGAACCCAAACTTCAGGATTTTCACCTTTTCTCCTTGGAGGAGCTTCCACTGATGCCAGCCAAGGGGGAAGGCACCTCTTGGGGACCTGGACTCACTCCAGCAGAGGCCAGGAGCAGGGCTCAGACAGGTTCAGGGAGGTCCAGTTGCAGCTGGGCAGTTGAAGGTGGCCTCTGAAGCTTGTTAACTCCCTGTAGCTCATACATAAAGTTAGCCAAGTGACCCATGGAGTCACTCTGTGTGGCCTGGGAGCAAGGCAAGGAGGTCCAGTCTTCCTTCTTCAGACAGCAAGGCAGTCCTTCAACCACCAGGGCAGCAGGGCAGTCAGGTAGTCCTTCTTCTGAATCTTTCACAGGTCCAGGAGAATTCTGGTAAGTGCTCTGGAGGACCAATATTTCTACCTGGTTTCCGACTTTGTGTGAGGGGACTCCCTGTCTTACCCTTAACACTGGTTCTGGAAAGTTCTCTCTCGTTCATTGGTCAGGGCTCTAAACTGACCGGGGAAATATAAGGCAGGGCAGGCCTGGTTTCAGGTTCCTTTGTGTTTGCAGGAGGCAAAGCCCTTTGAAGTGTAATCAGGCTTGGGGACAACTCCTCTCCCAGTCATCCTGCCAGGATGTCCCATCTTGTCTACATCTAAGCCACTCCTTTCTCTCATTGTATGGAAGTAATACCAAACCCCAACAGCAGATCCATTCACTGTCATTTGACTCAGGACATTGACAGAAAGGCTTAGTTGATTGGGGTATGAAAATGCCAACTTTCTCAAAGTGACAATTTTGGAATTCAAATTTAAAATACGACTTCACCATTAAAGAGAATTTAAACTTACAATTCATTACTACATATCTCTATCTGCTCCCAATCTGAAGGATTCACATTAAATGTAGTAAGGTAACCCAGTGCCAGTCAATGAGAGACATCGGCCTTACAAAAAAGTGAAAAACGATTTTAGGAGTTTTTCACTGCCAGCTACATGTAAAACTTAAGTACACATGTCCTACATTTTAGGGACAATGCACCCTGCCCTATAAACCTTTAGGGCCTACATTGGGGTAACTTGTAGGTATTAAAAAGGAAGGTATGGGCCCGGCAAAATATTTATTTTGCCAGGTCAAAAGGCAGTTTAATTCTGCCCTTTTCACTACAGTGACAGGCCTGAGACATGCTTTAAAATGCTACTTTAGTGGGTGGCACAATGGTTGCTACTGGCCACTAGTAGCACTTGATTACAGGGCCTGATTACAACAAGTACCATATAATAGTGAGTTACGTGTAAATTATATGTACCAATCTGGTATATGCCAATTTACCATGTTTTACAGACAGAGCACAATCACTTTACCACTGGTTAGCACGGAAAAAGTACACAGAGTCCAAATGCCACGAATAACGGATTCAGCGGCAGAATTAAAAAATATGCGGGAGAGCTTGTAAAAAGGGTCAGGCCCAACCGTGGCCTATATATGTTCCTAGACAGATTGCTTACTCCAGTATAGTACACAGCCCAAGATTAGTTGTGTGTCTTGAGTGAGTGATGTATCAACTACAAGCATAAGCAGTTCAAAACACTGGATAAAAATGTTGAAATATTTCAGATTTCTGCAGGAAAAAATGAAAACGTATTAGTGAAGGTGTAAGAAGCATATGGAAACTACTGTGAAGATGCATTTTTTAACCTTACAATGTTTCTGTAAAGCATGAGTCAGGTCTTCTAATGGTCTGAGTGCTCTACAGTATTAGAACAGCAAATATAAAGATTTTATAAATCAGTGGGCATATTTATCAAATATTCACCCAATGCAACTCAGCAGCCACCTTGCTGCACTGCACTGCATGAAAGGGAGAGGGCAGGAATGCACCGTATTTAAAATTATGTGGCATGCTGCTGCTTTCTCACTGAGCTGATGCAAAAACTGCTGCCTAGCGCCAACGCAGGCACTCTTGCACAATGGTGTAAGGGTGCCTGCGTTGTAGGAAGGATACCTTACAGCACAAAAACAATCCTCTGAGGCTTTTCCCTCTTTTAATGAGTGCTGCAGAATGCAGCACATGTAGAAACAGGAAAATCTGAGGAGAAATAAGCATATTTCTCTTCGTTACGCCTCCCCCTCAGAAGGCGTAGCATTTTGAAGCATTCCCAGGTCTACCACTAATGGTAAATCTGGGAATGCACCAAAATCCATGGGAGGATGCACAGGTGCACCCACTCACCTTCCATGGAATGCCTCCCTGGGGCAGAGTAATGCAAGGCAGCGAGTTGCGCTGCCCTGCATTACTCCACATTTTACCAAGCCAAGCAGGGCCATGCAAGGTGGCCTTGTGTGGCTTGCTAAATGTCTTTCTAAGTTGTGTGCATCACCCTTGGATCCCCTTGAGTGGCACAAGGGCAACGCAAAACCATGATAAATATGGGTCCAAGTGCCAATATACATGATGCAGTAAGGAAGCAAGATTACAGCACAAAAGTGTACATTTCAGCATCAAGTGTGTTATAATATGTAAATTAAAAGGAAGGATATGAACACAGGGGGTCAGTTTAACACAGCACACAGACACGCATCAGTAATGCAATCAGCTAGGGGTGGCTCCGTAGCCTTGATGCAAGTGTGACTACAAGTGTCCCTTCCCCCCGTACGGTCTCATGTTGCAATTCGACAGTAACTGATATTTTTACAACAGACTAACCTGATACAAACACCATTTGTTGTTGTATGTATTTATGTGTCTTTTCTCACAGTTTTGTTTCTCCTAAATAAGAGAAGATATCAAAGTGGTATCAGGGAGCATACAATCTTGGTCCTGAAGAATAGCCTTGGGGAAGGGTTAGAAACATATCGACCAGCGGAACTGAGGTACATTGTCCCCTTTAAGTTCCCTCATTTTCCCCACATTTTAATGATACCGGATAGAGGTACGAGTATAGAATCCTTTCCTACTAGGCACATATTTTTAATTCTCTCTCTCTCTCTTCCACTCCCACCTTAAACTTCATCGGAATACATTTTTACCAACAATAAGTGCCCCACGTAACTCTTGGGTTGTAGCACGCCCGTTCTGCAGCGGAACGAGAAGAACCAAATGATGAATTATGCCACCAAGGGGAAACCCTGGTGCTTGAGGGTTATTTAAAGAAAACTAACGGTCTTCCTAACAGACATCAGAGTGGAAAGAAAAAAAACCTTTGTGTGACAAAAGGTCTCTCTTTGATTATAACGACACCCTGAGACTACCAACTGGCCAGGAATAAAGGAAAGAACCCTTTCCAGCAACCTCATCTAGTGGATATCGATCACTGAGTTCAGATGATTCACCACAGATAGAAGTTTTTCAAAGTGATTTCACTTTCTATACCGTCTTCAGCTTCTCAATGATATGAGGAATCCAAAGTCGGTAGAAGAACCTACCATCACCTCTAATACTCTGTGTGATATGTTGGCCAGTCACTTCATGGACAAGGTGGAGAATATTTATAAAAACTTCCCAGCCTTAAGTGATAATATGAGTAAGATGGCAGGGGAAAAGGGCAAGGTGAATGTAAAGGAGTGATACTTCTATCCTTTCCTCTACTAGCTCTCACAGAGGTTGAGTCTCTATGCAAAAAAATCAAATCAGGCTCCCCAGCAGACCCTATGAAACCGGACCAGCTCCGTATATTTCATAAACATATATTACCGGTCAGTGGGGAGCTGATCAACCTATCTTTGTCCACAGCGACAGTGCCGCTTGCATGGAAGCATGCCAAAGTCACCCCATTATTAAAAAGGCCTTCTTTGGACGCATCCAAACCGGAAAACTGCCGTCCAATATCCCAGCTCCCTTTTTTGGCTAAAGCCACGCAATCCCATGTGAATTATTTCCTCACAAAGTACGTAGAGATCAATGAGATATTGGACCCTTCACAAAACAGTTTCGGACCACGCCCAGCACCAAATCCACCTTGTTGGTGGTGACGGAGCAATTACGTAGCACTTTGAATGAAGGAAGCTCCATGGCCTTGATTCTCCTCGACCTCAGCGCCGCTTTCGACACGGTATCTCACGAGATCTTACTGTGTTGTATACAGGAGGTGGGGCTAGGTGGCATGACCTTGGCTTGGTTTAGATCATTTCTGGAGGGCAGGACATTTCAAGTTACTGCACCTCCTTACTGTTCTCGGGAATACCATGTGCCCTACAGAGTGCTGCAGGGATCAATGTTGAGTCCTACGCTCTTCAATATTTACTTACAACCTCTGGCGACAGAGGCAAAAAATAGAGGGTTGTCATTGGTGTCCTACGTAGATGACACCCAATTGGTTTTTTCTCTTTCCAAAAACTGCAAACATAATCTCATTAAATTTAAAGAAGATATGATGGCAATAGCAGACTGGATGACAGCCATTTGTCTACAGATGAATGCCAGCAAATCTGAGATCCTGCTGCTAAGGAAAGAAAGCCATCTCTGGACAGAACAATGGGGGCCAGGAACGCTGGGGCCTGCACCCTCGCCCAAGGAAGTTGAGAAAAATCTGGGAGTCTGGGTGGACAGCTGTCTGTCCTTTGAAACCCAAACAAAAGCAGTTACAGGGGCCTGTTTTGGGCTTCTGCGCAGGTTCAAGCCCCTGTTAGGATTCTTCAATACACAATCACGCCAGATCATTATCCAAGCGATGATCTTATCTAGACTGGATTATTGCAACTCTCTTTATTTAGGCGCAAATAAATCTGGAATCCAGCGCCTATAGAGGGTACAAAACGCTGCAGCACGATCCCTTCTTGCTCTTCCCAAATTTTGCTCAGTATCAAAACACCTTCCCAAATTACATTGGCTGCTAATTGATAAGAGAATACATTTTAAGACCCTATGCTTTGCTCATAAAATTCTCACTAAGCAAGCCCCTTCTATTCTTTATGGCCTGCTTGTGCCATACTCACCACGACTCATGTTGCGCTCAGCGGATCTGCGCTTAGCATGCACCCCCCGAGTCAATAGAGCACGAGCCGGGGGTCTCTCTTTCAAAGTGCTGGCAGCTACACTATGGAACTCCTTACCTGTGTCCATCAGAAATATCGACAACCATCTGGCCTATAGAAAGACCATAAAAACTTCCTGAACTAATTTTACAGTCTCTATGCTCATCATCCAGCAACGCTTGTGTCCTGGATCTTTTAGCGCTGGGACGCTGGGGCAGCCATGCCCTGTATGAATCTTCTAACATAACGTAACATAACATTAACAGCTGTAGGTAAAATCACTAATGTCTTTATAGGGGTAATTCAGGTCATTTTCAAGGATCTTTCCTGGGATAGCAGTAAAAACTCAGATTTGGGAGATATGAGACTGTGGCATCTGGTAAGTATATATATATATATATATATATATTTTTTTTTTCACAATAGTATTGATCTTTTGAATATTGTTTACATAATTGTCATGATATTTGATTCAATAGTCTCCCAATTGCCTCCTACTCAAGCTTTATGGGTTTTAGGAATTTTAAAAAAGAGAGGACGATTGAGATCTGAGGTACATTAGAAAGAAAAGTGTTTTCAGATTTGTTCTGTAAATAAATAGGTTCTTGTTCATAGAAGGCCTTGTGAGCTATGCACAGGCATGTACACTAGTATCTTTTTAGGATCGGTGACCGGTGCAGCTGACGAGTTGGCAGGAAAGGGACTTTCCTACCGAGAACAAAAATAAGTCGAACAGCTGTATTTTGAGCAGTTTTAGTCTAGAGATTAAAGCAGACCAACATAAAAAGAATTTCCGTAGTCCAGACATGATGCTATGGTGGTCTGTCCTGGAACAATATGCTGGAAGCAACGCTAAGATGATAGAGTCTTTAGGGTCAGATCTACAAAGGTTTTTTGCATGCGCAAATGGGTTTTAGACCCGTTTGCGCCCGCAAGAAACCTGTGGCCCATGTACTAATCCTATTTTGCGAGTCGCAAATCAATTTGCGACTAGCAAAATAGGAATAGAGATTCGCTATTTGGGAGGGGCGTTCCAAGGGCGTCCCATCCTAATAACTACTCCTTAAGCTATGTAAGAATGTTTTGCAACCGCAATTGCGGTCGCATAACACTCGCAGTTTACCACCCTTCTAAGAAGGGTGGTAAAGCACTCGCAAACGGGAAGGGGTCCCCAGGGGACCCCTTCCCATTTGTGAATGCATGCACAAATATTTTTAAAGGGCAGGCAGTGGGCCCAGGGACTGAAAACGTTCATTTTTATTTTTAAAATGCATCCTGTTTTCCTTTAAGGAAAACGGGCTGCATTTAAAAAAAACAGCTTTATTTAAAGGCAGTCCCAGACATGGAGGTCTGCTGACCCCAGCAGGCCACCCTCCCTGGGAGTGCCAGCCATTCCCAATGGGGTCGCAAATTGCGACAGTCTCATTAATATGCATTAGGCATGAAATTTGCGACCCCGTTAGGAATCGCAAACAGTGTCTCAGACACGGTTGTTCATCCCAATTAGCGAGTCGCAAATTGCGAGTCGCAAATGCGACACAATTTGCGACTCGCTAATTGGCGGGTCATACATCTGGCCCTTAATGTCATAAAGAAAAAGGCAGTAACATTGGTCAAATGAGTGTCCTTTTTGAGTTCTGCATCAAAGATAAATCCCAAGTTCCAGACAAAGTCCACTAATATCAGCTCCTGTTTCATATTCTCAGGCCACAAGGATTTAGACCATATGTCATCAATGTTGTCTGGGATTAAGGTTTCAGTTTTGCCAAGGTTGAACTGGAGCTCATTGTCCTTCATTTAGACTTACAGAGTTTTCAACAATTTTGAACATTCTTCTGAGCTTGACTATATAGCCTGGCCACTATTTGAGTATCATCATCATAGACATAAACTGTGAAATCGAAAGAGGGAATAATGGATGACAGAGATTTTGTGTTGACGCTAACTAATATAGCACTGATGGATGAACTATGAGGGCAGCCACATTTACTTTTCTTGGGCAAGGATCTGTAGCTGCCAAGAATGACTAGCTACATTCTGTCATGTGTTGGTTCAATGTTAGGCTATTCACACTCTGGCGAAGTGAGTTCTTTAACAAAATTAAAAATGTCTCCAATGGAAAGAAGGCTTTGTGATTCTCAGAGCATAACAAGCGGATGTTTAATTTTAAGAACACTTTTATAGATTCCTGAAGGAAGCTCATACTGTTGCCTTTTCTTTTTTTGAGTGTCTTTTGCACTACTGCTACCTGAGCCGTCCAAAGCATGTGAGCTCTGCTGTTGGCTCTACTGTGACTGTTCTGTTTCTCAGGGAGTTTTGCCCTGCTCCTGGCTTAGTGTGCCTCTTTTGTGAAGGTTTAGTGTTCAGTATTCTGACAGTGCTTAAACATGCCAGGTATGTATACCGCTTAAAGCTATTTGAAATATAGCAGCCACTTATGTTGTGGTTCTTTCACTTATTTTTTGTTGGCTTTGAAGTTTGGCACCCAAAATAGTTTGCTATAATCCAGTCTTCAGAGCTCTACATACAAACAAGATCATTCATCTACCCACTGGCTAGGTATTTTCTCACATTAGTATTTAAAATATAGTTTTACAGATGTTTAGATGTCCAGTCTGATACCTGAGCATACTATATCGGTGCCGGATAGTTCTCTCTCACTTTGAGACTGTAACCTCTAAGACATTTGTACCCTGCCGACGAACACCTTAGCTGTAAGAATCCTGAGTCTGTGAGATCTTAATAAGACGTACTTTTGTTTGATACCTTAGCGGGTATTTTTTATATAGCCTGAGTTACAGGATATGTACCTGACATCTGAGATTTAATACTTCTTTAACATGTGGGATAGCTTTGCTGTCAGAGGCCTGAGCCTGCACATTATGGGTAAACTGAGAGATAGCTTTGCTTTCAGATGCTTGAGCATGTAAAGTCAATGTAAAGTGAGAGTAGCCAAGTTGTTACAGGACTGAGGGGCATATTCTCAAGGAGTTATCGCTGCGTTAGCGGCACTTTTCTGCCGCTAATGCGGTGATAATTTTATCGCTCTATTACCAAGCTGTCGCTAACAGCCGTTAGCGACAGTTTTTAGGAAGAAGCATCCGTTGTAAAGATCGCCACTTCTGTTAGCGATAATTATATGCAGGAGAGGCGTTCCCGAGCAAAAACGGCCGCAAACACCACTACTCCATATTCACAAGGGGATCCTTGAACTTCTGAAGACCAAAAAAACTGGCTCTAACTGCAGTTAGAGCTAGTTACTTAAGACCAGAAAATAGCTGGTCTTAAAAATGGGGATAACACTTGGTGCCACATCTCAGCAGGTTTTGGTGCTGGACAGCGCTGCAAGCAATGTTGCAGCGTTGCCCTGCGACAAAACTACAGTGCAGGAATGCCCACCATCAATAAGATAGTGCGCATTCCTGGGCCCCAGTCATGAATAGTGTTGCAGCGCTGCAACAAGACAGCGTTGCAACACTTCTCACTACGCCCTTCTTGCGACAGCATAGATGCGCTGTATTCACTGGGCAGCGCTCCATGACACAAGTAATGACAGATATGTCAGGAATCCTGACGTATCTGTCTGCTCTAAAGTCACGCATTGCTGCAGTCGTGTCACAACCATGATGCAACTCCAGCAAATGCATGGGGCCAGCCTATCCCTGTGGCACTGCGTCACCCTCACGCCTGCCATCAGGCAGGCAGAAGGTACTGACACAGTGCCGTCCATGAGGGGTGCCCGAATGTCGGCGCTGTTGGAGATTCATCGGTGGTGGTTGCGCGCTGTGGTGTCATCGTTTGGAAGATTGGTGGAGTGTTGGTGCGGAGGGAGTTGGCGAGACGTTCTTCGGTGGCCTTGATCCAGCTGCGAGGGGGTGCGATGATGGCGGTGGCGTCCGGTGGGCAAGGTGAAGACGTGATGTTACCAATGATGGTCGGTCCAGGAGAGTCCAGTGTTGTGGCTGTAGTTGAAGTTCCCGCTGGCGGAAGTGATGTGCTCGACCGTGTGTCCTGCTATGTGGCTTGTTGAGGTGACTTGCTGCTTGCGTCTGATGTAGGGGACCTTCCCCAGGAGGGGGTGGTGTCCTGGTCACTGGGGTTGTCCAGGTGGAACTTGAGTTCACCGAGTAGGATGTCGTTGGTGGATGGGAGACCCTGGTGTGCAATGAGGTCTACAATGGTATTGGAGAATGGGGGGCCATGGCCCGGGGGGCCTGCACATGAGGGTGCCGCAGAGGATGTGCTTGGGATTGGTCCGGATCTGGGAGTTGAGGTGGTCCATGGTCACCCTTGGGTCATTCGGAGTGTGCTTCTGTAGGTGATGGCAATGCCTCCTCCTTGATGGTCGGGGTGCTCCTTGCGGGTGATACTGCAGCCGTCAGTGATGGCGATGGCGATGTCCGGTCCGGAGCAGAGGTTGGTCCTGGCAGGCGAGGTGGCATCCAGGTTTGATGGCGAGGAGGGTGCTGGCATCGTTGCGGTGGAGTGTCCAAGAGGAAGGCTCCTTGGTGCTGAGCGCGGTCCAGGGGCAGATGGACGCAAATGGCGTAGCCTATGGGTTGCCTTTGGCACGGGAGACGACCATTACAACGCAGGCAGTACATCGTTAACAACGCAACTCCGACAACGCAGGTGCCTTTACATCGCATTTGATTACAACAGATTGTGAGGTCAGTAATGGGGTAATTTAAAGTTTTTCGGGTGGGTATGAGGTTCGGATGTAAAATATGATAATTGGGGTGTGTTTTGGGGTAAAATATGAAATTTGGGGTGTGTTTTGGGATAAAATATGAAAATTGGGGTGTGTTTTGGGGTAAAATATGAAAATGTGGGTGTGCATTTGGGTCAAATTTGATTTTTGGGTGTGTTATGGGGGCTCAAAAAGGAATTCCAGGGTTCACGGTTGAGTTTGGGGTGCAAAGGTTAGTTTTGGGTTGCACTCACTGAAGTGGGAATAGTGCTATTAATGTCTCTCCTATGCAACACCTACTCTACTGTTGCAATGTGCCTAGTATTAGTATGCATTGGAATGGAATGCGATGTTATGGCATGCGTCGCAACCACGTATGTGCCTTTGGCATACGGGTGGTACGCTCGCTGTGCATGGGCGCACATCGGCCGCCATTGAGAAGTGCTGGGGGAGCTGGACAGCTGTGAGGTGGCAAACGCTGGAAAGAACACTGGATGGGGCGTGGATGCGGGGATGTGTGTGTGAGCGGGTGTTGTAAAATTTTAATAAGGGAAGTCTTACCTCGAAGCCGGGTCCCGTGTCTTCGTTGCTCCTGCTCTCCTGTGTCTGCTTCCAGGAACAGGAAGTAGGCAGCCAGGCTCCCTCCCCTGAGCCAATCACAACGCTGTGATGCGGTGGTGGGATTGGTAATTGGCAACGGGACAAGGCATGCAGCCAGGGGCTGGAGGGGTGGGCATGTTCTCCATGCAGGCTGTAATGCAGCTTGCATTACGAACAGGAAGTGCGCATGACTGCTTTGGGCGGCCTGAGTGGGCCGACCAAACAGTCATTGCGCACTTGAGTGGGCATGCCAATCTGCCCATGCCTTGCCCCGTGCTTGGAGCAGTGCTACCCACCCTGCCACCCGCAAGGGAAACATAGCACGGTTACATCAGTAAGTTATCATCATGTGATGATTGTTCCTCTTCTGCACTTCTTGAAAGCATTGGGGCGCCGCTCTTCTGCCATAGCGGATGAGCCGCCACTGGGGGTGCATCATCTACGTGTGCTAGGCCTGGGAGACTCAACCTCCAGGCGTCCTGCGCTACGCGTCCCACCTTCTCCTTACCTTGACATTGACACTGTGGCGCAATCCGCTGCACTCTCTCCAAATCTGTGACTCAGCCAGCAGGAGCCTCAGCCAGGAGGGGTTTCACAAGCCTGGGTACAGCAGTTGCCGCCAAGTCCGCTGGTGAACCTCCTGATGCAGTTGATGCAGCAGGGCCCCCTTAGGCGTGAGGTTGCAGCGCTCTCGCCACACAAGTTCGGTGCAGCTCTTGGGCCTCATCCTCCACAGCGTCCGGCCAGCCCCACATCATCCGGCCTGTGATGCAGAGAGGCGGCACCCACCGTTGGTAATCCCCTCCGTGCACCCCGGTGTAGTGGTGGATCGCAGTATGCGATGCAGACCTCCCTACGTTGAGGCGCAGGAGCGCCTCTACTATTAACAGCTCCAAGGTGCGCAAGGCGGTCTTCTCACACAGGTCAGCAGCGTGTCTCCATGCGACCTGCCAGACTTCACCACCAGGTACAGGCGATCGTCGCGCCTCAATGTCTACCGCCATGGCTCATCGACACCACTGCTCCTCCGCATCCCACTCCACACTCTAGACGCAGATCCAGCGAGGCATGCAGGCTCCAGTCGCAGGTCCAGCGAGGCATGCAGGCTCCAGGCCCAGGTCCAGCGAGGCATGCAGGCTCCAGGCGCAGGTCCAGCGAGGCATGCAGGCTCCGGGCGCAGGTCCAGCGAGGCATCCAGGCTCCAGACGCAGGTCCAGCTAGGCATGCAGGCTCCAGGCGCAGGTCCAGCGAGGCATCAAGGCTCTCATCCTGGTCATCCTGGATGTTGGCTGGCTTGCAGGGGTTGTTGATGTGTGCTGCACTTGGCCCTGGCTGCTCCATTCTGCATTTTATTGGTTTTTATGCCTATTTTATAATGGAGGCTGACTGATAGGCTATTTTTTGCATTAGAGACAAAAAAGCCTCATGTTGGGCTGACTAGCGTGAGTTTTTTTGCCGCTAATGGGCCTATCGGTAGTTATCGCCCGCTAACGGCGGATTTCCTATCGCCATCGCACTGATGTTAGCGGCAGTTTTCTCCGCCGTTCCCTGATACTATCGCCATGTAGTGACGGCTTGGTAATACACCGCTAACATGGCGATAGTTTTCAGGGTCAGGCGGCGATAAAAAAACTGCCGCTAACTGGCGTTTGCGGTAGGTATCGCCGGTCCTTGAGAATATCCCCCAGAGTCTGTTAGATCTGTGTAATTAGAGGGGGTGGCATTGCTGTCAGATCTAAAAGTGAAAGAATTGCTGTCTTAAACTGGAATCTGTGAGATCTGTGTAATATACCTACCTGAAGTCTGAACTTTTTCAAACTATGTAACAAGAAGGAAAGCTCAAAGAATTAGAAGATCTCTGCAACTTGTGTAGTTGATACCCGAGCCTGTAAAGCATGTATAACTTTAGGAATGACAACTTTCCCGTGTGATGTCTGACCCTGTGGGTAAGATGCATGCAACCTGAGAAAATGCTTTCTTATTGAAAGCATGTCTGATTTGTATTAAAGGAACAAAACTCAGTTTACTAAAGTCAGGTCCTGTGATGTCTGTGCTGATGGAATATCACTTTACCCAAAACTTTGTACAGCATTCAAATGTTTAAAAAATTCTTACAGTTACCATAAAAGGACCCTGAAAAGACAGCAATACAGCATATGTTTTTCTTAAAGAAATTACATTTAAAAAAATCCTTCTTTTGAAGTTTACTGATGTTCGAATCCGTCTCTGACTTCAAGTCTCCTATGTTTGACAAACTCTGGTTGAAGTTCTTGTAATTCAATGTGTTATAGTACATTTTAGTCCTTCTTCCTTAGAGAAAATATCAAATGTGGAATTGAATCTTGGAGGTATGTAATTTGTACCACTTAATAAGTCTAAATTGTTGAAACATAGGTCCACTGTTTTTGTTGGTGCCCAGTACCCTTTTCTGTGCATTGCCAGTAGACTGGCCTAAGAGGGTATGAAAGAGCTGAAAATGGATGATAAATTCAAATATGCTCCAAATAGGGGCTCCCAAAATATTTTTGATCCAGGGCCCGCAAAATCCTTAAAATGGCCCTGTTCTGCAGGGGAGACTAGTGGTGGAAGCAATTCTGACAGCACAGCACCAGGAAATGTGATCGTGTGTTATAGTGAGTGAAAAAAAACTTTGGGTTCTGCTGAGAAAAACCTCCATCCATATTGAGTCCTGGCTTGTATCACCTATACCTGCTGAAGAAAATTCTGAGGTATCTGAATTTCTTACAAAAAGTTCAAACTTTCTTGGTAGTAGTTGTGTTGAATTTTGATGTCAGTAATAGGCCCTCCCTGAGTGGCATCAAGATCCTGTCAGACAAATTACAGCTGCTTCAAAATGCAGATTATTTGACCCTACTCCACCATAGGTGGAGAAACCCTGTTACTCTTGCATGATGTTTTCAACAGTGGATCCCAGTTGCCTAATTCATTCAGCATACGTTTCTGTGCATTGAAAATGATGATGTGTGGAAAAATACCAATAGCTTTTTTAAATATTACTATAAAATGTGACAGTTCAAAAAGATGTTTTGGCTCAGCCTGTAAATTGAAGTTGTATGTCGCCTGCTGCAACCGTGCTTAATACAGTATACGCTGCTTTTCAGTCTGTGCTTCTAGGGTTCAGAATGCTATCTCTTTAAGTTTGAGAGAAATAACAAATTCTGAGAATTCAAATCTAAATTGAAAATTTTCCAATTTTAACAAGGTTACCCTATTCCAACAAACTTGGCTAGCTGACGACGCGTTGCTGACGTTCCGTCAAGCATTCCTTAAACCTCCAGCTACAAATGAATGCCTAGGCAGTGTTTCTTGTGCTTAATAAAACCATTTATCAATTACAACCACAGTTAGCAGTCACATTATGACACTGCTAGATATTTTAATTTTACAAAGCAAATGGACAGAGAAAATCTGCTATCAATTTCTTAAAATGAGCAGCGTGGGCAATGTCATCTTATGGAATTAGAATACCAGCCATCAACTTTATGTGAGTAGCTTGATTTAAGTTATATTTAAAGAATACTCCTGACTTTCCCAATAAACCCTGATCCATAATTTAAAATTGGATCTTGGCTGTCTGTTAAGAAGAGCAATCCAAGGCAACATGTCTTAAATTCATCAAAATAAAAGACAGTTTTGCTTTGTAAGCTAGCTAAATACAGATTATGTTCATAATATGCTTATACATTGAAAACACAATGTGGAAGTCCATAAATGTGTTCAGATAGTAGTTGACTAGGAATATGGCAATTCATCTGTCTTCACTAGCAAAATTATCATTAGCATTTACAGAATTAAGAATTGGCTGAGATTAATCTATGTTTGCAAATAATTCTACCTACTGTGGTATTTATAGCTCCAATTCTAGAAACTCAAGCTGTAATTTATGAACAAGTTCTGTTGATTGCTATGAACCCCAATACATGCCCATTTAGTTCCAGTCTGACCAAATGATATACATGGTATAAAGTTCTTTGTCAGCTGTCCTGCTGGATAGCCAGATCACAGAAGTAGACCGACGATTGGTCAGGCATTATAAATATAGCTGCCTGCTCAAGATAGTGACTGCCTTGCTTATGTTAAGATATTTTTCCTTCAAATATAAAGAAGCATCACCATAATGTTTTCTCTAACTTGCATTACACACCTTAAAAAATGTAAAGCACTTCGTACTATTGAGAGGAACTATGGCAAATGCACATACAGGGTGACTTGTTGCATTCATCCATAAGTACAATGGAAAGTTAGGTGTTAGGAATGGTCCCCTACGCCATGGAAATCTGGAACCTACTCGACTCTCTCTCGCCCGATATCGCCTTCTTCACAGAGACCTGGACCAACGCATCCTCCGCCCCGGACATCAGCACCGCCATCCCAGACGGATACAAGATCCAGAGGAAAGACCACCCCAACCACCCAGGAGGGGGCCTCGCCATCGCCCACAAGAGCACCCTTTGCCTCACCACCTCCCAGCGAAACCTTCCCTCCGCCGAACACCTGCACTTCCAGATCCAGACCACCCCCAAAGCCACACTCCGAGGAACCCTCATCTACAGACCCCCGGCCCCCGAACACCCTTCGCCACCACCATCACCACTTCATCGCACCCCACGCCATCGCCTCAACAAACTACATACTCATTGGAGACCTGAACTTCCACCTCGACAACCCCTGCGACCCCAACTCTACTATCCTTCGTGACAACCTCGCCAGCATCGGACTTAAACAACTTGTCAACACACCGACCCACAGAGCAGGACACACCCTCGACCCCATCTTCGCGGCGGGAAACAGCGTCTAATTCAGCCACACAACGCAGCCTCCATGGACCGACCACCACTGCGTACACTTCGCCATCAACAAACCCAAGGCACCCAAACCAGCCCCAAGCCCATCTCGAAGGAACTGGAGCAAGGTTACCGATGAGCAACTTAACTCCACCCTCACCCAAGACAACCACACATGGGCACCCGACGCAAATGACGCAGCCAGAGAACTCCACACCTGGATCTCCAACTGCACAGACGAGCTCGCCCGCTACCCAACCCCGACAGACAACGCCCCAGGAAAGCCGCCTGGTTCACCAAGAAGCCAGATGCACCTGCAGACACCTGGAAAAGAACTGGAGAAACACCAAGACAACCGAAAACCACACCACCTACAAGGACGCCATGACGGACTACCACAACCAGATCGGAGCCACCAAGAGGAACTTCATCCACAACAAAATCCTGGCCAACTCCACCAACTCCAAGGAACTTTTCAGTGTCATTCAAGAATTCACCAACCCACGCAGCGAAGCCACAGACATCACCCCATCCCAAGACCTCTGCGACAAGCTTGGAACCTATTTCCACCTCAAGATCAAAAACCTCTACGACAACTTCATCGACCATCCACCAGGCACCACAGACAGCCCCCCGCCCCCCAGAAACACTAGCCAGCCCACCATCTCCAACTGGACACCACTCATGGCCAAAGACACCACCTCGACCATGAAAAGCATCCACTCGGGGGCCCCCACCGACCCCTGCCCCCACACATCTACCACAGAGCCGCGGCCGCCTTCGCACCTGAACTACAATGCACCATCACCACCACCTTCAAAACAGGCAACTTCCCAGATGACTGGAAGCGCGCAGAAGTCAGACCCCTGCTCAAGAAGCCCACAGCTGACCCCACCGACCTCAAGAACTATCAGCCCATTTCGCTCCTCCCCTTCGCAGCCAAAGTTGCAGAGAAAACAGTCAACAGGAAACTGACACGATTCATTGAAGAAAACGCCGTCCTCGACCCGTCCCAATCCGGATTCCGAAGCAACCACAGCCCAGAGACCGCCCCACTCGCCGCCACAGACGACATCCACACCCTCCTGGACCAAGGCCACGCTGCAGCCCTCATCCTACTCGACCTATCAGCGGCCTTCGACACCGTCTCCCACCGCACACTAGTCGCCAGACTACACGACGCAGGCATACAAGGAACAGCCCTGGACTGGATCCGATCATTCCTCACTGGAAGAAGCCAAAGGATCAGACTCCCACCCTTCCTCTCCGACCCCACGAAAATCACCTGCGGAGTCCCACAGGGTTCATCACTGAGCCCCACCCTCTTCAACATCTACATGGCCCCCTCGCAGCCCTCGTCCGACAACACGGCCTCAACATCGTATCCTACGCCGACGACACCCAGCTCATCCTCTCCCTCACCAAAGACCCCACCACTGCCAAACTCAACTTCCAGAAAGGAATGCAAGAAGTCGCAGTCTGGATGACCAACAGCTGCCTGAAGCTCAACGCCGAGAAGACAGAAGTCCTCTGTACCACCCCTTCTGCATGGGACAGCACCTGGTGGCCGACTGCCCTCGGAAGCCCACCTACCCCCTCAGAGCACGCCAAGAACCTCTGCATTGTACTCGACTCATCACTCACCATGAACCGACAGGTCAATGCCGTCACCTCCAGCTGCTTCAACACCCTCCGCATCCTCCGCATCCTCCGCAAGACCTTCAAGTGGATCCCCCCTGAGTCAAGGAAGACAGTCACCCATGCACTCATCACCAGCAGACTGGACTATGGAAACGCACTCTACGCCAGCATCAACAAGTCCCTACTCCGCAAACTCCAGACAATACAGAACACTGCCGCCAGACTCGTCCTCGGCATCCCCCGACACGAACACATCAGCCAACACCTACGAAGTCTCCACTGGCTCCCCGTGGAGAAAAGAGTCACTTTCAAAATCCTCACTCACACCTACAAATGCCTACACAACAACGTACCCAAATACCTCAACGACAGAATCAACTTCCACGTACCCAAAAGAAACTTCCGATCTTCCAACCTCACACTGGCCGAAACCCCACGTATCCACAGAGCCAGAGCAGGTGGAAGATCCTTCTCTCACATTTCAGCCAAAACCTGGAACGAGTTACCGGCAGACATCAGAAGCGCCCCCTCCCTGAACACCTTCAGGAGGACCCTCAAGACCTGGCTCTTCGGCTAAACAGATCTGCGGACCCCCCCCCCCTAGGCGCCTTGAGACCCTCATGGGTGAGTAGCGTGCTTACAATTCCCTGATTGGTTGATTGATTGAGGGTCACCCCAGATTGTTGCCTTTTGTTTCTGAACCTGTTTTCTTGATGGCTTTAGCACTCTGTGCACTTTAACCCTGCTAACCAGTGGTAAAATGGTTGTGCTCTCCTTTCCAAACATGGTAAAATTGGTATACACTTGACTGACATATTTAATTTACTTATAAGTCCCTAGTATATGGGACTACCTGTACCATGACTTATACATTAAATGCTAGCAGTGGGTTACAACATTCATTGTGCCACCCACTATAAAGTAGCTCTGTAAAACATGCCTCCGGCTTGTCATTGCAGCCTGTGTTCTTAAACTATCATTTCGATTTAGCAAAATAAACCTTTTACCAGGCCTAAACTTTCCTTCTTAATGCTTATAAGTTGCCCCTAAGCTAGGCCGTAAAAACTCAAAGGGAAGGGTGCATGGTATTTAAAAAGTAGGACATGTGTACTTAAATACATTTTCTTGCAGTGAAAAACTCCAAAGTCGTTCTTCACTGTGACAAGGTTTGCTCTCCCATAGACTAACACTGGGTAACCTTATTAGATTTAAATATTGATAACTTCAGTTTGAGAACAGCTAAAGAAATTCTTCCACTCATTTGAATTGTAATTAAAAGTCCTCTTTTTGGTAAAGCCAGATTTTAAATTACTATTCTGAAAATGCCACTTTAAAAAAGTATATCTTAAAAGGACACCCCTATCTGCCCACGACACAGGGGTCAAAGCGTATTATTCAAACAAAGGTCATGTGGGACTCATTTGAATGGGGACACCTCAAATGTACATCAGTCCACAATTAAATTGGTGATGAGATTGTATTTCATTTACATTGCACCAGACCACAACAATACTCTTAGTTTCCACAATTATATCACATCAATCCATACGCAGTACAATAAGGTACAACCGTGATACAGGTGCATAAACTGCGGATAACACAGTGCTCACAATGGAGCACATAGAGAAAGAGGAAGTAATGAGGAGAAATGAAGATATTTCTCCTCATTACACCTCTCCTGAGGAGGCGTAACATTTTGACATATTCCCAGGTCTACCAGTAATGGTGAATCTGGGGTTGCACCACAATCCATGGGTGAATGCATGGAAACACCCACGCTCCACCCATGGAATGCCTCCCTGGGACAGAGTAATGAAACGCAGCGATTTGAACTGCGTTGATTTACTCTAAATATATCAAGTCATGCAAGGCCACGCAAGGCGGCCTTGCGTGGCTTGATACATCTAATCCAAGAGTTGTGTTGCTCTTGTGCCCCATTGTGTGGCTCAAGGTCGACACAAGTCTTTGATAAATGTGGCCCTAGAGGCATTTTTCTGCCTAAACCAAATGTGCCTTTCTGACAGTGTCCAGCATCACATGACTGTTATTGGGTTGCCTGTGGTATGATGTATATTCCTTCCTGACAGGGGACAAAGGGACCTGGGTGTAGCAGCAGTGGGTATGCCTGGCAGAATAGCTGGGGAGGAGTTTGCCCTGCTCTAATTACACTTGAAAGGAAACTCCTTATAGCATACACACAGCACACACAAAGGAATCTGACTACAGACCTACATTTGCCTTTGTCCACCGAGCCAGTTTAGAGCCAAACCCAGGGAAGAGGGAAGAACTAGTCAGAACTAGTTTGGGAAAAGGTGAGGGATTGACCCCACACTCAGGCTTGCACTGGATATAAAAGTGCCATCTTCAGAGCCGGTCATCATAACACTCCTGGACCTGTTCAAGATTCTCTGCTGTCTGAAGAAAAAAGACTGGACCTGCTTGCCTTGAACCCCAGACCCCAGAAGTTACTCCAAGGGTTGGTTGACTGACTTCTTGTTTGAGCTACAGGGACACTATAAACGTACAAAGGCCTTCCCTGCAACTGCTCAGCTGCTCAGCTGACCAGTATCAACTGGACCTAATTGAACCCTACAGCTGTCCTCTGTTGGAGGGAGTCCTAGCCCCCAAGAGTTGCCCCCCACATCCTGGATCCTTGGTTGGTGTTAAAGTGTACTCCTCCAACCTCAAATCCTACCTGAATGCTGCCCGCAGCTCTTTGCTTCAGCAACAACTGCACCGCATTTCCCGCCATCATGAAATTCCGAGGGTTGACCAGCTTTTGGCACCGACTATGACTATACCACCAATGCGAGACTCCGACTGAGGTCTAGAACTTCAGCAATCTGTCATCAACAAGCCCCTCTCCAGATCCAGCCTGCAGCCCGACTGCTCATGACCTCATCAATGAGTACTTCTAGCATGATACTGGACTAAGTTAGAAGGTAACCTGTCGAAAGTGGTCCCCGCTATCCGACCTGTGCTCCATCGTAGTCAGCCTTAACTTTCGACTTTGATCTAGCCCAGTGTGACCAGATCATTGTGATTGGTGCTTTGGGCTTCTTGGCACTACTCTTTCCGAAAACGTTAAAAGAAATCATAGCTCCGGTTCTACTTATTGGGTTTTTGTCATTTTGGTGTCATTTTATTTATTAAAATATACTCTATTCTTCTAAATTGTTTTGGTATTTTTCATGGGTTGTGTTTTCACTTTTTTTCTGTTTGAGTGATGGATAAATAATTTACACATTGCCCTCCTGACTGCTTTGGGCCAAGGTACCAGAGAGTTAAACAGAGGTTTATTTATTGACATTTGTGGTTATGACTTGAGTGGGTCTCTCACCCATCTCAGCTAATAAGCACATTTCTTACATTAGGTACGATGAAGCCAAAATCCCTTAATAAAAGCATGTCTCTACATTTGTTATTAAAGTTGAGTTGTGCTGCCTCTAGTCACCTTTATGAAGAAAATGACATAGTTGTTCAACTGTATTAACTCACTGCAGTTAAGTTGAGTCATGGTGCCTGCAGTCAGAACCAGTGGCACAGGTTTGAAGCAGGTCACAGAAAATGATTGAAGTTGTAAATCAAACACAGAAAAAGAGAAATGGCTTTTCCTTCTTCTGATCTGTTTTTCTAAAATAAAAAGCAATCAGCAGAAAAGAGAGATATTTGGCAATATGTTTATTTTTTGCACATATTTTACTTTAGGAAAAATATTCTCTCTGCATGTTGCTACTCATTCTGAGCTACAACTCTTTTTGTAAATCTGAATTAAATTAATTATATTTTTGCAACAATTTAATAATTGTTTTTTTTGTGTGTTTAAGTTCATATTACACATTCCACTTTTATTTTTCATGACTGCATCATAACTATCTCTTTCATATGAAGGAGCAAGAACCCAAAGATTTATGAAGTTTGTGGGAACGGTGATGGGGTGGCTGTGTATTATAAGGAATAAAAAATATTTTATCCCATACATTATAATGACATTACAATTCATCCTCGTTCTTCTATATGGCCATGACGCTCTTCAGTGACTAGCAATATTGTAATGCATGCAGCAGAGGGTACTTCATCCCATGTAACATACTCCAATATAAGATGAGATTAAGCAAATTTTGGGCTGTTTTGGGCATTCCTACTGCAAATATTGCACCATTAGATTAAGAATTGTTGCTCTACTTAATATTTAAAACTCACATATAGATTATAAGGATTCCCCTTCAAGAACTGTACCTATAATGCCCTGGTGGCAGGAGATGCTTAAGCTAATGAAAGTCAATGTTCCGACCTCTGATATATGCAAATCTCTGGGCGGAGGGTTTCTGGCAGGCTATGTTAACACTCTCGAAGAGCTAGGGGAGTCTTTACAAGCCTCATATGCATTTTTTATTTTAATTTGATGGATACTTTGCTTTATATAACAGCGTTGACATTTCATCCCTTTTAAGGCACAATTTTCAGAGGGCAAAGGATTGATGCATATCATCCAATTATTAGAAGTTCCATCTAAATTGAAGACCAGGGCCCCAAAATACCTAACAAAACCTAATATAAGCACACGAAGAAATATACATTCACAGGGCCACACTGAGGGCCTGCTTCACATAGGAAAAACCTACACTTTTGTATAATTTACAATTTTATTTTTTTGGTGCTCACAAAGTATTAGTTTAATTTTACTAATAGTAATTTTACTACTGCAGAGACTCCGCATTCAGGGTGGACAATCCATGAGCAAAAAGATAGGGCAGGCCTTATCTTTCTCTGTGTGGTGTCTCCCCCATGAGTGCGGAGTCTCCGCAGTCGTAAAAAGAAGATTTCTGATTACACCAGTTTCCAGCATCAATGGCCAGCAGGGTCGCAGAGTCCAATTGACTTACTTTAAGATACACTGCAGGAAAGGTCAAATGAACTTTCAATGTCAGCACATATTACAACTTACGGGGCCAGATGTACTAAGAACTGCTCACAAAATACTGGTTGTAATTTGCAATCAGTATTTTTGGGACCTTAGTGGTAATTTGCAAACTGAGTACTAGGTTAGTTTGACAATTGTCCATTTCTAGTGGGTTGCAATTTGACCTACCTCATGCATTTTGCAACTCACTAGGCATCACAGCCATCACACGGATGGTGGCCTACTGAGGTTCAGCAGACCACCATGTCTGTGATCGCTTTTAAATAAAGCTATTTTTTGTTGCAAATACGGGGCAGCCCTTCGTTTCAGAAGTGGTATAGCGCAGCATTAAGCCAAGAAGGCTAACAACGCGCTCCTTCACTTCTTTGTAAATACGCCCCTGTATATGTTAAAAAATAAGGGTTGTGTACTGCTGCAGGACTTGGGTTATATTGAAATGCACTCTGGAGGAGGACGCGATGTGGTGATGCCGGGAGCCATCTTCGAGGTTCGGGCATCCCAACTCTGTGCATCACAAAAAAGTAGAGGGCATCCATATGACTGAGGTTGAAGGGTAATAAAAGCTTCATGGTGGAATACAAAGTTTGTTTTGTTAAGAGGCACTTAATGACTAAATCTCAGTCCTGAAAAGACCTTAACGGTGCTGACATGCCCAGCACTTATAAAAAAAAAAGGGAATCACATGTTGGGCAAGTAGAACTTACCAGCACCCCTCAAAATGTAAATAGGAGACACCTAATGCCATTAGAGGTGATCCACAAAGATATTTACGAGTACATCAGATAGTACTCCTGTAGTGCCTTTGTGAATTGGCCCTTAAATATCTAAAATGAGAATAAAAAAGGGAATATTCAGAGAGAATACAAATAAAATTAGTACAATTAGAAAGGACTGTGCCCTTTTTAGGTCGAGCCTTGACAGCGCTTGCGCTGTCTGCAAGACCTGTTGTATCCTCTTCTATGGGCTCTGGCACACCCACTGATTGCCATTGGTTGTTTCATATGGCATTCAGAAATGCAGGCTTGCTATTGGTGCATTTCTGTAAATGGCCCTCCTTTGTGTGCTTAGCTCTCTTTCCGGCGATTTCACTGAGAGAACATTTTGGTTGGCCATCACACTATACAGAGTGTAATAGCCCCTACTCCTGCATGGACATTGTGTTCACGGTTCCTCCTGGTCATCCCAATGACTTAACAATACTTTGCATTAAACAGAATCTGCATGCCAAGCTTCCACTGTAGGTCGACTGCTCTAGCCGGTAGGCCACATCCTCTCATTTAAAAAACGTTTTAATATTGAAATGCTATTTTTTCCTCAGTTTTCCTCTGTTTTCCTCCCTTGCACTTTTTTCAATTAATAATAATTTTTTAATTATCTTGAGGCTGTCAGTGCAAGTAGTCAGAGCTGACGGCAAGATAAACAAACCGAACCCCTTCAGTGCTTTCCAGGGAGGACTGGCTGACTGTTTCGATTGGGGCCATGATATATGTATTTCTAGCAGCAGCTCTGCTCTGGGCTCTGCTGCTTCTTTCTGTTCTTTTTGCTGCAGGATCGACTTGACCTCTCCTTCAGTGGGTGGGCCTACAGAAGACCAATAGAGCTGAGTCCAGAAGATAGTGAACAGTAGGACTAGGATACCTACCAAATATTACTCAACACCTGAGTTTGAGCCTGGCAGGCAAATTGGCAGCGGCAACTGAGGGGTACCTTTTCCTACATCAGTCATGAGTTCCCTGTCATAGTAGAAGTTGAAGATTAGTCTGCTTGCAGGAGCCGAAGATCACCTAACATCAACAGGAGCCAAGGAGCACTCTGCCAGTGATTAGGTAAGCTCTGTGGTGTTTATCAGTTGTATAAATGTCTTAGGCTCAACTCGCCCCTGTCCTGAGCTCTCTGCTTTCCTAGGCCCATTCATGAGTTGCGCACACAGTCCATGTTTTTCTGTGATCTGTAGTCCTATTAATTCCCTTATAAAATCAGGTCTATAAGACACAGACTGCAACGATAAAACGCATAGGCCCATAGTTCTGCTCCCGCATGGACCTTGCAGACTCCCAGTTCCCTGACAGGAATTGCAGGTCTGTTCGGTGAGGTGTACTGTGCTCTCTGATAAAGTGTTTTGCACAGCACTTCACACCGCATGTCTACCTTGTATGCCAAGTACACTACAATGCTACATTTCACTACATGCTTAGCTCTGCCTGAGCTCGAGGTCCTCTTGGAACCTCGAGCCCAAAACATGCAGGGGCATATTCTCAAGGACTTATCGCCGAGTTAGCAGCACCTTATCGCAGCCAAAGTGGCGATAGATTTATCGCCCTATTCACAAGCTGGTGCCAACAGCCGATACCGCCAGTTTTCCCGCGATAGCAGCCGCAAAAAACATCGCCACGGATGACACCGGCAACTAACGCTAATGAGATGCAGAGTAGGCGTTCCTGTGCAAAAAGCCGCGAAAAAACCACTGCGCAATATTCTCAACGACCAGCCAGATCGGCGATAAGAACCCAAAACAGGCGATAAGGCGCGTTAGCAGCAGGGATTTAACACGTGCTCTTACCTGGTGTTAAGTCGGACGACAACCTGCACCACAAAAGGGAGCCCAGACCAGAGCCACACCTGAAGAACAACAGATGCCATGGAGCTACTGATCATGCAGCTCGGAGCCCCAAGAGGGCCACAACACCCACCGCCACCACACCCAGGCCTGCCACCCCCCCCCTGGACCCCCCCGACACCCCCCCGGACTACCACAGAGGCAGCGCAGACCAAGACAGCGGACCTACAGAAAACGCACCAGCCTCACAGACTTAAAGCCAGAGGAAGTCATTGCCCACTACAGGCTCAAAAGGACAACCATCCTCCGCATCCTGACCCACATTGCCCACAGGCTGACGGTACCACCACAGCGGACAACCAACATCCCTCCGCAGACAAAGCTGCTGGATGTGCTGCACCTGTTGGCCTCTGGTACATTCCAACCAACAACTGCCAGAGTTGGAGGAGTCTAACAGCCAGCCCTATCCAAGTTTGTCACACCTGTCTTGGATGCCATCATCAGCTTGGTACCCCAGTACCTTCACTTCCCCCACACTGTGCAGGAACAGCTGGAGACCAAGCAAGGCTTCTACACCATAGCTGGCTTCCCGCACATGTTGGGGGCAATCGACTGCACACATGTACTCCTCGTGCCCCCTGCCGCCACTGCACACAATTACCGCAACAGGAAGCACACGCATTCCATCAATGTGCAGGCAATAGTGGACCACCGGGGACTCTTCACCAATGTCGTCGCCAACTACCCAGGCAGTGTGCATGATTCCTTCATCTTCCGACAGTCCATGATCCACCAGCGCTTTGAGGCTGGCACCTATGGGAATGCATTGCTCGTTGGTAAGTACCAAATGAACACACCACACACCTCAACTCCACAGTCATGCAACTCATGACTCTGGGAATGCCCACGTCACAAACTCACATACAACATGCCAAACAACATGCCCACCCACCAGACACGACAGCACAACTTACTGTGGTAACCTGGGCTAGGCATGTACACTAGCCATCAACGGCATGGCACCTCAGCCGCACAATAGCAGAATGTGGAGAGAGGTGGGAACCAGGCATGTGAGAAGGGGGCAAGTGACCCATGAATGAGAATGCACACAATGCCAAGTGTGGCGTTGATGCGCTGGCCAGACTGAGTGTGCAGACAACAGACATGGCCATGTCGACACATACTGCTGGTGTTCGGAGTGTAGTGGACAGTGGACGCAACCATGTCACCCCAGGCAGTGGGGAAGATCGCAGAAATGTAACTTGTTACATCCCCCCCTGTAAGCGTTAGCGGAGTGGGCTGGCCCGGCGTATGCCAAGCCAGCGTAGGGGTGTGAATAAAAAGCCCGTTGCTCTGGGCGTGGTTCTCTTCTGGAATGGCCAACGTGTCTGCCAGGGCGGCGCCCCTCAGCCCACCACGAGGCCGACGCCGTGAGCGGCGGTGCCTGCGATCCTGTGTGCCTGCTGCACCACAGGCCGCTGGTCCCCAGAGCCGCCTTGGCCGCCCCTGCGCAACCAGGCCTCACTGCTCACCTGCCGACACCGGCGTGTGTCAAAGAGGGCCCACCACATGCCGGTGCAAGCTCCAAGCCCGAGGCCCGCAACCATGGCAGCCTCCTCAGACCAACACGGCCTCCGCGACACAGGCCCCCAGCACTCCTTTCTCGTTGACGTACTCCACCGCTGCCTCCGGCCTGCACTGTGGTCCAGTAGGTCACACATTTGGAACTGAGTCTTGATTTCATTATGGCCGAGTTCATATGTTTATGGCAGCGTTTATATCACTGTACTCCCTTCGATCTGGTGTCACCAACTCTCTGCATCGCAAGCCAACAACACGTGTCTGTGGGCCCTTTCTGACAACTGCCTTCGGCCTACACTGCTGTCAAGTAGGACACACATTTGGAACTGAGTCTTGATTATGCAATGGGCGAGTCCATAACATTGTACGCAAGGAGAGGAGTAAGAGGAAGACGCGGTTCAGTCCGGAGGAAAAAAGGATCATCGTCACGGAGGTGATCGAACACTACCAACAACTGCTCTGGTGCCACTAACTCTGTGCCACGAAATTCATGGACACTCTCTGGTTGAACTTTGGTGGCGTCTGAGTCTATGGCCTGGGTGTTGTCTTCATCATCATGTAGCTGATACTGACTTGGTGTAAGAAATGAATCTGTATCATTCATCTCCTCCATACTGCCTGTTTCTGCTTGGTTCTGCCCTCTGCATCATGCCCTGGAAGAACACCTTTCACTGTCCCCCGCAAATCTGCGCGACATTCACCTTCGACACTGACGAGGACCCACTCAGCTCCCGTGGCCCTACCTCAGTGCACCGCAAGTCACCGTCCCATGGCGGTATGCCTGTGCCGGCCGCAGTGCATCCGGGGCCACTAACTCTGTGCAGCTCAAGTCATGGACCCTTGCTGTTTGAACTTTGAAGTTCTGATTGTCTGATCACTGTTGTAGTTGTTGCCAGCACCAACCACTCCCTGAGGGCTGGCTTACACTCACCACACACCCATCCAGCACAGGCGTCACTGGACATGTGGCCCTGGCAATAAAAGGGGCCGGGCGGACGTGCCCGTAGCCAGTTCCACAAACTATCTAAGTGTGTCCGTGTGGTCATAATGTATGCATGAGGGCCCCGGGCCCTACCACATGACATTGTGCTGTGTACAGCGGACGCAACCATGTCACCTCAGGCAGTGGGGAAGACCTGGGACATGTAGCTGTGTCATACCCCCCTGTAAGCGTAAGCGGAGTGGGCTGGCATACGACAGTCCAGCGTAGGGGTGTGGATAATCAGCTCTGGGCGTTGCTAAGTGTTGGCCTTGCCAAGGAAGTGACTAATGCGTGTGTCTCTGTTATAGTGTCGGCGCCACCCGTCCCGCAATGGACAATGTTGCGATGTAGCATGCCCCCGGAGTGCGGGCTCGGCCGAAGGGATAAATGAAGGAGCGCAAGCCCGCTCGGGTCCGGGATCATACATGCCAACTGTTGTGTGTGTCGCTATTACCGCAGCATATGCCTAAGGTCTACCCTCAACCGCATCGCGAGTTCAGCCAGCCATGAACTCTACATCTGTGTCCACCCTATCCATACCATAGGCCTACACACACGTGGCCACCCACCTTCAACGCACAACATCACAGTGTCATTGTCAGGCTTGTGGACATGCGCAGACAGGCATGACAATAGTGTGCCGTAGAAGTGCAAGTGATGCAACCGCGCTGCACACACTGGTAAATAGGCTCGGGGGAGGGAGGAGCAGCAGTGAGGCTACGTAATACACATTAATGCTGCTCATTTGCTACAAGCAGTACCTGTCAAACAGGAATCACTAAGTCACACATATCACACACCAATGAACTAGTGAGCCTGCCAACACATCATGCAGAACCAACTTTTGACTCATGTCTCTATGCACTGTCACAGGTGATCAAGGATATGCACTCTGCCCATGGATGATGACACCCCTCTGAGCCCCGAACACAGGCCCAGAGGTAGTACAATGTGGCCCAAAAACGCACCAGGGGCATCGTGGAATGCACATTTGGCATGTTGAAGTCACCTTTCAGGTGCCTGGACATCACAGGTGGAAGGCTCCTGTACAGCCCAGGCATCGTGTGCAAGATGATTGTTACATGTTGTGTGTTGCACAACATATGTGTGCGCACCAATGCCCCATGGCTACAAGTGCCAGATGCACCGGATGATGATGAGGAAGATGAGGCAGGTGGACCACACCCCACTGCAGCAGCAGCAGGACTAGCCCGTAGGAACACCATCATTGACAATTTCTTCATATGAGCACGTCACATTGTCACAGTCCTTAGCAATCATGGGACAGTACAAAATGACCACAGGCACAGCATGTGCAAATAAATTCATTACAACACACATTCCCTGTGTGCAGGTTACTCCTCTGTACAAGCACATCACTCTGACAAGTGTAAGTGCAACATGTAGTGCTACCAATCTCACTAATTGGAAATAGATGGTGGGTGTGTCACCTCTGTGCAGAGAGGCTGTTTGGGTGTCACGTATTCGAAATGCCATTTCTGTGTGTGAAAGATAGTACGGAATCCCACTCATCAGCGTTTCACATGTGGCCCAAATCATTACATATAGGCTGTCATTTGTGACCTACATTTGACAACAGGGCTACTTTTGGGGTCAAATATGTACCACCATGATGCAGGGTGTGCATACTCTGACTCAAGTCCCACGACATGAGCTACATGGACGTAAGGGAGAATCACTGCCCCTACATTCGTCCATACTTTCATACTGGATTGTTCATAGACATGACACATCTGTGTGTATCAGAATGTATTAGAAAGACGAAACCAAGCTAACTAAGGAATTAATAAGGGATTGTTTGTCCCTGGACCGCGGTAGAAAAATTCCATGGATAGAGCATATCCTTAATTTGCTAGCATACTGTAAGATAGAGTTTGATAAGGTGAATCCTGAGTTTATTCAGGATGTTAGCAAAATCGATTTAAAGTTGAGATACGCCACTACAAAGGAACATGATAGAATGGAAAACATAAGCCGAAAACAAAGTGTTGTTAACTACTGCGAAATCCCTTCTGTATTGGGTATACAAACATATTTGTCCTTGGTAAGCAATGCCCAACACAGATTTTATCTAACAAGGCTTAGACTTGGTACATTGCATTATATAGTAGCGTTTCCCAGCATGGAAAAGTGGTCCTATAAATTTCCAAATTGCCCGTGTGACCGAAAAACCCCACAGACCACTTTTCATTTTCTATTGTTCTGTAGTTTTTGTACTGAGCTCAGGAAAAAAATGTAAAACCATTATTTTTGACCAATAGAATTTACCAGTATAAATGTGCTTTTCACTGTCTATGTAATATGGAAAATGTAGAAACGGTGTATTCAGTAATTTCTTTTAAACAAAGGGCAATTAAGATTAGAAAAGATTTGTCTCACTTAGATGCCTTAACATATGAAGACCTCAGTGATTGAATTTAATTGAATTATTTAAAATGTATATTATGTACTCTCTTTTGCACATGGGGAATTTTAAGATTGTGTATCTTGTATTTTTATTCTGATAATTAGAAAGACATGAATTATTGGTACTTTTAACACTGTAAATATTTGAAATTGCTATTTTTAAATTGATTAGTGTATTTGTTGAATGCTTTTATGGCTGAAAAACTTACTCCGAATAAAGCTGATTTGACTTTGACTTTGTATTATTCACGTTCAGTGGAGTGTTGAGGCTGTCTCAGTACAGGGCCATGCGGACAACACTTCACAATGTTGCCCCGTGGAGGTCCAGCCTGAGTCCTTTAGGGATTGACAAGTTGCTCGGAAGGGGAAGAGTCCAGTACGCAGGCTGATTGCTGTGTCATTGTTGAGCATACAAGATATGGCAGTCCATGTCAAGGTCCAAGGTTAGTGTCGCAGAGTGTGTCGGGGGACAGTGGAAGGTGTTATTCCAGGGCATGATGCAGAGGACAGACCCAAGCAGTAACAAGCCATATGGCGGAGATGGATGCTACTGCTTCCTCCTTACCACTAAGGCAGATTCATCCTCATCTTCGTCCTCTGACGTTTCATGTGCCTCACATGTGTGTGGTGGTGTTTGGTTTGCAGCACTGTGTGACACTGACACATCAGGGGCCGGAGATGTGGATGGAGGAGTAGCAGCAACATTCTTCTGCGCAATGTCTTGTGGCATCACTCCCATGATGAGGATCTGCAGGGCATGGAAGATCCCATCTACAGCTTTCTCGTGTGCAGCCGTGGTAGCCATTGTTTGCGCCTGCGTCCGCTCCATGTTCTCCATGACCCTCCTTATGTTTCCCAAATCACGGATGACATCGCTGTGGCCACTCTGTCTAGACAGTTGTTGTTGTCTCCGAGTCATGACTCCAGCGTCGCCAGCCATGGATTGTTGGAGGGCATGGTGCGGACTGTGGGTGTCCGTTAGGGACTGTAAGTGGTCCCTGATGGGACTTAGACACCCACGTATAGCATGTGGTTTGGCTGCCATGAGGTCGAACCCACCCGTACCTGGTCAGCCAGCTCCTTCTGGCAGTCTAACACACGGCGTTGGAACGCCATGTGTTCTTTGGTGAGGTGCTGGGAGCCAGACGTGGTGGTGGGTACTTCCTGCTGTGTGGTCTGTGCAGAGGGTGGGATCCCCTCGATGGTGCTGGGCTGCCCTGCTACTGGAGGTGGGGTGCGGAGGTTGTCCATGAACTGTTGGGGTTCGTCGTAGTCGATGTCCTGGGGGTCATCTCCTTCATCACTGACGTGTTGTAGGGTCTGCTCTGCAGGAGGTGTTGATTGTCCCTCTGTAATGTGAAGGGGGGATGCAGTTTCACAGTGTGTTCCATGTATGTTGGCGCATTGGCGGAGTTTACATACAGACTGCATGACAATGTACATTGTGACTGTTTGTGAGGAGATGCCTATTTGATGCGGGACAGTGGACATTTGCACTACACCACGGATGTGAGGTTGTACTCGTACATTGTCATCTCACAGTTTCCTGCTATGCCAGGTGTGATTGGCCATTTTGTACACACATGCAGCACCAGTTGTGTCCTGTGTTCTGTTGTGAAAGTGTTGCAGTTTGTACCACATTGTTATCGGTGTTGAGGTGCTCTTATTCTTATGTGTGTGTGCTGCATTGTGGGTGAGTCGCCCCTGCAGCTCTGATTTGGCTGCCCCTTCTCCCTTTCAGGCGGTGTGCCTTTGACTTCTGTGCTTCTACAGTGCTGAGATGTTGCGGGCTTGGGTAAATTGGGCTCTTGGTCGAGTTGTGAATCTTGGGCATGGTTTGTCTGCAGATGTGTTGTTGACGTCAGGGGTTGTTTGTGCACGTGGTTGTGTCAGAGTGTGACCTGCTCCTTTCCGGATGTGGTCCACACTCAGTCACCTCAGTGTCGTGGCGTGCACCATGTCATGATATTTGGACTGCAGCCATGCTAATCGTCATGCAGTGTCACTTGCATTGTCAGTGTGGCTCACGGACCCGCAGCTTTGCTGGGTTCAGCACATGTGCATGGGTTTGTTGTGAGATTGGTGATGTGTGGGGAGGGCCCCCTCCGGGCACATTGTCGACGTGGGCCTACTTGCTGATTCTATGTGTGCTGCAGTATGCCAAGGAGAACAGGGACATGATCCAGAGTCATTGTGGGTGTGCAGTGTCCTCTACTTAATTGTGCATGTGTGCCATTGTGCCCATCTCCCCCCGTCCCCCCAGTCCCTGGTCGGTACTCACCCTGTTGATGTTGTGTCAGGTCATGTTGAGCAGTGTCCGGATCCACTACTCCTGGCACCGTATCCCGACTGATGACTGTAGCCACCATTTTCTCCATGTCATCCTGCTCCTGGTGTGCCGCTGGACCCCCACCTCCAATCTGCGTTGCTGCTTTCATGTTGGCATCGTGTTTCTTCTTGGTTTTGCCCTTCACATCATTCCAGCGCCTCTTGACCTCTTCCATTGTCCTCCTCAACTCTGCAACTGCATTCACATGGGCCAAGATAGTCTGCCATGTTTGCGTCTTTGTTGCCAATGACACGTTGGAGGTGACGATCAGTTGTTGGTAGTGTTCTGTCACCTTCCTCTTCCTCTTCTCCTTGGCCTTCCCCGACCCCGGGTTTCCTTGCTGGTCGTCTGTGGGGCTTGTGGGGTTCGCGTTGTCCTCTGCAGTCCGTCCGGGTGCATCCATGGTGCTACGCAGTTTGAATTGTTTTGTTTGTGTTTTTCGGTGCTTTTATAGTGCATTTTCCCGCATGACGCGTGGAAATTGCAGGCCTGTCACTGGTTATCGCTGATTTTTGTATTGCAATTTGGGGCATCGCAACTTTTTTCGCGTTCGTATTTTGCATTTTTTCTGCATCGCGTTAATTTTAACGCGGTCATTTGGCGCGTTATCGTGAGACTATCACATTGTGCCGCCGGGTTGAGAATACAACGTTAACACAGTGTTATTTTCCCGCGATGGACTGCGATGTGCAAAGTTGCGTTAAGCTAATTTTGCGATGATTATCACACGTTCTTGAGAATATCCCCCGCAGAGTTTTTATGGGCTGCGATGTGCTTTTGTAGCTACAGCTGCCTGTCCACCTATGTAACACCAGAACCGGATTGGAATCCCGACCTCAACTCAGCATCCTGAGAATGACGCAAATCTCCCTCTGGTAAAATAAACAGTGTAACCAAGTAAACCCTTCTGTTATAAAACATAAGTGGTTCCGCCTGTCACCCATGCTCTAATAAAGACAACAAATTAACCTTTAATTTCAGGAAGAGATACACATCTAGTGGCTTAATTGGACAGTGTGAGACTGGATAATCTGGGATCAGGCCCGGCTTCCCTGCTTGCCCAACTTGTGCGATTGTAGGCAAATACTTTATTTCAGAAAGCCTAGAAATGTGCCACGTTTTCAACCCACTGTGGGAGGCAGCCACGGTAGTCGAAAACGCCTACCTCAGTCCTTACATATGGCAATGATGCCATATCACTCACTGCAGTGCTTAATTTGAGCGGGTTGTTGCAGGTGGGGACCACTGACACTCATTTTTGGGGCACGCACTTATTTTGACTCACCACACGTTTTCACCTAGAGCGAGAAACATAGGAGGAAAGAAAGAGCAAGAAAAAGGTGAAAACAATTACAAAGGGAGGAAGCAGGGATGACAAAGAATTTTCCAGGTGCAAGATAAAAGCGTCAGGAAGTGTCCGGTGGTGAAATCAAGACTAGGCAGACTTGGAATTGGCAGCCCAATCTTCGTAGTGTCAACCACGGGCTTCTGGGCAAATCTTTGGATCCTTGGCCTTAACATTCTACAAAGCACTGATTATTGTGAGATAAACCTGAGCCGGTTCACAGACCTGTGGTTTGCATTGGTTCTATGAAGTCAGGAGGAGGACTGCTTTACCAAGGGTCCACAACAGTGTGCATCCATCCACCATAGCATGTCAGTGATGACTAGAAGAGGACGACATTAGCCATCAGCAGCAGGAGACACATATTCATGTCCTATCATGTGCTGGGTAATGATGCGATTCCGCATCAGCGGTGTTTTCCGCATAGTTATGGATTTGCTGTATTTAAGTGTTAAATAAATATTAATGATGTGAAACTTTTGCCCATGCAATAGGAACTTGTAAAAAGTACAAAACTGTGAAGTAATAGGGCTTCCAAATATACTTCATTACGCTGCACAATTTGCCTTTTCTTGCAGCATAACTTAGTCAACCATGTTGCATAATTTGGCCCTCCCCTGGTCCATAATTCCAGTGGCCAAGCCTTTATGTGATCAGACAGACATGTAAGTGATTACAGAGAAACAAGCAAGTGTTGAGTCTGAGAGGCGTGTCTCCACTTTGATGCTGTCTGACACATAACTGACTATTTTCAGTTTTTATTTGTCTCTCTTACCGAGCCTCACTTGTGACATTTGTTGGACCCATGGCAATATCCGATACAGCAATATCTCGACTGACTCCTCCCCAGCTCTAGCAGACTTTCACAGCTATGCCCTATTGGCCTCTCAGATGCCACCATCATGTGACTGACTATCGCGACCAGACGCCGACACAGTGCAATGTGCAAGAAGCGCCTGCTTTAGTGTGACAGGTGTGAGCTGACAGAAACAGTTTACACGGCTGCAGTGCTTTAAAACTTGTCAAAACCAACCCCCCTGTCTCGGTTGCAGCACCCAGCATAATGTGCTGCATGGATAAATACTTATAATGTCCCAAAGGCGAGACAGAATGCATTGTAAATGCTTGTTGCAATTGTTTTTCTAATGGGGATTTGGACATTTTGGGGCTGACTCGCAAATTCGTGAGTACATGTAGAACTCCTTCACATGCTCATAAATGCCTCTGTAATATGGCCCCACAGTCTTTCACGCAAATTGAAAAAAAGTGGTCTCACATATTAAAAAGCTGGTCAGCTCTAATACAATGGCTGTATGATGACATCATATTAAAAGGGTACACAGGAGACACAGGAAGCTTCAATCTGCTTGTTCAATTTGAATGTAAACCCACCTATTTCTGATAACAGAAACCACGGTGTAGGAGAGATTCTTAAATCACTGGGACATTCCATTTTGCAGTGCCTATCAGGCCTATAAACCATGTTTTCTCATACAACATAAGATGCTGTTCTTTTGCAGGAGTATACTGGCTGTTTCCTATGTGGGCATGCCTAGGCTACGTTGATTAAAGATTGTCCAAATGAATTCATCTGCTGTGCGATTAGCATATTTATAATTTACTGTTAGGTCTGGTGTTAAGGATTTTCCAGTTCTACCAGTTGATTTTGCAAATTTGTGTGAGAGTCAAATGTGGAAACTACAGACTAGGTATTTTCTTTTAGTAGAGCTTTCTGTGGGCTATTGTGTGCCATTTTACTCCCTCTCTACCACATTTAGTGGGTACTTTCGTACCTCAGTCTCATTTTATGACAGCTTGTTTGACAAAATTAGTATTTCTTCTCCAGATTCTCTTATACCTGAAAAATTGATATAAGGTAAGATTTTCCTGTAACACCTGTTGGTGAAATTATGCATAGTGATGCATGGAATTCCTATGTGCAGGTTTTGAATGGATGAAAGAAATCAAATTGACAAGAAAACCGATGTGCTCAATTCATATCTACAGCTCCAAATCCTACCAACGTCTTCTTCAAGATTTTCAATAAAGTCTCCAAGGCGAAAACCTAAATAACACTCCCCTCCCTCACCAGACCTATCTAAAAACATGTTGTTCTTTTTAGAATACAATTTTTTCCAAGAATCCTAAATACATCATTGAGAACCAACTCCTAACTCCCCTTCTGCTCCTTTCCTTACCCAGCTTACTGATAAAATTCAGTAGTTTTTAATCAATGAACTTACACCAAGTGCTACATTTAACAGATAAGATAGAAGCATTCAGGAGGCTGGCCCTTCCTTTTTTAGCTTATTGGATCAAGCATTCTTTAGCCCTTGTGGTCCCAGAAGTTACACAATTAATTAAAGCGTCAACAGCACATGGCTCGGTACCAGACCAACTGAAACATGCAGTGATCACTCTGCTGCTCAAGAGGCCCTCTGTAGACTTCATGTTTTTAACCAATTGCAGACCCGAATCTATCATTCATAATAAAATCTTTGAAATGGAAGTCATTAAGCAAATACAAGAGAGCTTGGAAACAACATGCTCCTGCATGACTGACAATCAGGGTTCAGACCAGGAAGAGGGACAGAGACTGTAGTTAACAGATGTCCAAGAAGATCTCGTTTTAGCCTAAGATGATAATCAACATTTAGCTTTAAACATATTAGACTTATCCACTGCCTATGATACCATAGGTCACAAGACTCTTTTACGGCATCTAAAGGGTCACCATAGGTCACAAGACCCTTTTATGGCATCTAACACAGACTTGGATTCATTCCTGCCTGTCCAACAGTTACCACCACATTAGGATCAGTTCAGCTCAGTCTATCAGGAGACTATTAATGTGTGGGGGTACAGTATGGGTTCAGTTTCCATACTCCTCCTCAACGTTTATATGTGTCCCTCACCGAGTTCATCAATATCTACCAGCTTTAATTCCAGCTATATTCCAATGACACCCACATCCATCTCCAATTAGGAAAGAAATCAGATGCCAATAGCAACCTGGGCAGGTGTGAAACACATTTTCTCATGGATGAAAAAAGCTTCTTCTGTCTGAACGGGGACAAAACTGAGATTCTAGTTATGTTATGTTAAGTTATGTTTATGTAACTTATTGAGCGCACGAATACCCGGAGGTGTCTTGGTGCTAAAAACTAAAGTAAGCCCAAAAGATCAAGAAACTAGTTCTGGAATAACCAGGTTTTAATAACTCTTTCTAAATGAGGCAAGTGAACTTGCAGACCTGATGTGCATTGGAAGCGTATTCCATAATTTGGCGGCGCCATGACCAATGCTTCAGCCCCCCCAGTTAGAGGTGCAAATCCTGGGAACCATCATAAGCCTGGTACCAGTAGAGCGTAACTGTCTGCCAGGATAATACCAGGAAAAAATATTTTTGTGAGGGCCAAGCTCAACACAACCCCGGAACGTACTTGGCCACCAACTAACTCCATCAGAAAAGTGAAAATTGTAATTATCATGTTTAATAACGTGTCTCTCAAATGAACAAAGTGGTCAACAGCAAAGGAAAGTCTACCTGCTCCTCCAGGCCAATTATTTCACCGAACTCAGAAGTATGCCTGGGTCAAATGTTTGTTACACCAGCGTAATCTAGCGTAGCATTAATTTCACATTAGGCTTACTATGCAAAATTCTCACCTTATGCAACGTAGCTCCCAAAACAAAATATTAGTGCAGGAGCACCGGAGCAATGCAAACAACTAGAACATGAGTGGCTTTGATCGCAGTACTTATGTTTTTGCACTATTTCGTTTATGTGAAATGCATCTTTGCATCCAAATGAATGTGAGGTTACATAGTATGCTGAAAAAATAGCACTAAATACCTATTTTGCATTTTGCATAATGTTTGTGGAAATTTCACTTAATTACACAAAAGCAAATTATGTGCAATTTGGACACTCACAAGACTATTAGTACTTACCAGGCTAGGCTAATGAACTGCTTCAATACTGGCCTAAAAAACACAAATACATTAACTACAAAAGATCCAAAAGTACGCAACCAAACTGTACTTAAGTCTGAAGAAGCAGAACCACATAGCCACTTCACTGATGTCTCTCTGCTGGCTTTCTGTGCAACAAAGAATCTAAACTCAAGCTATTTTGTGGCATGCAATGGCAGAAGCTTCCTCTATCTGTAAAATCGTGTCACAATGTACCAGACTATAAGAACTTGGGCTACTGGTTTGGGGGAGGTGAAACCCTACTCGAACAGAAACCACAATTATTGTCAGAGAGAAGTCACAAGCAAACCCTAAATTAACCTGTGTCTAACCCTCTGGTAGCTTGGCACAAAGCAGTTGGCTTCTTTAGAGGCAAAATGTAAAGTATTTGTTCAACACTTCAAACAGTAGTAAACACAGCACAAAAATGATCCCACACCAGATTAGAAACATAGAGTTAGTTTTAATAAATAAAATAAGACCAGTATGACAAAAATCCAATCAGTAGAACCAGAGATATGCAATTTAAAACATTATGGGGCATATTCTCAAGGAGACATCGCCGATTTATCCGCGCTTTAGCGCCGCAAAAGTGGCGATAGACTTATCGCCCTATACACAAGCTGGTGCAAACTGCCGACATTGCCAGTTTTCCTGCGATAGCTGCCGCAAAACACATCGCCACGGATGAGAGCGACAATTAACGCTAATGATATGCAGAGTAGGCGTTCCCGTGCAAAAACACACGAAAACACCACTTCGCGATATTCTCAAAGTCCAGCCAGATCTGCGATGCTGGACAAAAACAGGCGATAAGGCGCGTTAGCAGCAGGGACTTAACACCTGCTTTTTACTGGTCTTAAGTAGGACGAAAACCTGCAGTACAAAGGGAGCCCAGGCCAGAGCCACATCTGAAGACCAACAGATGCCATGGAGCTACTAATCATGCAGCTTGGAGACCCAAGAGGGCCACAACACCCACCGCCACCACCCCCACCCCCAGGACCACCCCCCCGCCGGACCACCACTGAGGCAGCGCAGAACAAGACAGCGGACGTTTCGAAAACGCATCAGCCTCACAGACTTAACGCCAGAGGATGTCATTGCCCACTACAGGCTCAAAAGGACAACCATCCTCCGCATCCTGACCCACATTGCTCACAGGCTGACGGTACCAACACAGCGGACAACCAACATCCCTCCGCAGACAAAGCTGCTGGCAGTGCTGCACCTGTTGGCCTCTGGTACCTTCCAACCAACAACTGCCAGAGTCGGAGGAGTCTCACAGCCAGCCCTATCAAAGGCCATCACACCTGTCCTGGATGCCATCATCAATTTCATACCCCAGCACCTTCACTTCCCCCACTCTGCGCAGGAACAACTGGAGACCAAGCAAGGCTTCTACGCCATAGCTGGATTCCTGCACGTGTTGGGGGCAATCGACTGCACACATGTCCTACTTGTGCCCCCTGCCGACACTGCACACAATTACCGCAACAGGAAGCACACGCATTCCATCAATGTGCAGGCAATAGTGGACCACCGGGGACTGTTCACCAATGCCGTCGCCAACTTCCCAGGCAGTGTGCATGATTCATACATCTTCCGACAGTCCATCATCAACCAGCGCTTCCAGGGTGGCACCTATGGAAATGGACTGCTCGTTGGTAAGTACCAACGGAACACACCACACACCTCAATTCCACAATCACACAACGCACAACTGTCGGAATGGACACGTAACAAAATCACATTCAACATGCCAACCAACATGCACACCTGCCAGACACAACAACACAAGTAACCGTGGTAAGAGGGGCCAGAAATGTGGACAAACCATACACTAAGGCATAGCCCCTCTGCCACACATTTGCAAAATGTGGGAAGAGGTGGCAACCACGATTGTGCGAAGGAGGCAATGGACCTATGAATAACAATGTACACAATGCCAAGTGTGGCGGTGATGTGCTGGACAGTCTTGAGTATGCCGAGCACAGACATGTCCATGTGGACACATACTGCTGGAGTCTGTAGTGTCGTGGACAGTGGACGCAACCATGTCATCTCAGGCAGTGGGGAACACCTTGGACAAGTAGCCATGTCGGCCCCCCTGTAAGCGTAAGCGTAGTGGGCAGGGCCGGCGCACGCCAGTACAGCGTAGGGGAGTGACTAAATAGGGCAGGCTCAGGGAGTGGTTCACTTCCGGGACGTCCACCGAAGTAACTACTGCGTGTGGCTCTGTGTCCACCATATCCTGGCCATAGGCCTATACACACGTGGCCGACCACCTACAACGGCCAACATTACAGTCTTGCTGTTAGTCCTGAGGACATGCGCAGACAGGCATGACAATGGTGTGCCGTAGGAGTGCAAGTGATGCAACCGCGCAGCACACACAAGTAAATAGGCTCGGTGGGAGGGAGGAGCAGCTGTGAGGCTACGTAATACACATTGTCCTACCACATTTGCCAGCAGCAATACATGGCTACCATGAATCCCAAGGTCGCACAAATCACACACCACGAAACTTGTATGTCTGCCAACACAGCATGCAGAACCATCAGTTAACACTGACCTCACTTACCTCTCACAGGTGATCAAGGATATGCACTCTGCCCGTGGATGATGACACCCCTCCGAGACCCGAACACCCCGGCCCAGAGGCAGTACAATGAGGCCCACAAATGCACCAGGGGCATTGTTGTATGCACATTTGGCATGTTGAAATCACGTTTCAGGTGCCTGGACATCACCGGTGGAAGACTCTTGTACAGCCCAGAAATAGTGTGCAAGATGATCACTGCATGTTGTGTATTGCACAACCTATGTGTACGCACCAATGCCCCATGGATCCCAGTCCCAGAAGCACCGTACGATGATGAGGAAGATGATGCAGGTGGACCACACCCCACTGCAGCCGCAGCAGGAATAGCCCGAAGGAACACAATCATCAACAATTTCTTCGCATGAGCACGTCACATTGTGACTGTCCACAGCAATCAAAAAAAAATACAAGATGACCACATGACCAGCATGTGCAAATAAAATCTTAGCAACACACATTCCCCGTGTGCATGTCAGTCCTCTGCATTAGCACATTACTCTGACGGGTGTAAGTGCAACATTGAGTGCTAACATTTGCATATGTTGCAAGAAGAGATGGTGTGTATGTCACCTCTGTACCGAGAGGCTGTTTAGGGCATCACGTATTCGATATGCCATATCAGGGTGTCACATGTAGTATGTCATGCCACTCATCAGTGTCCCACGTGTACATGAACATGACATGAAGGCCGTCATTGGTGTTCAGGAAAAGACAACAGGGTGACATTTGTGGTCAGAGATGTACCTGCCTGATCCAAATATACACCCTGTGTGTCGAGTCCCACAACATGAACAGCATGGCTGTAAGGGGGATGTGGGCACAGTGGACACCTCAGCAACATTGGGAGGGAGATGCACACCAGCCTAGAAGCCAGCAGGTCCACCTTGCGTGGAACACACCAAGGTGTCCCCTGGTCAAATGTGCCATTTACAGGTCACATGTGTACACGGAAGTCATTCATCAAGAGTAGTGATCAGTGCCAGCTAATAGGTGCAAGGTGAGTGGTCAACCGCCTCCTCACAGCTACCTGCACCCATCACTGTCAGACTGCAGCAAAACAACACTTCTACATCAGAGCATGCAATACTGACCGTGAGGGCACGTACATGGCTGGTAAGGGTTCAACCATGCTGGAAGGCGAAGCAGGGACATCCCCCCACCCAATCCCCATCACATTTCCAGAATGCAAGCAGATGACAAACTGACATTGTGGATGACAGCCCCTCTGTCTGAACTAGAAGGCGGTAGCACATCTGCACCTCCGACCTTGGGAATGCATGTGCCTGGCACCCCCTGAGCGATACCATAGCAGCTGCTGACGGCTCCCACACTACGCACAGCGGTAACCAGAGACCAACGTATACACACCCCACACCCATGAGTCCTTGCTCGTAGTTCACTTGCATGGTATGACCTTCACACTTACGCACCGACTATCCCAGGAGTCCAAGCGCTCCACACTCAAACCAATCATTGCTCCGAGCTGTGGCTTCCACATAACTTTGACTTTGCCTTTGTGACACTCAGCCCTATTTCATACATTGACGTGCGGCTAAGTTTGGAAATAGCGAGATTGTTGTTTTGGAGCAATGAGGCCACAGCTAGTTCACACATTCCCAGTCATCTCACTGCCTATCTGGGTCACAGACAAACATGCGCATTGAAATCAGTTCCCAGGGAGCACCGTTGTTTGGAATCACTGCCCCTACATACATCCATACTTTCATACTTGCTTGATCCTGGACATGACTCATCTGTGTGAATTTGAATGTCTTAATCACATTCGGTGGACCAGTAACTGGCCATGCACACGCTACTTTACAATGTTGCCCCGTGGAGGGCCAGACAGGGTTCTTTCGGGAGGGAAAAGTACATCATAGGAGAGGGAGTTCAGTCCGCAGTCTGATTTCTGTGTCATTGGTTGCCTAAACAAATGTAGCAGTCCATGTCGGGGGCCAAGGTGAGTGTCGCAGAGTGTTAAGGGGGACAGTGGAGGGTGTTATTCTTGGGCATGATGCAGAGGGCAGAACCAAGCAGAAAGAGGCCATATGGCGGAGATGAATGCTACCGCTTCCTACTTAGCCCAACGGCAGATTCATCCTCATCATCATCCTCCTATGTGTGATGTGCCTCACATGTGGGTGGTGGTGTTTTGTCTGCGGCTCTGTGTGGTAGTGACACATCAGGGGCCGGAGGTGGATTGTCAGCCGCACCGTGAGGCACTGACACATCAGGTGGCGGTGATGTGGAGGGAGTAGTGGCAGCAACATTCATCTGCGCCAGGCCTTGTGGCAGCACTGCCATGATGAGGATCTGCAGGGCATGGTAGACCCCTGCTACATCTCACTGGTGTGCAGCCGTGGCAGCCATTCTTCCCGCCTGCATCCGCTCCATGTTCTCCATGTTCCTCCCCATGTTGGCCAACTCACGGCTGAGATCGCTGGAGCCACTCTGACTAGACAGTTGTTCTTGTCTACGAGTCATGACTCCGGCGATGTCAGCCATGTATTGTTGGAGACCATGGAGCGGACTGTGGGTGTCCATTAGGGCCTGTAGGTGGTCCCTGATGGGACTTGGACACCCACGTATGGCATCTAGTTTGGCTGCTATGAGGTCGAACCCCACCCACACCTGCTCTGCCATCCCCTTCTGGCCCTGCGACACACGGCATTGGAATGCCATGTGTTGCTCGTGGGGATCCTGGGAGATGGCCGTGGTGGTGGGTGCTTCCTGCTGTGTGGTCTGTGCTGGGGGTGTGTTCTCCTCGATGCAGCTGGGGGTGGGGGGCTGAGGGTGTCCATGAGCTGTTGGAGGGTGTCGGGGTCGATGGTGTGTAGGTCCTCTTCATCATCGGTGAGGAGGAGTACGGTCTGCTCTGCAGGAGGTGATGATTCTCCCTCTGCAATGTGAAGGGGAGATGCAGTTTGACATTGTGTTCACATGTATGTTGACGCATTGGCCAAGTTTACAAACAGACTGCATGTCAATGTACATTGTGACTGTTTGTGTGGAGATGCCTATTTAATGTTGGACAGTTGACATTTCGCCACCATCACGGATGTGAGGTTGTATTTTTCCATTATCATCTCACAGTTTCCTGCTATGCCAAATGCGAATGGCCATTATCTACACACAAGCGGCAGCAGTTGTGTCCTCTGTTCTGTTGTGAAAGTGTTGCAGTTTGGTCCACTTTGTTGTAAATGTTGAGGTGCTCTGAGTGTTATGTGTGTGTGCTGCATTGTGGGTGATTTGCCCCTTCAGCTCTGATTTGGCTGGCCCTTATCCCTTTCAGGCGGTGTGCCTTTCACTTCTGTGCTTATACAGTGCTGAGTTGTAGCAGGCTTGGGTAAATTGGGCTCTTGGTCGGAGTCGTGACTCTTGGGCATGGTTTGTCCGCAGATGTGCTGTACTTACTTGTGCATGTGTGCCATTGTGCCCAACTCCCCCCATCCCCCCAGTCCCTGGTGGTTACTCACCCTGTTGCTGTTGTGTCAGGTCATGTGGAGCAGTGTCCGGTCCTCCGACTCCTGCCACCATCTCCTCACTGATGACTGTGGACACCATTTCCTCCATCTCATCCAGCTCCTCCTGTGGCGCAGGACTCCCACCCCTAGTCTGCATTGCTGCTTTGCGGTTGTTGGCGAGATTCAGCTTGGTTTTGCGCTTCACATCATTCCAGCGCCTCTTGACCTCTTCCATTGTCCTCCTCAGCACTCCGACTGCATTCTCCTTGTCCACGATGGACTGCCATATTCCATATTTTGTTGCCAATGACACAGTGGAGGTGACGAACAGTTGTTGATGGTGTTCTGTCACCTCCGTATCAGGATCCTGTTTTCCTGCGGACTGAACCGCGTCTTCCTCTTCTTCTTCTCCTTGCCCTTCCCTGACCCCGAGGTCGCAGGCTGGTCCTCCGTGGGGCTTGTGGGGTTCGGGTTGTCCTCTGTGCTTGCTCCGGCTACCTCCATGGTGCTTCGCAGTTGTTTGTGTTTTATTTGTATTTCATTTTTGCTGCTTTTATAGTGATTTTTCCCGCCTTACTTGTGGGACTTGCGGGCCTGGCGCTGCTTTTCGCTGGATTTTTATCGCAGTTGGGCCCATCGCAACTTTTTTCACGTTCGGGTTTCCTTTTTTATCGCCGTCGCGGTAGTTGTTTTGCGGACATTTGAGGCGTTATTGGGAAACTATCGCATGTTACCGCCATGTTGGGAATACGACGTTGACACGGAGTTATTTTCCCGCGATAGACGGCGATATGAAAAATTGTGTTAGCCTATTTTGGCGATGTTTATCGCACGTTCTTGTGAATATTCCCCTCTGTGTAACTAGCACCAAAAAGCACAAAGCGCCAACTGTGGTTATTTGGTCGCACCAGATCAAAATATCAAGTTCAGGCCGACCGCGATGGAGCACGGGCCAGCTACAGAGACACAGTTAGGCCCGCTGAACAAGAGCACCTTAAATCCTGGTGGCAGAGCGTTGCATGGTCCCGTGCCAGGGAAGTGTCATGCTGCCAAGGTGATATAGAGTGCTACATCCTGTGCGATATGAGGTACTTTGTACTCACATAAATGCAAACTTCACTTGAAGATTGATTATTTGTTTATTTGTCCAACTTCACTTTCTGAAGCTTTGCTATTGCAATACATGTTATCGTTTATCAGAGTATAAACCAGTATTTTGACTTTTACCATACTGTCAAGTCCACTTTTTGTCTCAAATGGATTCAGATAGAAAACTGTTACTGTAGTCTGGTATAGTGACTAACCTGACCGGAAACTGGGTTCATATAATGCAATCATGCCTGAATTGCAATAAAGCCATCATTAGATGTAGCATTCATTACTATTATACATTAATTCTTACAATTTGGAAGTTAACCCTTGATCAATTACTTGATCTCATATTGACCATACCATTCTTAGGAAAATAGTAGGCACCATTAAACCCTCAAGTTACACCCTAGTTTCCCCCCTCTTACAAACCAAATGTTCCATCCTCATACCATGCTGGCCCAAGATCTTAAATTCATCGCTGTCACAAAAAAGTGATTATTTGACCTACTGTCATAATTCCTAAAAGCCGCCCCAAATGTAAACAGCTTATAGCAAAACTCACATCCAAATGTGTTGATGATCAACTAAAACAGCACATTAACAAAAACTGCATACTTTACTGTCATTAATTCAGGTTAACTACAAAACTCAAAGTAGTAGGTAATGCACTACTGATCATGGACACAGTTTGTGTTTATCTGCACAGCCTGTTAGATCTGTCTGCAGACTTTGATAATGTACACTACAACATCCAGTGTGGAAGCTAATGCCTGTGTTGAGTCTAAGAGCTAAGGTCAGAGAATGACTGAATTCATACTTAGTAGAACATTATCAAACGGTTAAAATGTAGAACACTCCCTCCCTTCCTTTTCACAATATGTTTGGAGGTTCTTTACTTCCATGCCGGTCAACATATAGTTACAAACCTTTGGAAACCATATGAACTCTTTGGTTATCATCAATCATCAGTATGTCAATTTTAGCCAACTCTACCACACTTAAGCTCCATTGAGTTGATCACAGATCTCAAATATGACGTTGAATGTCCAGACACAAATTAAATGCAATTGATTCATAGGACTCAGAAACTAGATTGTCAGAAGCTGGAGTTTCCTACTCATCACCTCAGACCCTATAGATTGTATCCAAGAAATGCTTAGACACCCTACAAACAACACATATTTTATCCGAGTCTATCAATGATATAAAATAATTAGGGATGACACTGGATGTAAAACTAAATATGTACGCACACATAAAAACAATGATGAAAAATGAATGCTATCAGTTGTAACTATTCAAGACCAGCAAACTTTTCATCCTGAAGGAGGACTTCAAGTAAGCTGTACATTCACTTGCCATTTTCAAAGTTGAGCATGGAGAGTTCATCCACATTGCTCTCTCAGTCATTCAGTTAACTTCCCTATAGGCACTGCTACGTGCTGTTGTAAGGCAAAACTCTAACACAAAGGAATATTCACACATGACACCTGTACTAAGATGTCTCAAACAGCCACCACTGGATGTTTGCTAAACATTCTAAACATCATATATAAATTACATTGGCCCCAAGACTGAACACCCATTAAATATCTAGCAAGTAAAATTATCATCTCTGGAGGACTGAAAACAATTCAGTTTCTGATCACTGATCCCATATGACCACACTTACCTCTTGATAGGCCTGCATAAGAGCCTGAGTCCCTTTGAACCCACTCAGCAGTGATAACTTGCAATATGCTAACTGTTGGAAATTGGGTTACTGGTTGAGGGGTTGAACCTCTACTCAAGCAGCAACCACTATTTCAGTCAGGGTGAAGTCACAAGCAAACACCAAATTAACCTATGCTTAACCCTCTGGTAGCTTGGCACAAGCTGTCAGGCTTAACCTAGAGGCAATGTATAAAGTATTTTTGCAGCATTTCAAACAGTAATAAAGTAAAAGCACAACAAATGAAAATTCTCACACCAATTTAGAAAAATAGGGTAAGATCTAATAAATTATTTGAGACCAAAATGACAAATATCCAATCAGTAGAACTGGAGATATGCAATTTCTAAGTTTCAAGTTAAAGTACTGCCTAGAAGTAAAAGTACCAACTGTGGTTATCTGGTCGCGCCGGACCGGGACACAGTCACAAGTTCAGTCCGACCACGATGGAGTGCAGGCTGGATACAGGGATCCAGTTAGGTCTGCTGAACAAAGTACCTTAAATCCTGGTTTGCAGAGCATTGCAAGATCCTGCGTCACAGATGTGTAGCGCAGAGGCAGTTCTGGGGGAGCTGCGGGGCTGAGATGTGGAAACGTGAATTGTCATTGAGGATGGCATCGACGAAGGGCTTGCAAAGCAAAGTCCTGCATCGAAGATGCATTGCACACTAGCAGTTTCAAAGAAGCTGTGGGTCTGTGATGTGAAGTCCTGCATCATCATTGAGGATGCCGTCAATGTGGGGTGTGTGATGCGAAGACCTGTGTCGGGGATGCTTTCCGCAGCCATGGCACTGAGGAGCCTGTGGGCTTCAATGTGAGGTTCCGAAGTGGAGCAAAGAGGAGCTGCATCACACTGAGTCAGTTCTTCTCACAAGACCACAGCTGGGATGGCAGAACACCTTCAGGCCCACTTCCAAGGGTCCAGGACTGAGATGGCACCACTTGGAGGGCAAGACTCACAGGCAGTAGAAACCAGGTGGTGGGTGCAAGATGGCTGGAGCCTTTTCTGTCCCTAAGGCTCTGATCAGGAGGCCAACCAACTAGCCCTTGGAGTCAGTCCGGTGGTCCTGGGATCAGGATGCAGGTCCATTAGAGGGCAGTCAACTAGCCTTTGAAGTCACTCTGGTGGTCCTGGGATTAAGATGAAGGGCAACAGAGTAGCAGTCCTTCTTGAAGAGCAGCACAGCAGTCCTTCTGAGTCATCCACAGGTCCAGAGGTGAACTTAAGACGTGGGTCTGAGAGTCCATTATTTATATAAAACCACACTATCCCCGGGAAAGTCCTGGGGGAGGGAACCAGAGGCGCAGGGCGCTAGGAGCAGGCAGCCTCCAACATCAAATGTTTAACACAAATGGGGCCGCTCCCAGTATAGTGACCAAGGTGCTCAAGTGTTAAATTGTGAGTGTGGGCATCTCACAAAAAGTGAAGGACTGGTCTCACACACCACCAGGTGTCATGCTTCATCATTGGCCAGTCCTCGCCCTGTAGAAACTCGGTTTGGTAGAGGGCGGGCATACACCTGACAACAGGGATGCACTTCTAAACTAAGTGGGGGCCCATGAAAGAGTGAGTGAGATTAAAAACCATTATAGCTACCAAATTTAAGTTTTAATGTGACTGGCAGCTATATGGTATTAAAAGCAGGTGAACGGTGTAATGGGGATTTTATTGTCCCCCTAACGTGGTGAATATGGTTGACATGTTTCTGCCGTTTGGCCCGTTTGGGTCCGTGGCATTCATCAGGACCTAAAGAGAAAAAGGGGGGGCTCCGTTCTTACCAAATTGTGGTGAGAAGGTACCACTTTGTGGGGTGACCTATGTTACACTCCACTTGAGAAAGGCTTGCGTTTTTTAAGCCCTAGGACAGGAACCTACATGCCCCATAGGAGGAAGAGGGAAGGAAGACCCCTGTAGTCAAACTTGCCTCAAGGTGCGTCTCCCGTGTTTACACCTAGGTGTGTACTCCTTTCCTCCCCGACGGGGAGTCACATTAAAACTTAAATTTGGTAACTATAATGGTTTTTAATCTCACTCACTCTTTCACGGGCCCCCAATTATTTTAGAAGTGCATCCCTGTCGTCAGGTGTATGCCCGCCCTCTACCAAACCGAGTTTCTAGAGGGCGAGGACTGGCCAATGATGAAGCATGACACCTGGTGGTGTGTGAGACCAGTCCTTCACTTTTTGTGAGATGCCCACACTCACAATTTAACACTTGAGCACCTTGGTCACTATACTGGGAGCGGCACCATTTGTGTTAAACAGTCACTTATTTATACCTGGTGCCCAGTTTGAAGTTAGAGAAGATTCTGGAGGTTTCCACCCCCAGAGGTGTTTGGAATTTGCTGCCTCCCTGCTCTGGCCCCAGCTTGCTTGGGTCAAAAACGACTAGTGTGAAACCCTTTGAGAGTGTGCTCAAGCAGAGTCTTTGTGATGTGCAAGTATACTAGATGACAGCTCCTCCTCCTTATGAAGTCAGAGATGGCCCATCCTGCCAACACATATTCTCCTGTGTCTCACTGTCTGGGAGCAATACACAAAGGCCAACTGCCAGCTACACCTACTTATGTGACCCAGGATACAGGCTTCAGGCACCAAATGGTCGGTACAAGAAAATGGCAACTTTCTAAAAGTGGCGTTGTCAGAGTGTGACTCAATATCCAACTTTAACATTAAAGAGGGTTTTAATTGCAATTCTTTAGACACCAAAACTCGACCTTCTTATCCACTCCCAATTGAAAGCTATTGCTTATTAAATGTAATAAGAAAACCCAATGTTATCCTATGGGAGAGGTTGGCCTTGCAGCAGTGAGACACATATTTAAAGGGTTTTTCACTACCAGAACATGTGAAACTTAAAAGTACATGTCCAACTTTTTAAATACACTGGACCCTGCCTGCTGGGCTATTCAGGGCCTACCCCTGGGGTGACTTAGATATATTGAAAAGGAAGGTTTAGGCCTATCAAAATATTTATTTTGCCAGGTCAAAATGGCAGTTTAAACTACACACACAGGCTGCAATGGCAGGCCTGAGACAAATTTAAAGGGCTACTAAACTGGGAGACACAATGGGCGCTGCATGACCACTAGTAGCATTTAATTTACAGGCCTTTGGTACATGTAGTACCACTTTACTATGGACTTACTAGTAAATTAAATGTGCCAATTTGGTCTAAGCCAATTGCACCATGTTTAATGGAAAAAGCACACACACTTTAGCACTGGTTATCAGAGGTAAAGTCCTAAGACCAACAAAAACAAGATCAGCAAAAAATGGAGGAGTAAGGCAAACTCTTTGCTGGAAGACCACCCTAAGGCTGACTAATCTAACACTAAATTTCCTATATACCTATTGTTTTTCACACCACAAACTCAGCTAGGTTACCCTCACTAAGTACCATTTTTTAACATTTACCATTATATAACTAGCCTCCCATACTATGCGATTCATCTAACTACTGTCATTCTCTTTTCCTTCACATCCATTCCTATTAGGCTTACTGTTTTGCAATAGTATCTGCAGTACTGCTATTCTGAATGAAAGAACTTTAATCAGCAGAGAAACAGTTATTGACCAAGAGAGAGAAAATACAATGCATATTATATTCACTTGTTTTGTATCAAGCCTTCAGTACCTACACTCTTGTAAAACATAAATACATGAATTATTTAGGTTCTGGTAGGCGAGAGTTAGATGTGACTATGCTTGAATATTTTTTGTATTCCCCAGGATGCTATTATACTTTATTGGTATTTAGAAATCAACTTGTATACTTGAAGACACTGACCAGGATGTTGGTCTTCTGATTTACACAGAAATTAAGATCTCACATTCAGTTTGTAGACTTGTGAGGTACAAAATTCAAAATACAATTTCAGTCAATGCATGCCTGACTGTGAAAATGCAACCTTTATTGAGTTCTTGTTACCCTTACCAGAAATATAAATTTCACTGGTGACCCCTCAACCGGGGCTTCATGGCACAGCCCTGTTACCTTCGAGGCACCACATTTCTTCAGACCTTTTCCCACACTGCTAATTATTAAATGAAGCAGTTCTATTTAAAACACAACTTTCCTGCCTTCATGAAAACTTTCAGTGCGAAGATCAGATCTCTTGGCCCCACCAGGCTCCTAGTGACAGGAGGGGGTGGGGGTTGAGGCATGATCCATATATAGAGTGCTGTTTAAAAATACAGCACTCTGTAAGTGGATGTCTGGATTGCGCATGTGACAAACGTAATTCAACTACGATCTCCCCACACAGCAATCCATTTTATTAAGCAGACATACTGTGCATGCCACGGGTAGCACAGTAGTGCTACTAAAATGGTGTTGTCAGGGTGCACATCAGTGCATCTGTATGGCCAATGACGAGTCACACTAAGCAGCAGGGGCATTATCCCAGGCGCTTCTGATAGGTCTGTGATTTTAGCTCTATCAAGAAGTTGGGAGGGGGCCCGAGGCGGGTCTTCCCCTGTAAATCCTAGCCTTGCTGCTCTGCCTGCCTTCTTTTTGGAAAAAATGTGTTGCTGGCTCAGATGTCCAGCGATGGATTCCTGTCATGCTGATGCTATGAAGCCTCAGAATTGCTAGCAAAGGAAATAAGTTAAGGAAACAAAAAAACATTGTTGTTTGACTGTGCATGTGTGAGTATGTGTGTGTTTGTGAGTGACTGAGAGTAAATGAGATTGAGTGATGGTGTGTGTTAGGTTGGCATATATTAGAAAGTGTTATAGAGAGTGACAGTAAGTGAGAATCAATGAGTGAGTGTTAGAATGAGTATGAATAAATAAAAGCAAGTCTGAGGGAGTGAGTGAAGGGGTCTAAGTGAGATAGAATCAGTGATTAAGGGGTAGATTGTGAGAGGGGTGTGAGTGAGTCAGGGATGTGACAATCAATGGTGTAGCAGGTGTAGTTTGCACCATTGCTCATAGGCCTAAGAGGCCTACTGAATACCATTTATTCAAGCATAGTGCATGTACACCAGGAGCTCAAATCAGGGCCCCCTGTACACTTGCAGTTGTGAGTGAGTGTCGGTGGGAGTGAAAGAGTGTGTGTGTGTGTAAGTGTGTTGTGTGTGTGAGAGTGAGAATCAGTTAGTGTGATTATGTGGGTTTGTTTGTGTGTGAGTGATAGTGTGTGAGGGTGAGCATAAGTAACAATGAGTAGGAGAAAGTTTGAGTGAGTTAGAATGAGTGAAAGTTAGAGAGGGTGAATGAGACAGGCAGTGAGAAGGAAGGAGAGTAAGTGAGAGAATGTGAATAAGGGTGTGTTAGTTAGTATGTTCTATGTTTGTGAATCTACTGCTGGCCATGCCATGCTCAGAATAATTCTTGGCTCGTGGGGGTGTCTAGGGTAACTTGCTGTGGCTGGCATATTGGCGGTAATTTTGGGGAATCTGTGGCAACATGCAGGCCCTGACATACTGAAAGTAATTCCTGGCATATGGAGGACACTTATGGCAAAATGTGGGGCTGGCATACTCGAGGCAATTCTTAGGAACCATGATGCTGAGGGTAGGAGGTTGGGTTAGGAGAAGCAAACCATAAGAAAATGCTGGCTGTGACATACTGGAGATCATTTTTGACATATGGATCACCCATGGTATATGGACAGTATCGATGGCAAAATTCTGTTACTGACATATGTAAAATGTAATTCTTGGCATTAGGGGTACAAGGGGGCTCTCATGACAAAATACTGGCCTTGAAACACTGGAAAGAATTCTTAAAATATAGAGGGTACTCAAGGCAAATATGGAATAAATGGGATGAACCAGTGGCAAGTATTACACACCACCACTTTCAGGGGTTACCCGATGTCAGTGATAAATTTAAGATACAAAATCACATGCCAAGTTTGCAAGGCTTAACAAATAAAACTTATCTTTAGTAGGATCCACCTGTTTAATTTCCCACTTTATAGTACCCCTATGATGGTGCAAATTCAGGCTGTGGATGTCCCCCATTGTTTAGCATTTCCTTTAAAAGCTGCAAAATTCCCAATTACCAGCAAACTCTAAACCAGGCCCTAAATACTATGCCTAAGCTTCTGCCTTGCACTGGATGGAAAATGATACCCAGAAGTGGCACCTACTAAGGAAGACAAAACAAATCCCCAGTCTGGAGACTTCACGCCCCTTCAGCTCATTTGCTTGATTTGCACATTTTACACAGAAGATACAATAGGCTTTTCTTTAGGTTCATAGGGTTTTGCTTTTCTGCTAGGTGAATCTATATAAAAATGTACAGTTGCAGCAATTCTTTTAATCTGATTACAAAGTGCTTTCCATATAACTTTGAGTTCATTAGTATAAAACCATTTGCTTTTTTAAGGTTAACTTAGGTTTATGTGTTATTTGCGCTATGCCTATTTAAATTCACGTATCCCTTGCTAATGAACCAGCTGAGCCACGTGTGTTAATGTGAATTTAGGGGCTTATTTACAAGCGCCTTGCACCACTTTTGCGTAATTTTTAACATGGGAAAAGTGACGTACGGGTGGCGCAAGGGGCTTGTAAATAAGCCCCTTAGTTTATATAAAAAACCGCGTTAAGAAGTATGCATCAAGGATTTCCTCCTACATTTAAATCTACATCATCCACAGATTTAACATTATCGCAATTAATGTTTTTCTTTTTCTCCACTTCATGCATATTTTCCAGAGAAGGAAAGCATCAGGATGTACGCGCGTTCATGGGGTGGACATTTTCATGATAAATATGGGGCAGATTTACAAGCCCCTTGCGCCACTTTTGCGTCACTTTTCCCATGGTAAAAATGACACAAAAGTGGCGCAAGGGGCTTGTAAATCTGCCCCTATGTGTGTAAACAGTGGGGGGCAGATTTACAAGAAAGTGACGCATCTGTAGAGATGCGTCACTTTCCCTGTGCCACACTGAGAAACCCTTGCACCACCATGGATGCGCCGTATTTACAATACGGCGCACCATGGTGCAAGGATTGACAGATGCGTCAGAAATTCTGACACATCTGTTGGGGCAAAAGTCACGCATTGCTGGAGTCGTGTCGCAAGCACGACGCAACTCCAGCAATGCTTTTTGAGGCCTATTCCCACTACACTGCGTCACTCCTTACGCGTGCTTCAAGCAGGCGTATGGTTTTGACGCAGTGGCGTCCTAGAAGTGACGCAGTGAAATCTTGTAGATTTCACTGAGTCACTTTTATGAGGCCTTCCTGCGTGGGAACGCCCACCCTGCATACATTATACCTGACGCAGGTATAATGTGACGCAGGGCTTTACAATGTGACGCATCGCCCTAGATGCGTCACGTTGTAAATAGGCCGCATTGTTTGCGCCGCTGTTGCGTCAAAAAAGTGATGCAGCTGCAGCGCAAAAGTCATGCAAGGGGCTTGTAAATCTGCCCCAGGGTGTTCCAAGCATTTAGTATGTCCACTCTTTCCAGACACCCTTCCCTTCTCCCCCAAAACTACACCCCCCCGTCCCCGCTGTCCTGCACACACACCTAAATGTAGCACTGTGGAAACTCCACCACATTTAGCATTACCCCTAATTGTAAATTGAATTTGTCGCTAGGAAATTCCATTATCTCGATTCTGTAATCATTGTGCATCCATGTTACATTTTTTGTTCACTTAAGTCACCCTTGTGCTCAGACAATCTTGTGACTTGGCCCCGACAGCCCTGGGTCAGGCTGAGAAATATAACAGACTAATTTTAGATTTGCATTACGTCTCGTGGGCACAAAAAGCTCCCAGAGACAAACACATATCATTGCCTTGCTCATCTGCTGCAATTTTTGCACTCGATTTTAGTGGTCAGACAGGGAAATAACTTGCAAATTCATCTAGGAAATAGCACAGATTTTGTTCAATTTCTAATCCTAATTCAGGTGCAAGTACTATTTGTGCTCAACTTTAGATTTTACATGGTACTGGGAAAGCTCATATGTGTGAATTACTCAAAAAGCTTTAAAAGTTAACACCCCCTTAGGAGTGAGAGCTTGTATAAGTAAGCGCCGTACACACCCACAGTGATTCCATTTTTGTATTCAGTATACTTCAGATGTGACAAATGATTTTACAAAATTATATTATAACAATGACATAAATTAAACTGCATAACCAGTTTCCATGTAACTTCTAAAGCCCATTTCTTTGAATTACAGACTTTTTTTTCAAAAATCTTTTTTTTTTTATTTGTAGAAAACAGTCAATAACACTGCTTGCACACAATGTCTGCATACTTCGCAAAATTCAAGAACTCCCCCTGACGTCTCCCATATGAGCTTGCTTGTTGAGTTACTTCTCCCAAATACCCCGTCTTTCCAACTATCATTGTATGTTACATCCCCATTGTACTGTCAGAGCACATCTCTCCTGTTATTCCGCGGCTGCCAGATCTGCTCCCACTTTTCTGGGCACCCTCTACTACGGTAAATGTGTTTCTCTTTTAATGAACACCATTCCATATCCCTTGGCCACTGTATGAAATCTGGGTGATGTGGTGAGCCTGATCCTCGGAGCACATTTCACCATGAGACCCACCCTACAGAATATCTTTGCACATGTGGGCAGCCTCACTTCGTCCCAAATGTCCAGAATTGCCAGTTTGTCGGGTAGAGGGTTCTGTATGCCCACTACATCTGTAAGGCACTGTTTCACCACAAGGTAAAAGGGTGTATCGCTGGGCAAGCTCAGAATGTATGCACGACAGTACCCCTTAGGCTACAGCCACGCAGGCAGCTATCTGTCTGCACAGCCAATCCTAGCCAGCAGCGCCCTTGTTAACTATGATCTATGCAGGATGTTTAGCTGAACCATTCTGAACCTTGAGCATATTTCCGCCTCCCAGGGTGCAGCCAGCGCCCCCTCCCATTCACCGTCCCTAAAAGGGCCCATGTCCACCTACCATTTCCCCTGAACATCTATCATGAGGTCTGGAGTGTTACGGATAATCTTTTGGTAGATGAGAGTTATTGCTTTCTCAGGAATGACTTCCGAAATCACTCTGTTATCCTGGGGGGATGTATCCACTAGGGGGGTCTCCCTCGTGACATGAGCTGCTAAGGCATGGTGTAAATGCATGTATTTGAATGCCTCTGAACTCATCAACTTAAATTCCTCCAAGAGATCTGCCAGGGTTTTAGGCCCAGTCTCCCTCTATACATCTCCCAGCTTACTGATGTCAATGATATCCCATTTCCTGAAGCCCGCTAGTTCATCTAGCTCACAAAGGAGATCGCTGTCCCGTAGAGGGGTTTCCCTAGAAAGGATCTCATTCCATTTCAGATGCCTTAGTGTCCTATCCCAAGCCAGCAGGGCCAACTGTGTGACTTGCAGAAGCGTGGTCCAGTCACCCTGTCCATATAATGCTGCCTGGTATCCTCTAGGTCCCATTCCATGTCGTAAATCCTTAAGGATGGTTCCTCCAGTGGGGCGAAGGGACATTCATCAACAACCACCAGGTGTGAAGCCCAGTAGTATGATTGTAGGCCCGGGAGGGCAATTCCCCCCTCATAGACCCTCCTGGTTAACTTTGCCAGAACGATTTGGGCAGGGACCCCATCCCATAGTAGCGCACACATCTCTGCTTCCGTATGCCTGAAAAATTGCAGTGGAGTGCTCTAGAGGATGCTGAATTTTGGACGGGAGATCATTTTTAGCATTGCAGCTCTCCCCAGGTGGGAGAGTGCACCAATGTTGAAAGTCTTGTTGGAATCTTCCTAAAATGGTGTACAGATTTCTCCAGAAGAATTCTTACCTGTCCCTAGTGACATAGATGCCTAGGTATTTAAACTCATCAGGATCTGTATGAATCCGGTGTCTTGTGGTCCCAAGCACCGGATTGCCCGAGAGAGGGTATCAAATGTATTTCCCCAGTTAATGAGGATATCCAAGTACCCTCCAAATAGCTACAGTACCTGTAGAAGGCAATACAGAGTGAGCTCCGGGTCTGCCATGTATACCAGGACATCGTCTTCATATAATGACATATGGTCCTTCCAGGCCCCATCCGCCGAATTCCACGCACCAGAGCCTCTTGCCAAATCCAGCACGCCAGAGGCTCCAGTGCCCAGGCAAAAATCATCGAGGACAGTAGGCATCCCTGTCTTGTCCCTCTCCCAAGTAGGAAGGGCCGAGACAGGGCCCCATTCACTCAGACTCTGGCCAGCGGGGAGTTGTAAAGCAAGCCCCCCCCCCCCAAGACAGAAAAAAAAGGTCTGATCCCCCATACGAGTCAGGACTTCTGTCACATAGGGCAATTCTAATGTATCAAATGCCTTCGTTGCATCTAAGGACAACACTGCTGTGGCTTCTGCAATGGCCTTAGTGTATTCCAGGCAGCCTTACAGACGTCGGAGGTTCAGACGGGTGCTCCTTTCAGGCATAAAGCTCGTTTGATCTGGGTGTATCAGTGTGGGGATAACCCTTCGAAGTTGGAAGGCCAAAATATTTGCTCAAAGTTTAACTTCCATATTTAGTAACAATATCGGCCAATAGGAGCTGGAATCTTCCATATTCTGACCATTTTTAGGGATGACTATAACAGTGGCCATGCATAGGTCTGGGGAAGGATCCCCTTGTGCACTCTTAAACAGATTGTGGAGGTGGGGCACTAGGTTGCTGGCCAGGCCCTTGTAAAACTCTGCCGGCAACCCATTGGGATTGGCCGTTTGACCCGATTGTATGGATATTATGGCCTTGAAAATCTCCTCTTCGGTTAGACCTGAGTCAAATGTCCCGGAGTCCTCTGTGAGAGCTGCGAAATTCTGATGTCCCATAGAAAGTCCTGTGTCTCCTACTCTCCCCTGCTTAACTGTGTCTAGTAGAGGGCCTTGTAGTAGTCAGCATAGGTCTCTGCTTTATCAACATTATCCGTGACCCTATCCCCACTATCCTGATGCATAGATGCTACCCAGTTGAGGCCCTGCTCTAATTTCGCCAGCCATTCTAGTAATTTACCTGCTTTATCCCCGATGTCATAGGGACACCTTTGTCTAGCCATGTACCTTGACCTTGCCTCATCCTGTGCCAGTGCCTGATTGTCCCAATGCCTAACACAGAGATCATTTATAATCTGCTGATCCTGAGTTTCCACCTATAGCCATTCTAGACAAATAATGTCCGCCTCAGCCTGTGTAGCTGCCTCCATGCGGGGCGTTTCCTGGCCTTAGCAAGGGATATTGCCTATTCCCTGATCACAGTTTTGTAGGCTCCCCACAAGGCCAGATGGGACTGGACCATCCCCCTATTAACTGCAAAGAACAGGTCAGTCTCCTACTTTAGTTTCCCTGACACCATTCTGTCCTTCAGGATCCAGGGCCCCACCTCCAGGAGTCATCAGCCTTCACGGCCTGGCCCAAAAGCTCCACCCATAGGAGGGAGTGGTCCAAAATCCCTCTGGCCATGTAACTGGCATTCTGAAATCTCCCACTGGAATAATTGTGGGAAGTACAGAGATCTATGCTGGAGAAGCTGCAGTGTGCTCTGAGGGAAGGAGTTCTGCCTGCCCTGGGGGTGTAGCGTCTTCCAAATTTCCACCAGCTCCATGGCAGTCAGGACCTTTTCTAGTTTACTGGTGCCTTCCCATCTCTCTCCACCGATCCAGCCAGTTCCGCCAAGAGGGTTAAATTGAAATCCCCCACCAACATCAGCATCCCCCTGGGAAGGCGAAGCAGCAATGCCCCCATCTCGGGCAGTGCTGCCGCCTGTAGTCTAAGAGAAAGACAGACTGAGACCAGGTTACTCTGTTCACTGCCCAGCTCCCAGATACCACTAAATAACGTCCTTGCGTGTCCACCCAGGTCTCCCCAAGCTGGAAGGAGACTGACTTTTTCACCAGAATGGCCACTCCTCTGGAGTCTGCTGTTAATCCTGCATGAGCCAGGATCCTATATCCACCTCTATTAAACATTGTGAAGCAATTCCCCTTAAGGTGCATCTCCTGGAGGGACACCATGCCTGGACAGTATCGTCTAAGGTAACCCATAGCCACCCCCTGCTTGATCTTACTCCCCAGCCCGTTCCATGACAGAACACTCAGCATCCACTGCTTTGTTGCGGGCCTATGGCGATCTATCAAAAGCTCTTTGTATTCTAGACTTGATGAAGGTTTTTAATTTCACTTCTCTGTGGACAGAGAAGTGGAAACATACACATGAAGCAGTAAATACTATTTGCTCTTTTCATTACTAGGTTGTATCAGTGAATGGCACATTATCTTCAGAAGAATCCGCAGGAGTGTGCGTTCAAATCACTGTAGGAAGGTGGGATATTTTGTGGTCTGGCTGGGTGGTCATGCCATTTAATATTATCACAGTACCCCAAAGATGGTCCTTGGATTCACACTAATAAATCCTTAGCTCATTTCTGGTAGAGTGGCAATGAGCAGCTAGGCTTTACTAGAGGAACATGTGTTAAGTATTTCGATAAGTAATTGACACGACTCGAGGAAAAGTCGACACCAATTTATAAAAATATAGTGTATTTTTTCTTATGTTAGACACCAAAATGAACGGGATATCATACGTATAACAGGAGTTATAGATTTTTGAAGCTATATTAATCAGTGCAGTAAAATACATAGACAAAATAACATTGTGGTCAATGGCAAATTCCACTAGTGACAATCGGTACCCTGCAGGTCGAGTTACTTGGAACCCTTACAGGGGTAAGGTCATGCAGGACCCAGGACCAGGCCACAACAGTCAGATAAATTTGACATAGCCCGTGGAGTCCAGTGCAGAGTTGTTCTGGCTGTCCTTGGTTCTGATTGGGAGCTGTGGGTGGTGATGTTTTTGCTGCTTACGCAGTGCTGCAAGAAACAAAAAGCAAAACACAATGGGTACACAGCTGATGACATCAGATGATGATTGCACAAAGTTCTTTATTGCTGCAGCTTCAATTGTTGGGGTTTTCTACCAGACTGGTAACCAACAAACCTTGGCAGCAGTAAGCACAACAAAAAGCTTTGGGAACTTCATTTGGTCCGGGGGAGCAACGTAGCAGCCTGAGTCTTCAGGGCAGGCAAACCTACAAATCCCACAATGCACAGGACCATCTGCATTTGGGTGACCCCTCGAGGGCCCGATGGTCAGCGATTCTTTAGATCCGATGAGAGTTTTACCTGCAGTTTGCAGGGGATTAGTGCCGCTAGCCTAGGAGAGACTGAGGGTGCTTCTGGCTTCCACAAGGTTCCCTCTCTTTGGGAGTATCGAGTTTGGCCAAGGGCAAGGGTAGTTCACTCAGTTCCAAGTCTGTTGCCTCAGGGACAAAGTATCCCTCTTTTGCTTTGTGCTGGTGGGCAAAGTCCCGTTGTTTAGTTAATTGATGTATTTTATTATTTTGATTAGCGCTGAAACCATTTTTTATTGGTGGCTTCCAAGCTCTGCCAGAGAATGGAGATGGGGCGACAGGTGCTAGCTGAACAACCATCCAAATGTTGGAAGGAGCAGATGCATTTTCTGGCCTTTAGAGTACCTTCAGAAGCAAATCCTGAGTTAGGCTCCAACGGAGGGAATTATATGGAGGAAAAGTCTCGAGCCAGAAGAAATCTCAAACAAAAATCTTAGGGGCTCATGCATCAAAGTTACAATTTGCGATTACCAAATAGCGATTTTTAAGGAATCGCTATTTGGTAACCGCAAATGCCTATGCATGTAGGAATCGCAAAAAAATTCTTTAACATTAGCTAATAGCGATCCGGAATTTGCAAATCGCTATTAGCTAATGTGACTCCATTCATTCCTATGGGCCTACAGGCCCATAGGAATGAATGGCATTGCATTACCAAATAGCGAATGAAAATACAAGGGCGCCCGGGGGCTAAGGCCCCACTGAAGCACCCCACAAAAAAAGGTAAGTGTGCACACGTACAGCACACACATGCCCTAAGGGCATGTGTGTGCTACATGGCACTTTGAAAAATGCATTTTTGTGCATTTTTTAAACCATGCACATATTACCATCAACCTGAAGTTGATGGTAATTAGCGTCTCCTAAATGCACAGTTCGCATTTAGGAAATGCTATATGCATCGGCATTAGGGAATCGCAAATTGTGATTCCCTAAATGCATTCGCAATTAAGGTAATCGCAAATAATTGCGATTACCTGAATTGCGAATGTCAAGCCTTTGATGCATTGGAAATGGCCTTTTTCCGTTCGCAAACCGGCCGATTCTGCGAATCGACCCGTTTGCGAACGGAAAATGGCTTGATGCATGTGCCCCTTAGTATCGCAGTGGGTGCAAGGACATCTTTTTTTAGAATGCGGACCCTGGCTGGGTTATATTTGGGGCATTGGTGTTGCTAAATAGTTCACTGCACAATCGTGCAGAGCTTTTGTCACATTCATAATGCTTAGAATTCAATTCTCGACCAGCAGACACAGCTGTAGGTTCAGCCATGATTAAGAAACATATAGATAATCAGGTGCATTAATACGGCTTGATGAACTACCCCAAATAATCCTCAGAAAGCGAGCATTTTATTACCCAAATTCATGATAAATGCCGAATCAATTTGGACACTCAAAGTTTTAAATTCTTTATAAACATTTAAGATTTGATGTTTCAATTGCTATAGGATTGTTTTAATGTTGCTTTCTAATTAATAAAGATGAGTTTGATGGGTGATGGTGTAAATGGCATGCTTTAATGTTTTTACCTAATTAACATTTTCATTGATTGATAGTTTCAGCTCAAGAATGAAACAGGCTACTCCATTTTGACTCATTGGAATTTAACAATGAATTTGCATGGATGGCCACCATCCCACCAGAATCAAAATAAAGACAACAACTACTTCCAACCAAACACCTTACACTATAAAGCATGCTACCCATGTAGGCATGGGCTGCAGCACCCCACCGAGGAATAGTAAGGGCTAATAAGTGTTGCAATAGCATTATATGACAAAATATCTTGCACAAAATATCGAGGCACATAAATATTGTGTCAAAATATAATTTACCTTAATATCATCATCCTATACTTAGAACAAAAAGACTGTGCTAAGAATATTATCGAAGGGAGTATTGTACAAGATAAGACTATCATTTCTTAATTAAACACAGAGTATAAAATAATATATTTAAAATAATATTATACTTATATGTTACATAATATAAATTAAAAAGTTTTAATCAATTATTTCAGTATATATATACATATATACATATATATATATATTTAACACCAGACATCCACGCGATATCCCAACCGCGAAAGCAAGCCCTCCAGTGGGACGTAGGAAAGTAATTTTATTCTCCAACAGGCAAAGCATTACGCGTTTCGACCCGAGATGGGTCTTAACCCCTTCGCTGCTAGGCCTTTTCCCCTCCTGTGCTAAGCTTTTTTTTGGCTATTTGGGGTAGTTCGCGCTTAGGCCCCTGTAACTTTTTGACCACATAACGTATCCACGCCAAATTTGCGTCCTTTTTTTCCAACATCATGGGGATTCTAAAGGTACCCAGGGTTTGTGGATTCCCCTGGAGGGGACCCAGAAATTAGCCAAAATACAGCTAAATTTTGGTTTTTGAGGGAAAAATGCGAAAAAAGGCTACAGATGAAAGCGTCTGGTTTTTTCCCTGCAAATGGCATCAAAAAAGGGGTTGCAGTGCTGAAATCACCATCTTCCCAGCTTTCAGGGACAAGCAGACTTTTGTCAGAAAACCAAAAAGTTTTACACAGTTTTGGCATTTTTCTGGGACATAGTCTATTTTTGCTATTTTTTGTGCTTTCAACCTCCTTCCAGTTAATGGTAGAAATGGGTATGAAAGCAATAATGGATCCTGGAAAGCTATACATTTCTGAAAAGTAGACAAAATTCTGAATTCAGCAAGGGGTCATTTGTGTAGATCCTTCAAGTTTTCTTTATAGAAACAAACAGTTAAATAAAGGAAAAATTTAAAATTAGTTGAAAAAATCAGCCATTTGTGTCAACGTTTTCACCTGTAACTTCTTCTAATTATGACAGCTATTTGAAAGCAATATACTGTTACATCCGCTGGACCTTTCTGGTTGTGGCGATATATAGGACTTGTAGGTTCACCAAGAACCCAACGAACCCAGAGCCAATAACTGAGCAGCGTCTTGCAATGGTTTTTTATTATGTACCGGGTATATAGCAATTATTCTCGGAAAATTTATACATGGAAAAATCGGTATGAAAGACACCTATGTATTTCTGAAATGGGAACAAAATATAGAGTTTAGAAATAGTAGATATTTGCACTTTTCCGAAATTGGGAGTACCCATACTAGCATGAGAATTATAGGACATTTTTCAAAATGACTTATTTTTACACATTGTCTTTCTTTTGGAAGGCAGAAATGCATCAAAAGTCAATAGATAATAACAGTTGCTCTACAATTATGTGTTACCCTAAGTCTCCCGATAAAAATGGTACCTCACTTGTGTGGGTAGGCCTAGTGCCTGCGACAGGAAACGGCCCAAAACACAACGTGGACACACCACATTTTCACAGTGAAAAATTACCCTTTTTTTGCAAAGTGCCTAGCTGTAGTTTTTGAACCCTAGCTCTGCCGGCACCTAGGGAAACCTAGCAAACCTATACATTTTTGAAAACTAGACACCCAGGGGAATCCAGGATGGGGTGACTTGACTGGCTCTCACCTGGTTCTGTTACCCAGAATCCCTTGCAAACCTAAAATATTGTCAAAAAAAACAAATTTTCCTCACTTTTCTGTGGTGGAAAGTTCTGGAATCTGCATGGATCCACAAAATTCCACCCACCCCGCGTTCCCCAAAGTCTTTTGAGAAAAACGGTACCTCACTTGTGTGGGTAGGCCTAGTGCCCGCGACAGGAATCGGCCCAAAATGCAACGTGGACACACCACATTTTCACAGTGAAAAATTACCCCTTTTTTGCAAAGTGCCTAGCTGTAGTTTTTGAACCCTAGCTCTGCCGGCACCTAGGGAAACCTAGCAAACTTATACATTTTTGAAAACTAGACACCCAGGGGAATACAGGATGGGGTGACTTGACTGGCTCTCACTAGGTTCTGTTACCCAGAATCCCTTGCAAACCTAAAAAATTGTCAAAAAAAACAAATTTTCCTCACTTTTCCTTGGTGAAAAGTTCTGGATTCTGCGTGGATCCACAAACTTCCACCCACCCCGCGTTCCCCAAAGTCTTCCGAGAAAAATGGTACCTCACTTGTGTGGGTAGGCCTAGTGCCTGCAACAGGAAACAGCGAAAAACGCAACGTGGACACACCACATTTTCACAGTGAAAAATGACCCTTTTTTTGCAAAGTGCCTAGCTGTAGTCTTTGAACCCTAGCTCTGCCGGCACCTAGGGAAACCTAGCAAACCTATACATTTTTGAAATCTAGACACCCAGGGGAATCCAGGATGGGGTGACTTGACTGGCTCTCACTAGGTTCTGTTACCCAGAACCCCTTGCAAACCTAAACAATTGTCAAAAAAACCACATATTCCTCACTTTTCTGTGGTGGAAAGTTCTGGAATCTGCGTGGATCCACAAAATTCCACCCACCCCGCATTCCCCAAAGTCTTCTGAGAAAAATGGTACCTCACTTGTGTGGGTAGGCCTAGTGCCCGCGACAGGAAACAGCACAAAACACAACGTGGACACACCACATTTTCACAGTGAAAAATGACCCTTTTTTGAAAAGTGCTTAGCTGTAGTTTTTGAACCCTAGCTCTGCCGGCACCTAGGGAAACCTAGCAAACCTATACATTTTTGAAATCTAGACACCCAGGGGAATCCAGGATGGGGTGACTTGACTGGCTCTCACCAGGTTCTGTTACCCAGAATCCCTTGCAAACCTAAACAATTGTCAAAAAAACCACATTTTCCTCACTTTTCTGTGGTGGAAAGTTCTGGAATCTGCGTGGATCCACAAAATTCCACCCACCCCGCATTCCCCAAAGTCTTCCGAGAAAAATGGTACCTCACTTGTGTGGGTAGGCCTAGTGCCCGCGACAGGAAACAGCGCAAAACACAACGTGGACACACCACATTTTCACAGTGAAAAATGACCCTTTTTTGGCAAAGTGCCTAGCTGTAGTTTTTGAACCCTAGCTCTGCCGGCACCTAGGGAAACCTAGCAAACCTATACATTTTTGAAAACTAGACAGCCAGGGGAATCCAGGATGGGGTGACTTGACTGGCTCTCACCAGGTTCTGTTACCCAGAATCCCTTGCAAACCTAAAAAAGTGTAAAAAAAAACACATTTTCCTCGCTTTTCTGTGGTGGAAAGTTCTGGAATCTGCATGGATCCACAAAATTCCACCCACCCCGCGTTCCCCAAAGTCTTCTGAGAAAAATGGCACCTCACTTGTGTGGATAGGCCTAGTGCCCGCGACAGGAAACGACACAAAACGCAACATGGACACACCCCAATTTCACTGTGAAAAATGACCCTTTTTTGGCAAAGTGCCTAGCTGTAGTTTTTGAACCCTAGCTCTGCCGGCACCTAGGGAAACCTACCAAACCCACACATTTCTGAAAAGTAGACACCCTGGGGATTGCAGGGAGGTATGGCTTGCGTGGATCCACCAATGTTTTCTTACCCAGAATCCCCTGCAAACCTGAAATGTTGCTGAAAAAATCACTTTTTTCACACATTATTGTGTGGGAAAGTTGTGGAATCACCGGGCTGACACAAATTTCCTACCACCCAGCATTGCCCCAGGTCTCCCGATAAAAATGGTGCCTCACTCGGGTGGGAGGCCCAAGTACCAGCGACAGGCAAGGGCCCAAAACGTATTGAGGCGACATCAAAAATGCCTATCACAAAACGACCTGGTTTTGCAAGGGGGTCCCATGACTTTTGGCCTGGGCTCGGCGGCCACCTAGGGAAACCTAGCAAACCCACACATTTCTGAAAAGTAGACACCCTGGGAATTCCAGGGAGGTATGGCTTGCGTGGATCCACCAATGTTTTCTTACCCAGAATCCCTGCAAACCTGAAATGTTGCTGAAAAATCACTTTTTCACACATTTTTGTGTGGGAAAGTTGTGGCATCACCGGGCTGACACAAATTTCCTACCACCCAGCATTCCCCAGGTCTCCCGATAAAAATGGTGCCTCACTCGGGTGGGAGGCCCAAGTACGCGCAACAGGCAAGGGCCCAAAACGTATTGAGGCGACATCAAAATTGCCTATCAGAAGACGACCTGGTTTTGCAAGGGGTCCCATGACTTTTGGCCCGGGCTCGGTGGCCACCTAGGGAAACCTAGCAAACCCACACATTTCTGAAAAGTAGACACCCGGGGATTCCAGGGAGGTATGGCTTGCGTGGATCCACCAACGTTTTCTTACCCAGAATCCCCTGCAAACCTGAAATTTTGCTGAAAAAATCACTTTTTCACACATTTTTGTGTGGGAAAGTTGTGGCATCACCAGGCTGACACAAATTTCCCATCACCCAGCGTTCCCCAGGTCTCCCGATAAAAATGGTGCCTCACTCGGGTGGGAGGCCCAAGTACGCGCGACAGGCAAGGGCCCAAAACGTATTGAGGCGACATCAAAAATGCCTATCACAAAATGACCTGGTTTTGCAAGGGGTCCCATGACTTTTGGCCCGGGGCTCGCGGCCACCTGGGGAAACCTAGCAAACCGACACATTTCTGAAAAGTAGACACCCGGGGATTCCATGGAGGTATGGCTTGCGTGGATCCACCAACGTTTTCTTACCCAGAATCCCTGCAAACCTGAAATTTTGCTGAAAAAATCACTTTATTCACACATTTTTGTGTGGGAAAGTTGTGGCATCACCAGGCTGACACAAATTTCCTACCACCCAGCGTTTCCCAGGTCTCCCGATAAAAATGGTGCCTCACTCAGGTGGGAGGCCCAAGTCCGCGTGACAGGCAAGGGCCCAAAACGTATTGAGGCTGACAACAAAAATGCCTATCACAAAACGACCTGGTTTTGCAAGGGGTCCCATGACTTTTGGCCCGGAGCTCGGCGGCCACCTAGGAAACCTAGCAAACCCACACATTTCTGAAAAGTAGACACTCGGGGATTCCAGGGAGGTATGGCTTGCGTGTATCCACCAACGTTTTCTTACCCAGAATCCCTGCAAACCTGAAATTTTGCTGAAAAAATCACTTTTTCACACATTTTTGTGTGGGAAAGTTGTGGCATCACCGGGATGACACAAATTTCCTACCACCCAGCGTCTCCCAGGTCTCCAGATAAAAATGGTGCCTCACTCGGGTGGGAGGCCCAAGTACCCGCGACAGGCACGGGCCCAAAACATTTTGTGATAGGCAATTTCAATGTTGCCTCAATACGTTTTGGGCCCATGCCTGTTGCGGGTACTTGGGCCTCCCACCCGAGTGAGGCACCATTTGTATCGGGAGACCTGGGGGAACGCTGGGTGGTAGGAAATTTGTGTCATCCCGGTGATGCCACAACTTTCCCACACACAAATGTGTGAAAAAAGTGATTTTTTTCAGCAAAATTTCAGGTTTGCAGGGATTCTGGGTAAGAAAACGTTGGTGGATCCACGCAAGCCATACCTCCCTGGAATCCCCAGGGTGTCTAGTTTTCAGAAATGTGTGGGTTTGGTAGGTTTCCTAGGTGGCTGCCGAGCCCCAGGCCAAGAAGTCATGGGACCCCCTTGCAAAACCAGGTCGTCTTCTGATAGGCAATTTTGATGTCGCCTCAATACGTTTTGGGCCCTTGCCTGTCGCGCGTACTTGGGCCTCCCACCCGAGTGAGGCACCATTTTTATTGGGAGACCTGGGGAACGCTGGGTGGTAGGAAATTTGTGTCAGCCCGGTGATGCCACAACTTTCCCACACAAAATGTGTGAAAAAAGTGATTTTTTGTGTAAAATTTCAGGTTTCTGGGGGATTCTGGGTAAGAAAACGTTGGTGGATCCACGCAAGCCATACCTCCCTGGAATCCCCGGGTGTCTAGTTTTCAGAAATGTGTGGTTTGGTAGGTTTCCCTAGGTGGCCGCCGAGCCCCGGGCCAAAAAGTCATGGGACCCCCTTGCAAAACCAGGTCGTTTTGTGATAGGCAATTTTGATGTCACCTCAATACGTTTTGGGCCCTTGCCTGTCGCGGGTACTTGGGCCTCCCACCCGAGTGATGCACCGTTTTTATCGGGAGACCTGGGGAACGCTGGGTGGTAGGAAATTTGTGTCAGCCCGGTGATGCCACAACTTTCCACACAAAAATGTGTGAAAAAAGTGATTTTTTTCTGTAAAATTTCAGGTTTCTGGGGGATTCTGGGTAAGAAAACATTGGTGGATCCACGCAAGCCATACCTCCCTGGAATCCCCGGGTGTCTAGTTTTCAGAAATGTGTGGGTTTGGTAGGTTTCCTAGGTGGCCGCCGAGCCCCGGGCCAAAAGTCATGGGACCCCTTGCAAAACCAGGTAGTCTTCTGATAGGCAATTTTGATGTCGCCTCAATACGTTTTGGACCCTTGCCTGTCGCGGGTACTTGGGCCTCCCACCCGAGTGATGCACCGTTTTTATCGGGAGACCTGGGGGAACACTGGGTGGTAGGAAATTTGTTTCAGCCCGGTGATGCCACAACTTTCCCACACAAAAATGTGTGAAAAAAGTGATTTGTTCAGCAAAATTTCAGGTTTCTGGGGTTTCTGGGTAAGAAAACTTTGGGGATCCACGCAAGCCATACCTCCCTGGAATCCCCGGGTGTCTAGTTTTCAGAAATGTGTGGGTTTGGTAGGTTTCCTAGCTGGCCACCGAACCCGGGGCCAAAACTCATAGGACCCCCTTGAAACCAGGTTGGTTTGTGATAGGTAATTTTGATGTCGCCTCACTAGGTTTTGGGCCCTTGCATGTCGCGGGTACTTGCCCCACCCAAGCGTGTGAGGTACCATTTTTATCGGGAGACCAGGGGGAGCAGAAAGGCTGTAATGGTGGCGGGGATGTGGGCATTGGCGTGCCCACTTTGGGCAGCCCCCACCCTAAAAAAAATTGCAAAAAAAATCCCTGGCGTCAAGTGGGCTTTCTGCCGCCCGGGGGGGCAGAAAGACTGTTATGGTGGCAAGGGCGTGGGGGCATTGGCGTGCCCATTTTGGGCAGCCCCCACCCTAATAAAAATTGCACACAAAAAAATCCCTGGCGTTTAGTGGGCTTTCTGCCCCCCCAGGGGGGCAGAAAGGCTGTAATGGTGGCGGCAGGGTGGGGGCATTGGCGTGCCCGTTTTGGGCAGCCCCCACCCTAAAATAAATTGCACAAAAAAAATCCCTGGCATTTAGTGGGCTTTCTGCCCCACCGGAGGGGCAGATTGGGGGCTACAGCCCCCATCTGCCCCCCAGGGCGGTGCAGAAAGGCTGTAATGGTGACGGGGGTGGGGGCATTGGCGTGCCCGTTTTGGGCAGGCCCCACCCTAAAACAAATTGCAAAAAAAAAAATCCCTGGCGTTTAATGGGCTTTCTGCCCCACCGGGGGGGGGCAGATTGGGGGCTACAGCCCCCATCTGCCCCCCAGGGCGGGGCAGAAAGGCTGTAATTGTGACGGGGGTGGGGGCATTGGCGTGCCCGTTTTGGGCAGCCCCCACCCTAAAAATAAATTACACCCAAAAAAAATCCCTGGTGTTTAGTGGGCTTTCTGCCCCCGGGGGGCAGATTGGGGGCTACTGCCCCCATCTGCCTCCCAGGGGGGCAGAAAGGCTGTAATGGTGGCGGGGGTGTGGGGGCATTGGCGTGCCCGTTTCGGGCAGCCCCCACCCAAAAAACCACGCCAAAAAAATCCCTGGCATTTAGTGGGCTTTCTGCCCCACCGGGGTCACAGATTGGGTGCTACAGCCCCCATCTGCCCCCGGGGGGGGGCAGAAAGGCTGTAATGGTGACAGGGGGTGGGGGCATTAGCGTGCCCGTTTTGGGCAGCCCCCACCCTAAAAACAAAATTACACAAAAAATAAATCCCTGGCGTTTAGTGGGCTTTCTGCCCCCCCGGGGCGGCAGATTGGGGGCTACTGCCCCCATCTGCCTCCCAGGGGGGGCAGAAAGGCTGTAATGGTGGTGGGGGGGTGGGGGCATTAGCGTGCTCATTTTGGGCAGCCTCCACCCTAAAAAAAATGCGTCCAAAAAAATCCCTGGTGTTTAGTGGGCTTTCTGCCCCACGGGGGGGCAGATTGGGGGCTACTGCCCCCATCCGCCTCCCAGGGGGGGCAGAAAGGCTGTAATGGTGGCGGGGTGTGGGGGCATTGGCGTGCCCGTTTCGGGCAGCCCCCACCCAAAAAAAACCACGCCAAAAAAAATCCCTGGCGTTTAGTGGGCTTTCTGCCCCACCGGGGTCACAGATTGGGTGCTACAGCCCCCATCTGCCCCCCGGGGGGGGGCAGAAAGGCTGTAATGGTGACGGGGGGTGGGGGCATTAGCGTGCCCGTTTTGGGCAGCCCCCACCCTAAAAACAAAATTACACAAAAAATAAATCCCTGGCGTTTAGTGGGCTTTCTGCCCCCCCGGGGCGGCAGATTGGGGGCTACTGCCCCCATCTGCCTCCCAGGGGGGGCAGAAAGGCTGTAATGGTGGTGGGGGGTGGGGGCATTAGCGTGCCCATTTCGGGCAGCCCCCACCCTAAAAAAAATGCGTCCAAAAAAATCCCTGGTGTTTAGTGGGCTATCTGCCCCCCGGGGGGGCAGATTGGGGGCTACTGCCCCCATCTGCCTCCCAGGTGGGGCATAAAGGCTGTAATGGTGGTGGGGGCATTAGCGTGCCCGTTTCGGGCAGCCCCCACCCTAAAAAAAAATGCGTCCAAAAAAATCCCTGGTGTTTAGTGGGCTTTCTGGCCCCCCCGGGGGGGCAGAAAGGCTGTAATAGTGGCTGGGGGTGGGGGCATTGGCATGCCCGTTACGGGCAGCCCCCACCCTAAAATAAATGCACCAAATAAAAATCCCTGGTGTCTAGTGGGCTTTCTGCCCCCCCCAGGGGGGCAGATTGGGGGCTACTGCTCCCGTCTGCCCCCCAGGGGGGGCAGAAAGACTGAACAGTTGCAATTTTTTTGGGGGGAGCAAAAGCCCTTGCCCAAGGGGCCGCTCCCCCCTCCCTGGTGCCTTAGTGGATGGATCCCTGCTTGGGGATCGCCCTCCTGGGGCGATCCCCAAGCAGAGATCCACTGGGGAGGGGTACCATTGGAAAGGGGAGATTCTCCCCTTTCCAATGATACCTCTCCCGTCTTTCTACGTGCTCAGGGGGCTGAGATAGCCCCCTGAGCACGTAGAAAGTGAAACTGAAATGAGCCTAAAGGCTCATTTTAGTTTCGGTTTCAGTGAAATGACGTCAGCGCGACGTGCGCGCTGATCTTCATTTCACTGAAAGGAGGGGGCCTCGGGAGCTGGGGAAGCTCTTCCCCAGCTCCCGAGGCTGTGGGGAGAAAGGAAATCCCTCTGCTGTCTGCAGCAGAGGGATTTCGTGCCCCTGGCCTCATGATGGAATGGTTCCGTCATGAGCACAGGAGCACCGATGCTCATGACGGAACCATTCCGTCATGAGCATCGAAGGGGTTAATCATATGCTCAATGCGAGGATCAGTCACAGCAGGGTTTAAATACATTTGGGTCTTTGACAGTGAAAAAGGACTACACGTGCCATACACAGCATTAGCAGTAAAAAATAGTTTTTTTCTTTTTCCTCTTTTTTCAATATCAGGGACCAGGTAACGTTTTTACTCATTTAGTACTCTTCAAAATGTATGGCTAATGCCCACTATTTAGTAATGTTCGAGTTTAAAAGTCCTGGTTCACAGTCCTGTCATTTGTCATACTATAATATCCATCATGCATTGCAGCTTTGTTCACAAGCCTCGTAATGTTCTTCATCTTAAACCCTGCAAACACATGCCTTAATAAGACTCAATAAAATCAAAATGCCACACTCAAGCCTCAAAAGGATCAGTTCCATGTCGGGCTACGTGGCAATTAATAATCATTGTACCTTTCAGGCGCTGGTCCTCGTGTGCTCATTGTCCAGATTTACAATGTAGCTGTCTAAGAAGTAATTAACTCTGTTCCACTGTGCAAGAGTACGACAATTCCCGCAAACCCTGGCTGCCTCTCAAATGTAGAGAAATCTCCGGCCTGTTGGCCTCCTCGAAAAACAGTGGCGGAGCCTCTCGTGTTTTGGAGTGGCACCATCTCGGCGAAGTCCTTCATATATATATATATATATATATATATATATATATATATATATACAATTACACTAAAGTACATTTTAAATTAAAAAATATAAACATTCTACAGAAATATATAACACATGTTATATTTTAATATCTACATATGAAAATAGTATTCACACTTTAAATTAAATATAAAAAGAAACCCAAGAACTGTAATATATATATATATATATATATATATATATATATATATATATATATATATATATATATATATATATATATGTAGATAATCCTTTTTTAAAACGATTCCTGCAACGCTGAATTGAAAAAACGGAACGGACTCCACTTTCTTTGTGCCAATGATTTATTTCTTGCACTGTGCTGCCATGACTCGTTTCGGCCTCGCAGGGCCTTGATCACATGCTATGCCGTCATATCCTCCCCATATTTAAAGTGCCAAATGCCTAAATAAATATAGAAAACAGACTCCCCGTCTGAGTTCCTCTTTACAAGTTAGCAGCATTTGTTACACATTTGTAAGCATAAGTCCTACAATTTCAATACTGTGTGCAAATTACGCAATTGATCTGTATAAATACAACTAAATAGATGCATGTGCAAATTACGCAATTAATCTGTATAAATACTAATAAATATGTGCATACACAGTAAATAACATTTAAAAAAGCATGAATGCAAGTACATAAAAATCAGTTTAAAATCTCCCTGTTTTTATATTGCTGTAAAATACCAACCTGTACTAGCATAAATGAATGGTAAGAGAGAAATGGTAAAAATCATTAAAGGACCAATCTTAACTTCATGTGCAAATATGCAAAATTACAGAGAGTACTGCCCCTATGGGCGTTCGCCCTACTGCTTGTAAAGTACATATATGTGATGCAATGTGCAAAAGTGCTAAAGTGCTGACCTGCATATAGATTTTATTCTTATGCAGAAAAAGTGCCAAGTGCAGGTTAAAACAAAAACATAATTGTAAAAAATGGTTCAGTGTGAACACATATATTACAATAAAACTGGGGGAATTTTTCATAGCGGATGTATGGGAGTGCAACAATTGGAGACTATGTGTACCATAATGGTAGTACTATCTCCTACAGTTTTGTTTGTGGGCATCTGCCTGGACAGAGATGTTACTTCACCGTTATAACCAAGTGTGCAGGTCCTCAGTGGTGTTCAATCCATGAGGACTTTTGCTATCTAGTTCCAAGATGAATCTCATTTCTAGCCTCCTTAGACTTGCTTCTCTATTACCACCTCGTCTTCGTAAGGGGACAGTATCTACCACAAAGAATTTTAAGTGGTCCAAATCATTGTTATGGACCTCCTTGAAATGACGGGCCACCGGATATGTTATATCCGAATTTGTTATGGCCCGTAAGTGCTGGAGAATTCTCTTGTGGACTTGCAGTTTCGTGCTACCCACGTACAGCAGCCCACAAGAGCACTCCAGCACGTAGACGGCAAATTCAGTCTTGCAGGTCAGCAGCTTGTTAATTGTCACCGGTCTGTCCCTGAATGGTGTGCTAAAGGTGGTCTTACTTATACCAAACTTGCATGCCCTGCATGTCGTGCATCTTACAAAACCCTTACGACCACTTAGCCAACTGGTACTTGTTTTGATTTCAGGACTGCTGCTGACCAGAAAATCACAAGTGCTGGGTGCCTTCCTGAATGTTATCAGAGGGGATTGTGGAAGTTTATCACCTAACGTGGGGTCGCTACGCACTAGATGCCAGTTCTTTTTGATGATCATACTGATACTGTCCTTTTGTTTATTAAAAGTCATAATGAGCCTCGGATTTACTATCTCCTGCCCCTTATTTTGTGCCTGTTTTGCCTTGCTGTTAGATGGTCTAAACAACAGATCATCCCTAGATAATGCTCTAGTGCGGCTGATAGCCTTATCAATAATGTTTTCTGAATAGCCTCTATATATTGATGTATAGTAAAAAATATTACCAGCATATTTACAATTTTAAAAAATTACAAAAATATCAACAACAAAAACAATAAAACAAATATAGTTAACAAAATATAATAAATAATTAAAGTATTATAATCAATGGAAAAACTACATTTAAAAGCAAACAACATTTCTGAAAGAAAAATATAAAGAAAATAAACCAAAATTATTAGTATGATAAAAGCATGCAATATTAAATACCAATACAAAAAGTAATTTCTATAAATAATGTTTAACAAACAAAGTAAGTATCTTGCAAGGACTTAATTTACAAATCCCATTCTAATCCCAATAAACAGTAGGGTAAGTGTTGGACTTCGGAATGATTAGATTTACTATTCTCTCTTTAGTCTAACCCTAAGCAACAGGAGGGAAAGTGTTGGACTCCAGAAGGGTTGCACTTAATATTTCCACTCAAATCTCCAGTTTAACCAACAGTAAAGAAAGTGTCAGCTTCCGGAACGGTTTAATTTACTATTCCCCCTCCAGTCTAACCAACACTAAAGTAAGGGGTGAACTCTGGAGGGCTTACATTTACTCCAGTCTAATCAACAGTAGAGAAAGTGCTGGACTCCAGAGGGGTTAGATTTACTACTCCCATTCCACTGTGAGCAACAGTACTGAAAGTGTTGGACTCTGGAGGGATTAGATCTAGTATTCTCACTCCAGTCTAATCAACCATAGGGCAAGTGTCGCAAAGTGATAATTACAACATTTTTATTTTTTAATAAATTAAATAAACTAATGAAACTAACTGTAAAATACAACACATTAAAATACATTTTACTAGCGCTATTACTAAAAACACTTAAAACATCAATACATTATTTTTTAAAGTATTTGATATGTCCACCAACATAAAATGCATAAATAATAATAAAAAAACAATTGATGGACATAATGCAGAACAATGTAATACGTTCACTCCAGTACAGAGATCTAGGCCTAAATCCATCGTTTTTTTGCTCGCCATGCCATTCCAGTTTGAACCCAGCCATATGCAAATCAGTCTTGACCCTGTGCCCAATGGGAACAGTCCAGCCCGAAATGCCAGGCCAAGTCCTCCCTGGACTGGACACAAGCATCCTAGGACCGGTTTCAGGGATTCACCCCTCATCAGCCAGGATAGCTTGACTCCAGTGGCATGGAGAGCCCGGGACCCACGTCTGAGCATACCCGTCCCACTCGGGGTGACAAATGCAAAAAGATCAATTGATGGACAGAATGCAGAACAATGTCATACATTTACTCCAGTACAGAGATTTGAGCCTAAATCCATCGTTTTTTTGCTCACCATGCCATTCCAGTTTGAACCCAGCCATATGCAAATCAGTCTTGACCCTGTGCCCAATGGGAACAGTCCAGCCTGAACTGCCAGGCCAAGTCCTCCCTGGACTGGAAACAAGCATCCTAGGACCGGTTTCGGGGTTTCACCCCTCATCAGCCAGGATAGCTTGACTCCAGTGGCATGGAGAGCACGGGACCCACGTCTGAGCATACCCATCCCACTCGGGGTGACAAATGCAAAAAGAACAATTAATGGACAGAATGCAGAACAATGTCATACATTCACTCCAGTACAGAGATCTGGGCCTAAATCCATTGTTTTTTTGCTCACCATGCCATTCCAGTTTGAACCCAGCCGTATGCAAATCAGACTTGACCCTGTGCCTAATGGGAACAGTCCAGCCCGAACTGCCAGGCCAAGTCCTCCCTGGAATGGAAACAAGCATCCTAAGACCGGTTTCGGGGTTTCACCCCTCATCAGACAGAATAGCTTGACTCCAGTGGCATAGAAAGCGCGGGACCGACGTCTGAGCATACCTGTCCCACTCGGGGTGATAAATGCAAAAAGAACAATTGATGGACAGAATGCAGAACAATGTCATACATTCACTCCAGTACAGAGATCTGGGCATAAATCCATCGTTTTTTTGCTCACCATGCCATTACTGTTTGAACCCAGCCACATGCAAATCAGTCTTGACCCTGTGCCCAATGGGAACAGTCCAGCCCAAACTGCCAGGCCAAGTCCTCCCTGGACTGGAAACAAGCATCCTAGGACCGGTTTCGGGGTTTCACCCCTCATCAGCCAGGATTTTATGGTCCAGGGAAGACATGGCTTGGCAGTTCGGGCTGGACTGTTCCCATGAGGCACAGGGTCAAGGCTGATTTGCATATAGCTGTGTCTGAACTGGGGTGGCACAGTGAGCTAAAGAACGATGATGGATTCAACCCAGATCTGTGACTGGGGGTGAGTGTCTGAAAAGTTTCAGCGCTCCGTCCATCATCTCCTTATGTTTGCTAAATAATAATCAATGAATCAATTTAATAGTATTAACAATAAATTAAAAACATATTATAACTTCAATAACTTCCCACCCAATTCCCTAAGTTGCAAATGCATTGAAAAGGCAATAGTGAGATGTCAACCATTATAGTGCCATCACAGTGCTTTGAGATACTACAACTACTCTCTGGACTCAGCCTGCTGCTCTTCGTCAGCATTTACAGCTGTGAGCAGAGCCTCATGCCTGAGCTGGAAAGTTGTGCAATAATTTAGGGACTTGTCTATGTTCAGTGACGCCATCACTGGAGAAAATTCTATCATTCACCACCATGTTTGACCCAATCGCTGGCACTCATACAACCTACTTCAGCCCACCTAATAAGGGGGAGGATTGGAGAGAAGTGTGGGCGAAATTCGTGGTAGTCTTGGAAGGGCTACAACTGTCCTCTAAATTAGTTTGTGTTTCTTTTGAGACAAAGGACATGTAACTGGTTTTAGCCTCGAGTTGAAGTGGCCAAAAGTCACATTTGAGCTGCAGTGCAAAAAAATGTGTGCACACCTACTGACTGAGCAAAGAATGATACTTAATTGTTAACACTCTCTTTTGAGGATTTGTGTACTTATGGCAGACTTTCTTACTTATGTCTGACTTCATTATATGCCCATTGATGAGAGACAATGAGGGGCTCGCTCTGTCTGTATTTAGCCAATACACATGTGGGAACATGTCATGAAGGCACATGACTTTTGAGATAAAATATGTTTTGCTACAAGAATAGGCCCATGCACACGTGGGATGACTCACTTCAACACTTGCACCAGTCCAACACATATTGTCTCAGTTGATAAGTGCATGCACATGCACTCTATTTAAAAATGAACACAGATTCTAAGGATTAGGCATTGTTGCCACTGTGACATAGACTAGTTGCGTGCTTGGTAGCACAAATGTGTCAAGCAGCTGCTTGGCTGAAATATTTTAACTCAAATGTAAGTCGCCCTCTCATGTGTACATTTGCTCGCCCCTTAATCTTTCAATCATTGAGTTAATGTGTACTAGGAATCACACGCCTGCGTGTTGTCGTTGACTGCATTTTGAGTTGGCTAATATTGGGGAACAATGGTGAAGCATTTTGAATTTTCTTGGCAATCAAAACTCCATATAACACACAAACATGGATATTACCTTAACTGTGAGGGATTAAATTCTCACCTTTGGTAGCACATTGACTTTCTCTTTGGGTTGAAAGTAATAGTCATGTTTTGATCCAACACAGTAAGGAGTTGTTTGTGGCCTAATGGTTAAGGTCTTACATTCTCGCTTTAAAATTTAAGGGTTTGAGTCCTACTATAGCAATGTATCTGGTCAGTTCCAATGTGCATCGAATATTAGTGAGTTAGTTGTTCACTTCCGTCAGTGTCTGTCACATGAGTGATTAACTCATGTTATTTAGTTTTCATACAAAACGCTGAGGGAGGTGTGTGGCTTGTATTCATTCGGATAGTGGCATTATAGTGCTTTAATTCAGGTCACCAGCCATGATTATTCCTTGGGTCCGCATGTTATAAATTAGATGGTGAACCATATATGAATCAGGCGTAAGTGTAATCTCACTAATTCATGCCGGTGTGTGAATCCCTTGTGCTCGCTCCACATGTGGCTTAAAGCTTATCACAGGTCTACACAGACTTTTCTGTGAAAGCGTAGATTTTGTACATTTTGAATTACCCACAGGTACTGTATATCTACCGGAACTACAGAATGAGGGTAGGTATTCAAATCATCTGTAAGAAATGAGAAAGATAGGGCCAGCCCACGAAGGCACAGTGACAGGTTAGTCTGAAATTACATCTCTCAGCATTGGCTGAGGAACAAATTACTTGTAGTGGCTTATCAGCTGATTTGTTGGTTATAATTAGCAGTATTACACCTGCGTAGTTCATACCTGCTACTAATCTATAGTGCTCAGTCATGCAGGCCTATCTGCAGCACTTTGCTTTCCTGGAAAAAGCAACTGCATTTTTAGCTGTACATTGAGATTTTGGAGGGAAGTGGCAAAGAGACTCAGTAGCCCAGGCAGCTGATAATCATAAACTGGCATTAGGTAGTGTATAGATTTCTGCAGTGTTCTTTTATAGACTATAGGCCAAATATATTAATATTTGACACAGCACAATGCAGCAAGACAATTTTCTGAGCTGCATAAAATGTAAACAGTAGGAATGCACCCTATCTCCTAAGATATGGCACATTATGCCTCCCCTGTGATTGTGTAGCATATTGATGCATTCCCAGGTTTACTAGAGTTAATACATTTGGGAATGCGTCAAAAACCTTGGGCGGATGCGTGTGAACACCCAAGCTTCACCCATGGACCGCCTTCACAGGGCAGAGTAATGCAGGGCAGCGACTTGCACTGCGTTACATTACTCCACATTTACTATGCCACGCAGAGCGACATAAGTTGGCTCTGCGTGGCATAGTACCTCTTACTTGAGAGCTTGCGTTTCCCTCACATCACCTTGCGTGACGCAAGGGCAATGCAAACCCTTGATAAATCTGGCCCTATGTTTAATGCGAATTGAACCTCTACTAGCCAAATATAAACAAATATACAAACATATAATTTCATTATTTTGTAATTAGTGTACCATGATTTTATTCACATACACTAAAATGCACTACTACTGCTGAGGAGCAGGTAGTGTTTTCTGGAATGCTCACCCAGTCCAAGTCTCATATTCACCCAGTGGGAGCTCATGTATCACCTCTTAGCGAGTGAATATGGAAAGAATGCTACTACGGGTTCTCTTAGGGGCACAAACACACAAAGTGTGTGCTGAGCCAAGGTGTGTGAATGTGCAGAGACTCTAGCGTCAAAACATAGAGGCTGACAAGAGACGTCTGTAAGGGGACAGAGTAACTGGCCAGCAGCGGCCTGTGCAGGTAAGAGCGTGGGGCTGGGTTGGGGGGAGGGGGGATTCGACAGACTACCATGAAGGAAAATTGAATTAATAATTAATTTTCACTCGTCGTCTGTCAAAATCCTCCCTCACCTGCCCCCCGCCCCACTGCTCTTACCTGCACTGGCCGTGGCTGTGACTGGCACAAAGATGCACCAAAAGGAATTGAGTAGACGTATGCAATGACGCGGAAGCCTAATTGCTGTAACATTCGGGTCTGTTCTGGGTGCAGCCATATAAGCCAAGCCTGGGACAAGCTAGGACCTGTTGAAATGTAAATGTTATGCACTCGTTTTGCTTACATATTGCTCTATGTAAAGTTAGCATTCGCAGCACCATTTTAAGTTGAGCCGCCATTTTGAGCCATGATCAAAACTAACTTCTGTCTCACTCTGTCTGCCTCAAAAGCAGCTTCGATATTGTTTTTTTGTATTTCTCCAAGGTTGAGCTTCACTGTACTAATGAATAGACTGTTTTTGTCATCACATACCTTTCCCACTAGATAGGCCTGCTCCCACTCTTAGACCGGTGGGCGCAGGCAGAGTAACCTTGACACTGAGATAGCATGTACCCGGTCCCAGGATTGCAACTCATCCTTCAGTACCTCCTTTGTTCATCAGCTACCAACTGGAAATTTCCAGTCTGGGCATGTCTTTAGTGGTTCTGGAGATGTACATTATGTGTTACCATGTTGGCAGAAGTCAGTCCCTCTGCAGCAATCTAAGGAGGCTGGTCAGACTGGACTCCACTCAAGTGTACTCGTAATAAATACTTTTGGTTTGTATTCTCTATGTATGACCGACTCTTCATTTGTATGGAAGGCTGAGAGGTTGTCGTGAGTGACCCGGGTGGCCCTAATCGGGTAACTTCCTTCATTTGGCGCCTGAACAGGGACTCAATCGGGTGACCCATCCTTGCCTGCGGATGGGTGATGAGGTCGGGACCACGTCGGGTCGGACGGGCGGACCGGGGATCCCTGCACAAAAGAGTCTTGTACTCGCAGCTGCCCTGTCTGTCTAACCGGGCGATGCCTAGTCCAGTGATCATCCCGACTGGGGTCCTGAACGGCGAAACCCTTGGATCTGACCATTTGGTCAGAAGAGTCGGCAGTGGAGAATAAACTCGTTCGACCTGTGTGCACCAGGTGAGTTTGCTTTGGTTCTTTGTGAATATGGCGCCATTTTGAATTGTATTTGACGCGGTCTGAGGACCGTTTTTGGACAAGCGCTTGAATTTGTTTGAGTTCTTTTTGAACATGGTAACGCTTTGACTTGTATTTGATGAGGTCCGAGGACCGACTTTGGTAAAGATATTTGCAAATATCTGTTAGGCATAAGTAGTGAACTTGTTTTCTGTGAAAATGCCTTGTTTGAGTAAGTTGTTTTGTTTGGGCTGTCGTTGTTGTTCTACTGATGCTCGATTGGAAGAAAGTCAGCCGGCGCCTCCAGAAGGCACTCCAAATTTTGACATGTACGTCAAACATGGTATTGGCCCTATTATGTTTAGTACGTTATGGCACAAATATACGAGGGGCAATGCCGAGTTGCAGTGGCCATTGACGGGCACTTTTGATGAACATAAAATTAATGTCCTGCAGGAAAATTTGTTTGCGAAAAGGAGTAGGCAGTCGATGTTTGATTCCCTTAGAACATGGCAAAAGGAGGCTAAAAATAGGCAAATGAAAGCAGAGAAAAAGTCCCGGAAGGGGAGTATGCAGACATAGACTCAAAAAGCTGTAGCACACGATAGAGAGAAAATAGAAAAAGGAATAGATTGTGCTGATAGGAGATTTAGATTACAATGTGAAAAGTCTTATGTTGCCCGAGAAGAAAATGACACATTTGTGGAGGAATTGTTAGATACTCGACCTTCACCTCCATATGCCCCGCAGAGAATATACCCTGCCATGCCCAGCCCCAGTCATCCGTTCCTTCTGTCTCTGCTGCTTCTGCTTCTTCTGCTATTGATCACGCTGTTTCGGCCACTGCGCCTCCTCCCCTTTCTTTGACTTCGCCTTCTACGGCTACGATGACTGCCAGTCTCCCTGCTACCCCTATTGTTTCGGCATCTCTCTCTCCAGCCCTTACACCTACGACGCAGCCGGCAGAGACTTTGGTGCCCGTTACTTCTGTTGCTACTCCTCCCCTGTTATTCCATCCCGCTGCATTACTGAGCAGCGGAAAGCCCGTACGTGGACTAGGGGACGGAGACTGGGCGACAGCTAGGGAGTGACTAGGGCGGATATTGATACGATCCAATGTGGGAGATGAAGAGAAAAGGGTAGTAGCCAATCAGGCCACTCAGTGGGCTCATAACCCCATTTACAGTGTGGAAGATGTGTGGAGTGTGATGAAAGATTATGAGCCATTTGTGCAGCAGCATGCCCTTAAGCACATGTCGGCTACTTTGAATGGACTGTGGAAACAGTGTTTCAATGATGTAGCACCACAGATTATTTATAATATTAGTGATCATGTATATGCTGCTGATATGGCACCCGGTGCGGTTTTTAGTAATGTCACGGCGCTGGTCGCTTATCGAGGTAGGCTGCTCGAGAAAAGCCCGAAGATGGTATCCCAGTTTCCGATGAGGGAAGTCCACCCCATATATCACCCTGAACTACCGGAGCTGCGGGATCAGCAGAATACTGTTATTAGACCAAGGGTAGAGGCCCGTTTCCAAGAGCAATGGGTTTATGCTCAATGGAAAAGGAGTGAGGTTTTGTCCCTTAAGACTCAGTTACCCGACCCTAGGAAAAATCCTACTGCGTATTATAAGGAATTGAATGAGGCCGCTTCATCGACAGTGATGACTCTTGCGGATATTGAAATGTTCTTTGGTTTACTGGTGCCGGTTGATATTTGGAGACAGGTGCACACACAGGATCATGTTGTGGAATTGGGTGGTACCTGGGATCAGATTAAAGCATGGGACCGGGAGAGGAAGCCTGGTGAGAAGCCTAAGGCCGAAATACTAGCTTTACCTGGCAGAATTATTACGTATATGCATTCTCTTATTCCACCAAGAAGGGTAGATTGGGACAAGTTAACGGCATGTCGTCAGAAGGAAGATGAGAATGTGTCTGATTTTTTCACTCGGTTTGAAGGCGTGTTTTGGGATTTTAGCGGCCAGGATTTGTCAGTGGAGGGGGGTGTCTGACTGTTCGTTAATAGATTTGTTACGAACCTGCTTCCTGAGATCGCGACTCGGCTACAGGCCTCGGAGAGCACTTGGACTACCTCCTCCTATTCTGTAATTCTGAGTATGGCACAATATTATGAGCACAGGGAAAATGAGAAGAAGGAAAAGGTGGAGAAAAAGCATAAAGAGTTGAAGACGAAGGTGTTGTTGCAACAGGCTTCTCGAGGGAATGGTAGAGGACGTAGTGGTACGGCCCGACAGGTTCCTCGTACAGGCGGGAATACTACGTCTGTGGGACTGAACCAGTGTGCGTACTGTTAGGAGGAGGGACACTGGTGCAGCGAGTGTCCTGTGCTTTTGCAGAAGGTGGCGGTCCCAAGGGGATGAGGGTCTCGTGGACGGGGTCGCTAAGACGGTGGCCGGGACAGAGTTCAGTCAGTTGAGACTTCACAGGGTCACACGGACCAGAACTACTTTAACGACCCTAAGGGCAAACAGTACCACCACAATGATTATGACATAGACGAGGTGACAGGAATGTCTCACAGCTAAGACAGCCAGGGACAGAGTGAGGGACCAGTTCAGATACCTGTAGATCAGCGCGGTCCTTACGTTACTGCAGATTTGCATAGCTCAGCTAAAGAATTTTTGGTGGATACAGCTGCGATGAATAGCTCTATTTCTCGTTCCCTGCTCCCCGGGGCAGCTCTGTCTGCCAATAACAATGTTTCGGTGGGATTTTCCGGTGTACCGGTTGTGAGCCTCATTTCAAAACCTCTTACACTGACTATAGGTCCTTTTACTGTAGATTCGCTATTTTTGTTGACATCTAATTGCGGAGAAAATTGAATGGGCTTAGATTTATTAAAGAAGTTGCATGCAACCATTTATTGTTCCCCGGAAGGTGTCTACATGACAATGGGTCCGAATGTGGTCAGCACTAAGCAGTGTCTGTCCAAAGATGCGCCCCTCCCTGCTGAATTTAAGGACGTGCCACCCACGTTGTGGGCAGCGGGTGACACGGACATAGGACTATTGCAGATACCTCCAGTTTCCATTAAAATGAAAGCTAATGCCATTTTGCCTCGTGTTCCTCAGTACAAAATACCGCAAGCAGGGGAACGAGCCTTGTTGCAAATTATACAGGATCTGATTGTGTCAGGAGTTGTTTAAGAGACGACTGCTAATGTGTGTAATAGCCCTATTGTTCTCATTCTTAAGAGGGCACCATCTGGTTCTTCTGATGATCATCCTGATGTTTATCGTTTTGTGATTGACTTGCGCGAAATTAATAAAATAGTGGTCCCTCAGTTCCTGGTGGTCCCTGACATTACTGCCCTTCTGACGATGATTCCTTCCTCCGCTAAATTATTTTTTGTCATTGATCTGAAAAATGCATTCTTCAGTATTCCAATCCATCCAGACAGCAGGCACTTGTTCGGTTTTACACTCGCTGGCAGAAGCTTTAGATTCTATCGAGCTCCTCAGGGCTATACTGAGAGCCCTAGTATATATAGTCAGGCTTTGAAAGCACAATTGGACTCCCTCACGCTTCCTTCAGGTAATGTATTGCTCCAATATGTAGATGACCTTCTCATCGCTTCTGACACTGAAAAGGGTTGCAAAGACAGTACAGGTAAATTGTTGTTGCATTTGGCACACCACGGACATAAAGTGCCCCTTTCCAAATTTCAATATTGTCGACAGGAGGTCACCTACTCAAGTCACCTACTGTCGAAGGAGGGTAGGAGATTGACCCCTGAGCACACCAGTACCATTGTTAAAATGCCTATCCCTAAAACTCAGAGGGATGTGCGTGCTTTTATTAGCATTACTTCCTATTGTCACCAATGGATCCCTAACTACTCATTACTAACAAAGCCCCTGCTGGCATTAACCACTAAAGATGTGCATGAACCCTTGCCTTGGACGCCTGAATGTCAGCAGTCTTTTGAGCAATTAAAAGTTGCGCTTTGCTCTGCGCCTGTGCTTCGTATGCCAGACTATGCGAAGCCGTTCGTGCTGTACGTACACGAGATGGCTGGCTGTGTGCTCTCTGTCTTAACACAGGCCTTTGGAGGTAAGCAACGGCCGTGTGCTTATTTTTCTGCTCTTCTTGACCCTGTCGCAAGAGCCCTCCTGAGCTGCCTAAGAGCGGTCGTGGCTGTGGCCGTCTCTATAAGGCAACCAGCTGGGCTCATACTTGATACTGACCTCACAGTCATGGCCCCCCATGCTGTGGATACCCTTTTGAATAAGACCAAGACTCAGCACCTCACCAGTGCACGTCTAACCGGTTATGAGCTAACTCTCTTTGCACCACATGTCACGATTAAAAGATGTGCCACTCTGAACCCAGCCATGTTACTACCCCTCCCTTCTGAGAGTGAGGAAATTGACATACATGATTGCATTTTTCGGACTGAGGAAGAGATGAAGGGACGGGTAGACTTGACTGATGTTCCCTTATCTGACCCCCAAGGGGAACTATATGTTGATGGCTCTTGTTTCAAATTACCAGATGGCACCACCACTGCAGCATATGCAATCACTACACTGTAAACGGTAGTTGAGACGTCACAAGTTCCCTATCAGTCTGCCCAAGCTGCAGAGCTTATTGCCCTTATCCGAGCCTGTGAGTTGAGTGAGGGACTGGCTGTCAATGTCTATACTGACAGTCAGTATGCCTTCGGAGTCGCCTATAATTTTAGATAGCTCTGGGCAGAGAGAGGGTTTCTCACTTCCCATGGGACTAAGATCCAACATGGTCCCCTCATACATAGGCTTTTGTCGGCTTTGACACTCCCCAAGAAATTAGTGATAGTAAAGTCCAGCGCCCACAAGACAATTACTGACAATGTGGGTAAGGGGAACACGTTTGTAGACCAGATAGCTAAGGAGACAGCCCGAACCAAGATGAAAAGGATGTTTGAAGCAGGTCCCGCTAGGTGGGTGCCCGAGGTCGCGATGTTTGAGGGTACGCTGGAACATGTCAAAGAGATACAGAGTGAGGCAACGATTGAGGAATTAGCAATATGGCAGGAAAGCACAGCACGTTTGGATGAGGAGGGGTATTTGACTGATAAGTCAGGGAAACAGAGATGGATGCTTCCAGATACATATGTTCTTCCCGTAGTCACCATGGCACATGGGCCAGCTCATATCAGTGCTAAGGGTATTTGTAAGTTGCTAGACCCTGTACGGCAAAATGATAATATCCCAAAGACTGCCACTCATTTGGTCAAATATTGTATGGTGTGCATGATGCACAATCCTGGAAAAGGTACCCCTACGCCACCTGGTAATTTTGCACCTCCCACTTTACCTTTTGAGGTTTTTCAGATAGATTATATAGAAATGGATTGAGTCAACAATTTGAAATATGTGTTGGTGGTTGTTTGTGCATTTAGTAAATGGGTTGAGCCCTATCCCACGAAAGAAAATACAGCCAAAGCGACTGCAAAAGTACTCCTGAAGGAGTTCTTTCCTCGCTTCGGCTAGCCCCGTTTGATTTGGAGTGACAATGGAAGCCACTTTAATGCTAAAGTGATTCAGTTAGTTTGTGAGGGACTACATATCAGACAAAAATTTCATGCTGCAAATCACCCCCAGTCCGCAGGTTTGGTTGAGAAGTACAATGGTACTCTCAAACTGAAACTGGCAAAGATTCAGGAGAGCACAGGGTTGCAGTGGCCAGATGCTTTACCATTAGCCCTTTTGTCCACAAGAACTACAGCGTATTCAAGGACAGGACTGTCACCCTACGAGGTCGTGTTCGGGCTCCCGGGAAATGTCTAGGGCGTCCCACGTCCTCGTAGATTTTCCGAAATTGAATATCCTCTGTTAGTGGACTATCTGTATGAGTTAACTAGAAGTCTGCGTTCTATTCACCAACAGATCCAGGATTCCCTCCTGCCAGTACCAGAGGGGCCAGGACATGATGTTCGGCCTGGAGATTATATATTAATCCGAAATTTCCAGAGAAAGAAGAACTTGGAGCCGAGGTGGACGGGGCCAGTCCAGGTGCTCCTTGCCACCCGCACTGCAGTCAAGGTCACCGGCTGAAAGAACTGGATTCCTACTCAACACTGCCGCAAAGTGCCTCTACCCTTACCCTATGATCAGTGGGTCAGAGATGGAATAGGGGACTCGGAGTGGGAGCAAATCCCACGGTTCGTCCCCTTTTCGGATGCCAAACTCACGTGGACCCTAACAGAGGCAGAGAATGAGGAGGTGCTAAATGCGGCAGTGCCCCCAGAGATTAAGGAAATTCAAGAGCCCCTCTCTACTGGCCCCTCTGTGTCTGAGCCCCTTTTTACTGACCCTTCTGTGCCTGGAGTAGCTAGGTACAATTTGCACTCCCGACGGAGGAACAGTGCACCAAAGGAAAAGTCAGATTAGCAGGGATGGGCTGCGCAAGTCAGGCAACAGTAGTTTAGGGAGAGGCGACATTGGTGCATTGTTTGGACATTGGTCAGGATAAATCGAATGTGCTCCCCTGGAGGGGGGTACATTATCCTGTGCGACGTGGGATTTCTTCAAGAGCTAGGATCGAACAGCTCCACCGCCGGTGCTCAAAAGTGCCAACGTCAATGAACAATAGGAGTCTATCAGTGTGGCTCAGACAGACACTGGGAACACTTGCCCCTTTTTGTTATCAGTTCCATTGCATTCTCTTTCCCTTGTTTTGCAATGTATCCATTTGGTCGGCCCATTACTGAGGAAGAACAACCGTTTGCACCTCCGCATCCAGAGCAGGGATGATGCACGAAAAGTAAAATAGTTTTTGCATCAATAGTTGTTATTACCCTAATAATTGTACTAGGGATATCCTACTTTCTGGATGAGAAGTATCCTGTGCGTTCCCTGGTTGGTACAACCCTCATTCCTCCTGAACACATGTTTATCACTTTGGCTCCTCACAAGGGAGAACACCGAAAGACTTACACTGATAATGTTTTTTTACAAATGTTGCACAAAGTTCATGACATGTCTAAAACAACAACTTGTTGGGTCTGTGGATTGCTCCCCTCAGTTACTCATAAGAGAGATAATCTACTGTCGATGCCTATTTCATACCTTGGAAGTTGCGAGGGCTGGTTCGAATTGCTTGTAATGGTACACCACCATTTCCACCACCACTCCCGTCAGATTATGACCCCTGCAGATTCTAACACTGTGACTGATTATATACGTTTCCATCATGGGTTTATTCCCATAGGCAAGGCAGGATTAAACATCTCTGGTACTTTGTCCCCAAACTCTTGTATGCGCAAATATGATAAGGTGAAGAATAGCACATGGCTTCAAATGGAAATGGCTGATTTCCAGACATTTAACACCTCTGAGTACTTCCGCTCCTTCCAAGACAGTATTGTGACTAGGGATAAGCCAATAGCGGTGTCTGTGGTCAGCTCCACAGCTGCTTTCTGTGTTCAGGGACGGGGGAGGTAGAGGTGGGGGACAGCAAATGTAATTTTACGTTCCCACTTAGCACGATTAATAGTCCACCCTTGGTTTTGCCCCCTAATGTCTACTTCGTTTGTGGATTCCAGGCTTATGTCTGGCAGCCTAGGGGATGGTCAGGCAGATGTTACCTCTCTTTCCTTCTTCCCCCAGTGTATGTCGCTGCGCCCAATTACCGTAAAGACCGTCGGCTGCAGCGCAGAAGTGTATACTTGTCCCGGGTGAGAACGGTTATTGACACAAAAGATATAGATCAGACAGATACCACTTTGCAGCAGTTCGAGGATGCCAGGAAGGGTATTGTACCTTTTTGGGGTCCCATGTCCAATAGCCTTAACATTCTTCGGCTCACGAGAGTTATAGAAGGGGTCATTAATACAACAGCAGGGATTCTGACCAATATCACTGCTGAGCTTCAGGCTACGAGACTCGTTACCTTACATAACCTTTTAAGTTCAAAAAGAACATTTTTATTGATAGAAATAAAGGTGTCGATACAAAGTTCATAACACTAAATTCATGTCATTACAATAAAATTTGCTACAATAAAGATAAACGAATCGGACTTATGAATAAAAAATAAAAGATTGATACAATAAAGATAAATCATTAAGAAAAGTGGAATAACAAATATTCTAGGAACGACTAGGGGAATCAACGGGGTTTTGGAACTTTTTGCTGAAATGGTTGCAGTTGGGAATATCGTTTGGCACATGCATCAAGATATATTGTAACAGGTGACCACAAATCCAGACGTTTCGCTGCCATGTGTATGGGATAAACAAAGGAGGTGTCCAGCCTGTGATTATGGCAAACAGCATACCACCATGCCTTATAAGAGATTTTTGTGAAATCCTTCCAATTTACAGTGATTTGCTGAAATGCAACCGCTAATAGTAAATCAATAATTTTAACATTAAGTGAAACATTCTCCCAACAAGGTGAAAGACTTCCTAAAAAAACATGAGTAAAGGAAAAAGAAAATTTAGCTCCAAAAATTAGGTTAATTTGAGACCATACTTGTTTCCAGAAATTATATAAATTTGGACAAGAGAATAACATATGAAATAAATTAGCATTTGGAGAAGAACATGTCCAACAAACGTCTGATACAGTCACAAATCTTTTACTTAAGGCGTTCGGTGTGAGTAAAAGTCTATTGTAAAAAAAAAACAGCGTTTGTATTATGTTAGCTGCTCTGGATGATTTACGTAGTTTGAGCCATAATTTATTCCACAAAGACACTGGCCAAGATAGCATAAAATCTCGTTCCCATGCCTCCTCTATTTTAGATTTCTGCCTAATGCTGTCCTTACCCTGCAAACATCTATATATAGTGGAAGCTTTGGGTATAGTTTTTAACAGAGTATGAAGTTGTGAGGGAGGATCCGAAACAGTGGAAGCAGTGGGTGTGTCAGATAAATGAGTGTATCTATCCATTACAGCTTTCTTAAGTAGATTATATTTATGAATAAATGAGGCAGGTAGATTGAATAATTGACTGAGTGAGGGAAAAGATAAAAAGTCCAATTGTGAGAATAACTGATGTATCCATATTAAACCTTTTTGTCGCCAAGTCTTCCAATAGAATGGCTTATTACGGATAGTCAGATTTTTGTTATGCCAAATTGTTGAATTGAGGAAGGAGTCTATATTGCTATGTGTGTGAATAAATGTGGGTTCCAAAAGTTTAGAGGTCAATTTGATTATGGGAGTGGACAAGGCCTGTAGTTTGCGTGAGAAAGAAAGGTATTCATGAAAAGAGAAAGGGGATAAAAAAGACGTTCAATTGTGGTCCACAAGGGACAATCTTCTGTGGGGTCAAGCAACCAAAGAGAGGCTTGACGTAAGAGGAATGCTTTCTGGTATGTCTGAAAGTCGGGAAAGTTAACCCCGCCTTCTGTTTTAGGGCGAGTTAATTTAAATAGAGACATTCGGGACCTCTTATTATTCCATAAGAAGGAAGAGAGGGAGGAATTGATCTTCTTAAAAAATTTAGTAGGAATAGGGACCGGAATGTTGGAAATGGTATATAAAATTATAGGCGACAACATCATCTTTATGGTGTCCAGGCGACCCCACCAGGATAAATAGAGGGGATGCCATTTAGCGGCTAAGTCTGAAATTTTTTGTATGCATTTATTCATGCATAGTGTTACCGTGTCTGATATTGAAGAAGTGACATGTAATCCTAGATATTTAATGTGGTTGGGGCTCCAAGTAAAATTGGAAGCATCAAAATCCGATTTAAAAGCATACTTAGTTAAGGGTAGGATCTCACATTTATCGTTATTCAATTTATAACCGGAGATATTAGAATAGGCTCGTAACTCTGCCAAAAAGGCAGGGATCGAGTCACTTGGTTTGGACATAAAAAGCAAAATATCGTCAGCGTAGGCTGCGAGTTTAATGTGGGAATTCAATGTTTGAAAACCATGTAGATTTGGATTTTGACGTAATTTAGAGAGAAAAGGTTCCAAATCTAAATTAAAAAGGAAGCGGGAAAGAGGGCATCCCTGACGCACTCCTCTCCCCAACTCAAAATATGGGGAGATCAAGCCGTTGGCGCATACAGCCGCACGGGGGTTAGAATAGAGGAGAGAAATGAGGGATGTAAATTTAGGGCCAAAACCGAACCATTTGAGGGTATAAAACAAATAAGTCCACTCGACTCTATCAAACGCCTTTTCGGCATCTAATGCTATTGCCACAAGGGATTGTTTTAAGTGGGAAGATTTAGATAAAACGTTAAAAAGGAGTCTCGTATTATCAGTTATGAATCTACCCTTGACGAATCCTGATTGTTCTTTTCCCAATAAATCAGGCAAGTAGGAATCCAAACGTATGGCTAATGCTTTAGAAAAGATTTTATAATCAATGTTGACCAAGGATATAGGCCTGTAATTTTTACAATATTTAGAGTCTTTACCTTCTTTTGGGATAAGGCATATATGTGCTTCTGAAAAAGAACCCGAGGAACTACCTAATGTGCTGAAGGAATTTATTAGAGAACGCAATTTGGGCATTATGAATTTAGAGAAGTGTTGATAGAATTCTACAGTGAAACCAGCTGGTCGTGGTGCTTTGTCTTTTTTGAGATGTTGAAGAGCATTTAATAGTTCTTGGTGCGTTAGATCTAACTCCAGGGAGGATGGGTCCGGCAGAGTGTATTGGGGATTTTGGATGTCAGAGAAAAAGTGCAATAGGGAGTGTTCAGAGGGTTGTGTTTCGGAAGTGTATAGCGATTTATAAAAGATGGAGAATTCGTTCAGAATGTCAGCGTCTTTAAATTTTAAATCTGATCGATCATCATAGATGGATTCAATATTTAGCTTGTTGTGTTTAACTTTTAAGTAATTAGCCAGTATTTTCCCTGCCTTATTTTTGCCCCCATAAAATTTTGCACTGGACTTTAACAGATATAATGAGGCATCCTCCGTTGACTTCTTATTAAATTGCATTTTGGCTTTTATGAGAGCTGTGAGACACTCCTTCGAGTGTGAGGTGTAAAAAGAGTGCTCCAGTCTTTTAATATCCTGAAGGAGATCTTTAGTGAATTTACGGGAAAGTTTCCGTTTCTTTGCAACAAAGCCAATTATGAAACCCCTCGCTGAGGCTTTGAATGCATCCCCCAAAGTAGAGAAGGGCATGGAATGGGTTTGATTCAGCTCAAAAAACTCGTCGAAGAAGGTAGTGAATGAGGCAGTAAACTTTGGATCCAAAAGGAGAGCATTATTAAAACACCACCTTTTGGGACCTGTAACCTTAGGTAGGATGTCAATGCCAATTGAGACTGGGGCGTGATCTGACAATAAAATGGGACCAATCTCTGCATGTGTAAGGGTTTGTGAGATGGTATGAGAGATAAATATATAATCAATTCTTGATTGAGTTTGATGAGATGGGGAGTAAAAAGTGTTCTCTCTAGTGGTCGGATTACAAAGACGCCAAGCATCCAAGAGTTTATGTTGATTCATAGCATGAACAAAAGACTTATGGGGCTTGTTTGGAACAAAGGAGACTTTAGAATTTCTGTCAATAAACGGGTCAAAAGTCTGGTTACAATCACCAGCTAATATAAAATTGTCCTCCATGCAGTGAGTGATTTGCTTAGCCAGTGTGGGCCAAAAAGAGGGTTCACCACAAGTAGGGGAATAGACATTTAGAAGAGAGACTGGAACACCCTTCAAAGACAATTTGACATTCAGCCATCTGCCATCAACATCTGAGTCTTGGGACACAAATGAAAACGAAAGGGATTTGCGACAAAGTATCATCACTCCGTTTCGTTTGCCATCACCAGGGAGTAGAAAACCTCCCCCACCCAACCCCTCTTCAACTTTAATGACTCCACATCTGAGAGGTGAGTTTCTTGCAAGAATACAATATCAGCATCTAATTTGGCTAAATGGGTTAGGATTCTCTGCCTTTTGATGGGAGAATTTAGTCCCTTAACGTTCCATGTGATCAATTTTAATGACATAAGCACTTAAAAACAAATTGTACTAACAATGTGAAACAAAAGTCCAATTCATTATAATAGCAATATAAAATGTGAGAGAGATAAAACAGGAGGGAAATGATTGATTCAATTTCGGAATAAAGAAAAATCGAATAGCCAAAGTGAAGGAAAGGAATCGATTGACAGGATAGGAAAAAGGAAAAACCAGGTAAAAAGGTAGTAGGAGAGCATAGGAATAGAAATATTTATAGTTATAATGACCAAAAGAGTAATAGATATAAGGAGATAAGAAGAGTTGAAAAGACAAAAGACACCGGCTGATGAAAAAATACAAACGACAAAAGAGAAACAAGAGACACAACAAATAATATACCTAAGAAAATGCAGGAATATAACATACCTACAAAAGAAGACTCAGGAATACACGGGAGGGGGATGGAACCACATGGAGTAGGCAACACATCCGGGATCAACAGAACGGAGGGTCGAGGAGAAACCACAATACAAAGGTAATAATCTGTGGAAACAACATCAAATAAAGACTAAGAGAAGCGTTGGAACAGACATATGGAACATATATTGGATCAATCAAAAACGAGAAGACCAACAGTAGTATTCAACAACTTGGCAAAAAGTGTAACTTCATGAGAACATCAACAAATATGTCAAAATCTATGAATAAGCACTTCTGAGGTGATAGGATACCGTGCTAAAGAAAAACAGAACCTGAAGAACCTGCAAAGGAAATAACAAACATTCAAGTGTTAAATAAAGAAGAGGGCCCAGAAGAATCCATAACAGCCGTTTTGCAAGAGTTAATGAAGCTTTGTAAACGTACCGGGTCTTCGTACGTCGTTGTTCTGTTATTATACGTAACTTTAAAGAGGCACGGATGGAAAAGGCCATATCTGGCTCCCAAGGAACGTAGATCAGCTCTCATGTTGAGGAAGGCCTTACGTCTGTTAGCAGTAGCTTTAGGATAGTCTTGTGCGAAAAATAAGGGCGATCCTGACCATGCAATTCTTGGAGAGGCTTTAACCGCTGCGAGCACCTTCATCAAATCTGAATACTCCAAGAAGTATAAGATGATTCCTCTTGGTCTCTGTGAAGGACTAGTGTGGGATGGAGCACGTCCCAGCCTGTGGGCTCGCTGAATATTGAGTTGAGTCCCTTCTGGCATGTGAAGTAGTTTAGGGAGAAATGATTTAAAGAAAGTGAGCGAATCCGAACCTTCAACTCCTTCTCCCAGGCCGTAGATGCGTAAATTGTTCCGTCTATTGCGGTTTTCGAGATCCTCAACCTGTTTCAGAAGTATAGAGACGTGAGAGTGTAGTTGAGAAACGCTTACACATGTTTCTTTTAAGGAGGAAACAGTATTTTTGACTGCAGAGACTCTCGTGTCCAGTTGAGACCAATTATCTGTTAAGGTTTGCAACTTGGTGTTAGTCTCTTCCATAAAGGGTCGAAGGGCCCTGATTTCCTCAAGCAATAATTCCATCGAAAAAGGCGAGCCTGACTTGGCTGGCGAGGGAGGATCCTTTTTAAGACGTTTAGTAAGAGATTTTCCAGAAGCTCCAGAGGGAGGATCCATAGTTATTTGGGAGTACTGAGGCGTGGATAGTAGAGAGTCCTCAAACCTAGAAAACTCGGTGAAAATGTTTGAATTTTTTATAAAGATGTGCTTCTTGGATGGAGAGGAACGGACTACTTTTGTTCTGCCCATAAAACGCTGATCGAACACTCCCACTCCTAGTCAGCAGTATGAGAGTGAGGAAAGTAATCTCAATGCAGGCTTATTAGAAAACCGAAAATGGCCGCCAACCAAAATCCTCACAAATCCCTCAGTTATCTTTTGACTACAATACATAACCTCGTACCCCGATGCTCTGAGGAGGAATCATGCAGTTTTGCAAAAGCTGAAATATGCTGGGTGCATTGGAAAACAGTCAGTAAAAGTAGTGGGTAAGCACTTCGTGGTTACTTCCAGTCGACAGTACAAAGTACAAAAGTGGAGAGAGGTATTCTCTGTGAGGGCTCTCCAGGAAACTCAAAATGGCCGCCAAGCACAATCTGCACAAACTTCCAGAATCTCTTGGCAACCCTCTATATCCTCACACCCCATTGAAATGAAGAGGAACCAAACAGCAACCAGGCGCTGGGGCACACTGGAAACATCAAAAGTTATTTTGTGGAAGATTCAGCCTGAAATGCATGAAGTCCGCGAACGCGGTAAAAATTCAAAATGGCGGCCGCGAAAATACGCGACCGATAAGGAGCAGAATAGTCATTAAAAAAAAAACTACTTGCTGGTGATAAATGAGGGCACCGAGGGTCTCAAGACGATCCACCAATCCTCATCTGCTTGTGGCTGTCATCCATTAGTCACGGCTCGATCCGGAAGCGTGGTTTCCCCGAGACCCACCGGAGAGCTTCACCCGTGCGCCGCCATCTCCGCTGGGCACCAAGCCACGCCCCCTACCTTACATAACCTGATGGTGTTAGACGTCATCCTTGCTGATCGGGGAGGGGCCTGTCACGTCATTAGTAGTAGCTGTAGTGTATATATACCTGATCACGCCCCCAACGTCTATGCTGCCATACAGAAATTACACAGACTCTCCTCCGACATTTACCAGGAAAATTTACTTGGACCCTATCTGGGTGATTTTTAGGTCTGTTTACATCCTGGGGTTGGAAGATCCTTGCTTTCCTGGCCATAGTCGCTGGCATTTTCCTCACCTCTTGCATCTGTATACAATGTCTCCCAGCCTGTTGCTCTTATTGTGTTACACTTCTCACCCCAAAGCAGAAGACACCCACCCCGATACTCATGCTGTGATTATGACTCAGAAAGAAATGGACAGTTTTATGCAGATAGACGAGGGTATATTTGAGGACTCATCTTCCCTTTATGCTGAATACATGGATTGCTCTGAATTCTGAAGATCATTTATTATATACATGCCATGCTATATTTCATATTCTCTCAACTTCAAATGGTTAGCTTCTGCTCAAAGGAGGGTCTGTTGAAATGTAAATGTTATGCACTCGTTTTGCTTACAAATTGCTCTATGTAAAGTTAGCATTCGCGGCACCATTTTAAGTTGGCCCGCCATTTTGAGCCATGATCGAAACTAACTTCTGTCTCACTCTGTCTGCCTCAAAAGCAGCTTCGATATTGCGTTTTTGTATTTCTCCAAGGTTGAGCTTCGCTGTACTAATGAATAGACTGTTTTTGTCATCACATACCTTTCCCACTAGATAGGCCTGCTCCCACCCTTAGCCCGGTGGGCGCAGGCAGAGTAACCTTGATGCTGAGATAGCATGTACCCGGTCCCAGGATTGCAACTCATCCTTCAGTACCTCCTTTGTTCATCAGCTACCAGCTGGAAATTTCCAGTCTGGGCGTGTCTTTAGTAGCTCTGGAGATGTACATTATGTGTTACCATGTTGGCAGAAGTCAGTTCCTCTGCAGCAATCTAAGGAGGCTGGTCAGCCCGGACTCCACTTGAGTGTACTCCTAATAAATACTTTTGGTTTGTATTCTCTACTGTCTGACCGACTCATCATTTGTATGGAAGGCTGAGAGGTGGTCGTGAGTGACCCGGGTGCCCCTAATCGGGTCACTTCCTTCAGACCTGATACTATATTGCAAACAATGTGCTGTCCTCATTGCAGGTGTGGCATTGTACCAGTCCTGGGGACATCGCAGCACTGAAAGGCTGTCAGGTTGGAACCCTCGGTCTATCTTTCAGTGTAGTACTCAGTCAGTTGTGCCACGCAACAGCCTGTTTGCCCCTGCACCCATGGCAGCGATGTGATGTGGGAGTGGGGACAAAGGGGTTAATCCCAGTACAAATGACGAAACCCTCTATTAAGAGTGTGCTGATGTAAAGTTCACAAAATTTGAGATCAGGTTTTGAAGAAGGGTACACAGACGCATTTGTGATCCCTTCTCTAGTACTGAAGGGACCAAGGGCTATGAAAGTGTGCAAATGTCTGCTGCGCTTAGATGGCAAGTGTGTAGCATGGCGTTGAGAGACACATATTTCAGTTCCCCTGCTTTCTAAACTTTTAAGAAACTTGGAAATAAATAAGTACATTGAGTGCAGTTTGGTGTCATTTGTTCAGATAATTTTCACATTAATTGAGAAACATTATACAGCAGATTAAAGCCTGTTTCCTGGTGCTGTTCTGAACTCCCACTGACTGTAATTTTATTCTTTTTCCTACAGGCGTTGAGTCCCAGTGCTTGACCATCTGGACAGAAAAAGAGCTTCTGCCAGTACGTTGTAGTGTAGCTCCTATTTCCCTAATAGGCTCTGCGCATTGGAATAATATAACCTATAGGTTTGACATAGGACTAAGGTCGGTATGTCCCTATCGAGTATATTAAACTTAATTACTTGTGCCAGCTAGCTCAGAGGCCACTAGAAACTCCTTGATAAACAAGAAGGGAGTAGTTTCTGGCAGCCGCAAAACATGACAACTTTGTTTCCCTTTTAGAATCAGAACGTGTCCCAGAGTCGTAGAAACAATAGATAACTATTTCACTCAGCTCAATCGTGCATGCTTAGTTTTCCCAAAGTTACACAGAAAGAACAGACGGGCGTTTCAATAAAAGATTTATTGAACAGTCTTGTTTCTCGTGTAAGTAAAATGTGCTGTTACAATCACAAGACAGTATGCGAGATAAATAATGTACAGCGTAAGCAGTAGAAATAAATAATACTGCGCTAGCATGATCTTTAGTTGATATTCATTTACATAAATAACATAGACTAAAAATGCGAGTACTCATACGATGCGTGTCTAAGCTAGTTCTACCCCAATGTACCTAACCTAACCTAGGTGTAGGGAGAGGTATGAAGTAGGTGGAGTATTCCTTACTACGGTATACTAAGAGTATGTTAAGCCTAGTATGCCTAGTATGCCAAGAGTCCCTCTAGGTTTCTAGTCAGCTCCATACCTTAAGAATGAGAGAGGTGGGAATCTCTTGCCAGACTCGAACTCCAACACCCCGCAAGGGAAGTCAGATCACTGGAAGCTGGACTCTCTGCGTGCAGGGATGACAGCGTCTTCTCAGTGCGTCAGGCCGAGAAACGGGCTCCTCTGAAGTCGAGGTCTCCTCTGATTTACAAGGGCTAGGTAAGGTATATTTATACCTGAGAGGTACCTCAGAATGTTAGCATTGACGTGAATCGGACAGCGGAAGACGTCATGAATGAACCCCTAAGGTATAACGGTTCAAGCATAATAGATGAGTCCTTGAAGAAATCAATAGTCCTGTGCTAGGGAAACTCCCGAAGCCTAAGGATCTGTTCTTCAAGAACTCGTTGTGACGTTAGGGTGGACGGATGTCAGAGACCATGCCTGTATTTGGTTTGCACGGTTTAATGTCTAAATAAGGACTGGGATTTTATACCTATATAAGGGCAGGGCGAATTGTGCCTATATAAGGACATGATACAGGAAAGCCCATGTACGGACACCCTAAGAGGAATACAACACCCACTCCACTTTCGTGTGTACGATAATAATAAAATGCTAAACATTTAATATGCTAAACAAAAAATGGAGTACCGCATATTGCTAAAAATATTTCTTAAAAGCATTAAAAAGCATTTAAAAACCTATTAAAATGCAAGAGGTACTGTACATTTCAAGCATTGCTTTTCTCAGGTCAAGCATATATTTGGAAATAAGATGCAATTTGAATGAAATAAGCAGTAATATTTACATGTGACAGAAAATGATCGATAAGCTGTTCCAAAATCAAAGTCATTTCATATCATGAAAATTAATGAACTTTTTAGACAATTAAGATGACAAAGTGTCTGAGGAAGTACCGCGAAGTCCGTACTATAAGACTAGTTCTACTTCAAGCAGATTGAATTGCCATTCAGTTTGAAAAAACGGAAAAAAGTTCAATTTGGGAAAAGTTCCAAGTTTTTGAAATATGAAGGCCAAATTTTACTGTGTCTCTGGTACACTGTGGGTTGAATCAGAGTCAGTGTACGGGTCTGGTGTAAACATGAGATCATCTATTTCTGTAGACAAAATATCGTCCACTGAAGTTGGTGACAGTCGGAACACCTCGTGTAGTATATTAATTGCACAGAGATGTGAAGCATCGCTTTCAGCATAGGTTGCCGCAGCAATGTTCTCGTCCGTTGTTACCTGTGTGCCTGTAGATCCATCTCGTACCTCAGCAGCTGCCGGAAGCGTCTGTGAGATCTCAATGAATGCCGTCATCAGGATTGGTAGCCTCTGGGGACAACACAGAGCATGGGCCGTTATCGAGTCCAGCAGAGTATCGATATCCGTTGGCGTTGCTGATGGAAATGTTAGACAGGAGTCTAACACGCATTCTTCGTCACATAGCAGGCATTGTAGAACAGGTAAGATGCAATCTTGCCAGATTGGTCTGAATGACAGGAACCACGTGGTATTAAGTTCCCGTAGATGATTCATGCCCAAAAGCTGTACTATTCACTCACAGCACTTTCGTTCAAGGAGAGCTTTCTCCACTTCGCTCGGAGTGATGTCTGCGAATAGGCTGGCCATAGCGTAATAGCAGGAAGAGAAATAGAATTCCGGCAACAAGTGCTAGAATTAATGGTATTCCACCAAACACCGAATGTGCAAAGTTCGGGATGATTCCGAGTATTGTCTGGAAAGGTGCTAATAGACCGAAACAGATGCTCTTAAATACATATACAATTCCGCTTGTATCAAACATGTTAAAGATACGTCCTATCATTTCCACGAAATGTATAGGGCAGTTTGAACGTATTAAAGTCTGTATCTCAGCCGAAGTCCTTGCTACTTGTAGATCATAGGTTTCTTTGGCCGAGGTCAAAGGCACTGTTTGCTGTAAAAGCATGGCTTTCATTCTGCTCAAAGTATCAAGAGACGTTCAGCGAAGGCCACAAAGGCGACTCCCTGACTGTGTCTATTGGGGCAAACAATACTTGCATACAGCAAGTGACCCTGGAGTTGACCGTTACTAGATATGGGATGCCTGGCAACATGCCGCAGCAACTCTGATCATTCAACATGAGGTAACTCCCATTAGAAAGTTGTCCAAACGTTGGATTAATCACAGCAGCTGGTGTACCCTGCTGATGGCAAGACAAATTTGCCACAGAACCATTGCAAGCCCCGTGTAAAGAAATGTCCTGACATATAAGTGAACCGCTCAGTGCACTTTTACAGTGTGTACCGCTCAAAAACACTTCACGATCCCCACTCCAACATCTATATGTATACGGTAAATCCCAAGATGTCTTAATGTATTCCTTACCCAACCTTTCATATTTGCCTGCTTGCATTTGTCTGAGGCAATACTGAAACTGAAAAGTAGTCACAGGTAGTGTGATTTTGCCATGAATGAGCCATTGTGTAGCTGGTTTTTCTGCCACTGTGAATGGTAACTTTTCCAGTTTTTCAATGCTCAGCACTGTATACCTCGCTCCTCTTTGTGCCAGTTCGATCTGTTTATCAGTTAGATTGTATTCTGCAAACAGAGCTGACGTGTTGATGAAACGCCAAGGCACATAGCCCGCACGCAAAGATTGCAGCGTCCAGCTCAATAACACAATAGAACGTAATTGAGATTGGCCTTGCTGTAACATCGCCAAATCTTGTTTTAGTATGTCGATAGCAGAGGATACAACGCTGTCCAATGAATATATCCTGGAGGACAAAGTTGTTAACCCATTGTCGACCACAGTGAGTGTTTTCTCTAAATTAATACGATCCAGTTCACGTATTCGTTCTGCGGCCTCCATCTGTGACACTTTCCATGCTTCATTATAGGCAGCATAAATGCCGGCATATATGAAACGTTTTTGACGCGGTTTTCTTGGTCCAAGCAAGAATTCCCTAAGGTCTGCGTCTTCTGTAAGTAAGGATAAGTGTTGTTTCAAATCCTGTAGTGTAGATTTCTGCAGCCAATCGAGGCATAATTTTCCTACACTGTATGTTGTTACTACCCCCGGATGCTGTCTTTGGACGTATCTTGGGTCTGGCCTATGAATAGTAAATCCCTGAGTTTTATTCAGGAAGCTTTCCTGACAGTTGTTCGTGTATGTGGGCCAGATCAACCATTTTTTCCATTCAGGATTAGATCTGTTGAGTTGTAGTATTTTGTCAACTGTAACCGCTGCCTGTGTACTGTTATCACTTGCAGGTGTTGGTACAGAAGGTGTTTTCATCTCTTTGATCTTGGCTAGTCCAAGACAAGATGTTTGTTGGACGGTTATATTCAAAAACATTATTTGTTCAGGGATGATACAGGCTCTAAATAAAGCTTCTAACCCCTGCACTTGCCAATTTTTTGTACCCCAGACAGTTTTTGTGTCTATTGTGTCTTTCCATAAGTCGAAACCCTGTCTAGACAGTTGGGCAATAAATGTTGCAGAGTAAATCTGTTTTGTATTAGTTAGCATAATTTTCAGTCCTGTTTTGTTTACATTTTTATAGTAAAACGTTTCTGGATCAGATGTATTGTAACCTGAAAAATATGGAAACTTGTTAGCAAATGTTTTTGAACTACCTTTTGGTGGTGTAGGACAATGCTCCCATTGGTTAAACATAAACACATTTCTAGGGTTTGCAGATTTATGCAAATAATGATGACCATAGTGGTTATAGCAATACAGCTGTTCATAGTCTGATGAACCCTCTAAATATTCATTTTTAGAAAATGCAGCAGATTTTTCTAGGTCAAACATTATGTCGTTAACAGTCTCAAAGTCCCAATCATCAGAATAGGTACTGGACGAAATGAGATCACTTAGTGAAATTGTAAACAAATGTGGAATGTTCAATTGTTCCGTCGGGCCAAAGATATCAAAATCAGTTTTGTCCCACACTGTACCATCCTGTATAGGAAAGGCTGTGATGTTCACGGTTGACAAGTCTCTTGCTTCACGATGGGAAGATTTATGAGGTTTCAAAAGTACGTTCACATCTTTTCCTTCAGTGTTCACATGGATGTATCTGCCATTTATAAGCACGCTCACAGTTATAACCAAAGCTAGCCAAAGCAGGAAAACAAATAGTCCAGAAATAATCCAGAGTTCAATCCATGGGGAAACCAGATAAGTCTTTTTCAGAAAGTGAAGAAAGTCTTGTACTTGCTGCTTGAATGTTAATGATGCTGGCGTCGTTTCAGGTTCACTCGGATCTTCGGAGAACGTATCAAAGTTAATGAAATAGCCAGAAGCAGTTCTGTCAATTGTTGGGATTGCATCAGGATTTGTAGAAATCGCTGGAACCAGTTGATCACTTGCCACATTGGTGTAGACAGGTGTATTTGGACGAACTGTTACTTGATTTACAAGAGGGATGAGTTCCATGGCATTGTTGCTTAGTCCTTCATCTGTTACTGCTGAATTCCCAATTGTTATCAGTCTTTCAGTCTGAACCTCTTGGATAGTAGCGAGAGGAGTGTGTCTGCTACTAGGTCGGCATCCACGAGGCCTACTACTTAGTATTGGCCACATACTGTGGTTTGATGAGGTCGATGGACACAAATCTTTTCTCCTTTCTTCCAGCAAGGGGCGGCAGAAGTACCGTTCTTGTTCCTTGAACTGCTAGGACAGGTACTGGTTGTCTGTAAGAAGGTCCAAATTCCTTCTTGTCCGCAATCTTTTCTCTGACTAGATCCCCAACTTTTGGAATCCAGACAGGCCTTGCTGGGACCGCCGGTTTTTCCCCAGTGGTGGTTGGCTGCAGGAATACGTTGCTTTGTTTCGATCTTAGTTCATTGAGTTCCTGTAAAACAGCCAAACGGTCTTTGATATCAAATGGTTTATTTTCCACCACTGTGCCTACGTGATCGAGGTCTGGTACCCACATTCTTGTCCCAAATAGGACCTCATATGGAGTGACCCCCCCTAGAGAACTTCTTGACAAGTTATTTAATGAGCGTTGGACCCCATAAAGATGTTTGACCCACCCATCACCCGAACCTAATACCCTAGCTGTTATAGACTGCTTTATGTCCCGGTTTTTCCTTTCCACAACCGAATTTCCCTCAGGATGGAATGGAGAGGAGTACCGCAATGCAACGCCCAGGCTAGCCATGGCTTCTTTGTAAGCCCGAGAGCTAAACGCAGGGCCCTGGTCAGAATGTAGCGTGCCTATTGCGTATGTGCCGATAAAGACTCGCAAATCTTTTATAACAGTTCGAGCGTCAGCCGAGCGCTGAGGCCATATCCATAGGAACCTAGAGCATGAATCCACTACAGCAATGATATATTTATAGTTACCGTCCCTTTGCAAGGGACCGCAGTGGTCCAGGTAAACACAAGCTAATGGTTTGTCTGAAATTAACAGGGGTGTCTGCGCAGGACGTTTTACTGTTGAGACTTTCATCTGTTGGCAAATATCACATTCTAAAACATAGTTCTTTGTTTGTTTCCGAATGCCAGGCCACCAATATCTTTGCTTGAGTAAAGATACTGTTGCAGAAACACCTGCATGGGCAGAAGCTATCCCTTCGTGTGCTGCTAGGATTAGTCCTAATCTACGTTCCTTGTTTGGAATTACCCTATCCCCCACTCCAGGGATTCGATCAAAAGGAACGTTGTTCGCATCAATTACATAAGAGTACTTGAGTGGAAACTTTTTGGGTAACGCTGCACTGCTGCCCTTGCTTGAAGCATTGACAGCCAACATTATCTCACCGTCTATTTTCGTTTTTGAACGAGTGATCGCAGCTACGGAAGCCGTCTGAACAGCCCCCTTTGCGGCTTCGTCAGCCAATGAATTCCCTGCAACGTGAACGCCATCACGTTGATGACTCAGTGTGTGGATCACGTGAGCCTTTGGTAGTTCATTTTTCAACTGAACTACTTGTTCCCAAAGCGTTTTGTGCTTTATTGTGCCACCTTTCGCATCTTTGAACCCATTTTCAAGCCAGTTTTGTATATATTCATTATACGACTGAACACAGTAAAAGGAATCGCACACTATTAGTGTGGGGAATTCTCGATCTGTACTTTCAAGTGCCAGTTTGAATGCTTGTAGTTCAGCTCGCTGAGCTGTGCAATCTCCTAGAGACTGAGTTTTTGTGACCATAGGTCTGAAGATGCCATCTCGCATGCGACCTTTAACGATTGCACACGCTGCACTGTAAGCTTGCTTACTCCCTGTTGCGGGCTGTGCTGATCCATCAGTGTAAATTATGAATTCGTACTGATCGAGAGGCAGAATTTCAGTGGGCAGAGGACATTCTTGTTCATATTGCAGGAATGCTTGTGTTTTTAAATCAGGATCAAAAACGTATTCAACATCTGTTGCAGCAAGAGAATTAACCCATTGTATCCATCTTGGATGTAATGCTTTAGCATTTGGAATGCTTGCTTTTGTGACCGCTTCTAAAGCTGGTACTGTGGTTACGACAATAATGCATTTCCCTTGTGCTAGGGCTCTTTCTTTTGCTACAGCGGTTTGAACTGCTGTCAGAATTTTTTCAGTTGAAGTGAAGCGCATTTCCGCTTGTGTATACAAATGAGATTTGTATGCAATTGGTATTTTTTCACCCTCGTTAAATGTTAAGTAGGTGAATCCGCATTGACCCGAAATTATTCGGATCACCAGGTTGCGTTGACTTACCCGTGTTTGTAAGTGATTTGTTGCTTACATGTTAGCCTGGAGTGAACGCAAGATTTCTGTGTGTTCATTTGTCCAATTTTTGATTGAAAAATCAGGTTTGATTAATGCGTAGAGAGGTTTAACCCTTTCTGCGTAATTTAGAATGTATGTTCTTCCAAAATTTAGGAAACCCAGGATGGATTGTAAGTTTTTTAGCGTTTTTGGAGGTTGGAGCAGCGCAAATTTCTCTAGAAAGTTAGCTGCCAAGCTCTTGCCTTCACTTGAAAGCTCATATCCTAGAAATAGGACATTGAGATGGGCAAGTCTGGACTTTTTGAAGTTGAATTTGTAGCCCTCAGAGGCGAAGCCCAGTATAATGTTGCTCACCCTGTTCAAGTGTTTTTCCAGGTCATGGTCTGTCAGATAGATGTCATCGACATGGGACAATGCCTCATTGTCATAAATTTGTAGTAACTCCGTTACCCTCGCTGAGAATAACCCCAGGCTGTTCTTGAACCCTTGTGGGAGTTGACAAAATTGACGCTGGGTCCCCATTATTGAGAAAGCTGTTAAGTACCTGCTTTCAGGTGCTATGTTTTGACAAAAGAAACCATTTGAGATATCTAATGTGGTTTTATATTTTTTACGCACAATGTTATTCATTAATGCTGTACTATGTGCATTTTGTACTGCAAATGTTTTAGAACAAGTGTTTAAGTGTCTGTAATCCAAAACTAGACGATATGTGTTGTCTGGTTTGGAGACAGGAAACAAAAGATTGTTCATTGAGGAGGTGCATGTTTCAATCACCCCTTGGTATTCAAGTTGATCTAAGATCTCCCTGACCTGTTTTTTAGCTTCTTGCTTTATTGGGTACTGCCTCTGTGCAGTTGGTTCATGTTTCAGATGTATTTTATGGTGAGGTGAGTCCTCATCCCATCCTACATGATTTTTATATAATTCTGGGGCCTGGGCAACTGCCCATTTCCTGGCATAAGTATATTTTAAATGAATTGGAATATGGTTGGAGAAGGCAGGCATAATAATGTCCTCGCCGTGTGGGCAATCTCTGACAAATTGTGGTGGCCAGTCTTTTTCTGCTAGAAGTATGTCATAGCCTCTTGATAGTCTTTCCCAAAAAAGTGGTTTCACCTGTCTGGGTATGTCTCCCTCCATCCGGAGTGTTATTTCATATAACTTTTGTGGAGTACTAACCCTGGTGTCTACAGTCTCAACTGTGATGTACTCATTCAAGTCCACTATCTCCAGAAGTTCCTTCAGGTTCTGGCGAGCTATTGTGACTTCTGCTGCACTGCCCAGCATTGTCTGAGCCCATTCTCCGTTCTTGAGTTGTGTTCTCAGTATTCTCGGCATGTCTGATCTTTAGACCTGCTACTTTCTTTTTGTAGAATTGAGGTTTTGATTTGTTTTTCGGAACGTGTTTGTCGTCTTTCGATTTCACGCGTTCTTCTCTATGTTCTGACCGTCCTCTTCTTTCCGAAGTCTGTGATGAGATCTGAAAGGTACGAGAGGAACGTGTATCAGTATCTTGATACCTGTCAGGTTTTCTCAAATTATCCCTATTCCTGAGGTTATACCTCCTTTCAGAGGGCTCCTTTTGAGGAGACCTACCTCGGGATTGAGAACGTTTCTCGTTTCTCGTTTGAATTTTGTTTGTTAGTCTCCCACTTCTTTTTAGAAGATGTAGGAGTTTGTTTAATAGAGTCCTTTTCAGGACTTTCAGATAGTTTTGGCTTCACTGGTCTTCCACCCAAACTATCTCTGCCTAATTCTGCATAAGATTGTTCTATTATTCTGGGTAGCTCAGTTTGATGTTCTGTAACGTCAAATTCCCTTAATTTCTGGCGGATCGCCACTGCTGCTGCCTCCCCTTTAATATTAGATAATACTATTGTTGAGACCTGGTCGAAATTTTTCAGTAATTTCATGCCTAAATTCAGAGTAGGCTCTGCCCCGTATTCGTTTTGAATTTGTTTCAGGACATCTGGTATTACCGCACTTGACGGAATGCCATGTGTTTTAGTGTAGATGGCAGCAAAGACTGAGCCCCAAGTGGTGCAGTCTTCCAGTTGTGGTGTGATCCCCATTGGTAAACTGATTGTTAGGATTCTGTGTTTCTCATACAGGCTAGTATTTGTAAATACTGCTTCGATTTGAGTAATTTTTTGAGCTATCCAAAACGGAATTTACTCACGTTTTGTGGGCATTTTTCCCATGACTGCGTATAGAGTCTGTGGTGTAATTTTTAGTGTAGTCCCCGGTTGAGGGGTCTGATTTGGAATGGTTAATGGTGGTTGGACTGTGAAAGTCCGCATGACATATTGGACCAATTGTCTGTAGATTTTTATTAACTCTGTAAGTTGAGTAAGTAGTTCCTCATCCGTCATCATATCCAGTTCAGGATGAGGTGTGTAGCCGGCTAGAATCGGCCATGTTGCTCCTGGTCTACCTAGTGGACCGAGCCTGGTAATGTTTCTGTGATGTTTTAGGGCGCCTTTAAACCAGAGCTGATGCTCCTGGTATGTTATTGGAATTTCAATATCCTCGAAAGGAATATATTCCTCTGGTGGATCATCTTCTTTGTAGAAGTGAAACAGTTTTGTAACTGGATTGGATTCAGGAAATATTACCCATGAATAGAATACCTCTGTCTGAAAGGATTTGTGTGCCTCTATCACGAAAACTGCTCTACCGCTTCTTGGTGGTATGCCGTGTTTTATGAGTTTTAGAGTGATGGCTCTTCTTAAGTTTGGATGGATGTCTATAACACCCTCCTCGGTTCCATCTAAACCTGTGATGTTAAAAACTGCCAAGGCTGGGTCAGCCGCAGCTCCACCGTTTCCGGTGGCATCGTCCATTTGTTTTTTGAAAAATGTAGAACAAGTTTCAAGGAAGCAAAAGATAAGGTGCACAATATTTTGGAACACTGTATCCTTCAACGTTAAGCAAACCAAACAGCTAATATAGAGGGTGCTTCCCTATGTAGCAGTGGTGGATACTTAACCCTGCCCACTCCAGACGTCTTTTGGAGTATATGGGTAGGGGTCTCTGAGAGAAAAGCATGACTGAGTTACTCAGTATCTAACGTTAAATTACTGCCTTACCAAAAGTTCGGCGCCATGTAGTGTAGCTCCTATTTCCCTAATAGGTTCTGCGCATTGGAATAATATAACCTATAGGTTTGACATAGGACTAAGGTCGGTATGTCCCTATCGAGTATATTAAACTTAATTACTTGTGCCAGCTAGCTCAGAGGCCACTGAAACTCCTTGATAAACAAGAAGGGAGTAGTTTATGGAAGCCGCAAAACATGACAACTTTGTTTCCCTTTTAGAATCAGAACGTGTCCCAGAGTCGTAGAAACAATAGATAACTATTTCACTCAGCTCAATCGTGCATGCTTAGTTTTCCCAAAGTTACACTGAAAGAACAGACGGGCGTTTCAATAAAAGATTTATTGAACAGTCTTGTTTCTCGTGTAAGTAAAATGTGCTGTTACGATCACAAGACAGTATGCAAGATAAATAATGTACAGCGTAAGCAGTAGAAATAAATAATACTGCGCTAGCATGATCTTTAGTAGATATTCATTTACATAAATAACATAGACTAAAAATGCGAGTACTCATACGATGCGTGTCTAAGCTAGTTCTACCCCAATGTACCTAACCTAACCTAGGTGTAGGGAGAGGTATTAAGTAGGTGGAGTATTCCTTACTATGGTATACTAAGAGTATGTTAAGCCTAGTATGCCTATTATGCCAAGAGTCCCTCTAGGTTTCTAGTCAGCTCCATACCTTAAGAATGAGAGAGGTGGGAATCTCTTGCCCGACTCGAACTCCAACACCCCTCAAGGGAAGTCAGATCACTGGAAGCTGGACTCTCTGGGCCTGATTCACAGAACTAACTTACGTCAAAATCCTAAACTTACAACAATTTTGGTATTCACAGAATGAACTTACACATTTGGGTATTCACAGAATGAACTTACACATTTGGGTATTCACAGAATGAACTTACACATTTGGGTATTCACAGAATGAACTTACAACAATTTTGGTATTCACAGAATGAACTTACACATTTGGGTATTCACAGAATGAACTTACAACAATTTTGGTATTCACAGAATGAACTTACACATTTGGGTATTCACAGAATGAACTTACAACAATTTTGGTATTCACAGAATTAACTTACTCATTTTGGTATTCACAGAAGGCACTTACTCATCAATGAGTAAGTGCCTTCTGTGAATACCAAAATGTGTAAGTTACACAAAATGTGTAAGTTACACAAAATGTGTAAGTTACACAAAATGAGTAAATTACACAAAATGTGTAAGTGTCTTCTGTGAATACCAAAATGAGTAAGTTTATTCTTTGAATACCAAAATGAGTAAGTTCATTCTGTGAATACCAAAATGGTAGTAAGTTTAGGATTTTGTCGTAAGTTAGTTCTGCGAATCGGGCCCTCTGCGTGCAGGGATGACAGCGTCTTCTCAGTGCGTCAGGCCGAGAAACGGGCTCCTCTGAAGTCGAGGTCTCCTCTGATTTACAAGGGCTAGGGAAGGTATATTTATACCTGAGAGGTACCTCAGAATGTTAGCATTGACGTGAATCGGACAGCGGAAGACGTCATGAATGAACCCCTAAGGTATAACGGTTCATGCATAATAGATGAGTCCTTGAAGAAATCAATAGTCTTGTGCTATGGAAACTCCCGAAGCCTAAGGGTCTGTTCTTCAAGAACTCGTTGTGACGTTAGGGTGGACGGATGTCAGAGACCATGCCTGTATTTGGAGTGCACGGTTTAATGCCTAAATAAGGACTGGGATTTTATGCCTATATAAGGGCAGGGCGAATTGTGCCTATATGATACAGGAAAGCCCATGTACGGACACCCTAAGAGGAATACAACAACGTGACTTTTGTCAGAGTGAGACATTCAAAGGGTGGCCAACCTGGAACGGAAAGGTCTTGTTTGGTGATAAGTGTGCAGTTTCTATTGAAGGAAAAGTGGTCAAACCCATGGATTTCTGGATGAATGACGTAAATTGTTTCAGAGGTGCTCTGTCTAGCACCCAGAGAAGCGATGTGACACCTGGTGTGATGAGAACCTCAGTTGATAGGTTGAACAGCTATATGACAGCCTACGTGGCAGCTGAGTTTTCTGCCATTTCCATAAATTTAGCAGAGCACTCTTGGGGTCATATTAGCAAGAACGGAGTTAAAATTATCGCCGCTTTAGCGGCAGGAAACTGCCGCTAAAGCGGCGATAATGGGCTTGATAATATGCGCTATAGAATTCCAATAGAAGCCCAGGTTAGATGTCCTGCACATGGAATTCTATAGCGCATATTATCAAGCCCATTATCGCCGCTTTAGCGGCAATTTCCTGCCGCTAAAGCGGCGATAATTTTATCGCCGCTCTTGCTAATATGGCCCCAAGTTTTATTTTTTTTGGGCAACGTGAAAGACAGAGTGATGTCCTATTAGAGCTTTAGTCAGATACAAGTAATTGGACAAATAGCCGAAGGCATCTTATCATCTCATGTAGAAGCATCATTTTGGGACCTGATCTAGTTGTGATATAAGAGAGATATTGCAGTTCAAATCATCCCTAAGCTCCTCCCATCAGATGAATAGGATGGTGGCAACCCTAGTTTTTGAGGTCAGATGATAAAGAGGTTAATAATTGATCCATTCACCATACCCTAATTTTAAACGGCGTATTTACAAATGGCTAGAATCTCGGATATAGATGATCCATTTAGTATATTTTAAAATCTCAGTTTTACAAACTCTTTATGTCCTTTATAAACTTAATACTCATGAAGAACTAATTATTTACTCTACTCTTGATTTACAGCATTCACACCTAACCAATGTGTTTTGGTTGAGGCAGATTTTAGTACTGCTGTCTAAAGGAGTATTGGCACACAGGTTTCAGATATTTGATGGTTCCCATGGATTGTTATTTTTCGCATTGATATTTTATTTTATTGTTTGCTTTTTTGTATTTTTTTGGGATTCATTTTCAGGTCTGGCCTAGAGACAGCTCTCGTCAGACTTATGTTCCAAAAAAAGAATACATATTTACAAGTGTCTTTCAAAATTTGATTACTCCCACCACAGTATACACCATGGAGAAAGGAGTCAGCTTCCTTCATGCTTTGACTCCCTTGCTCTCTGAGGGCCTCATTTACAATACTTTGATGCATGGCAGCGCAGCAAACATTCCTGCTGCGCTGCCGTGTGTCAAAAGAAAAGGGCTCATTTCTGTCCTTTACCCCCGTGCAGGCACACAATGGCCTGCCATGCGCCATCCAGCCCCCCTTGCGCCATGGCGGGAGAGTGTCTGCGTTGCAGGGTTGATTGTTTTTGAGTGATTTTGTGCAGGAAGGGACACTTTCCTGCCCAAAAACAATCACAAGAGGTGTTTTCCTCTTTGTATGTTTGCTGAAGCATACAGCACCATAGAAAATAGAAAAACAAGGAGAAATAAAGGTGTTTCTCCTTGTTGCTCCTCCCTTACACCTCGCCTGGGGAGGCGTAGAAATCTGAAGCATTCCCAGGTTTACTAAACGTTGTAAATTTGGGAATGCAACAGATTCCATGGATGTTGCATGGGAACACCCACAGCAACACCCATGGAACGCCCCTTTTAAGCAGTGTAATGTGTGAAAGGGGTCTGTATTAACAAGGCCATGAAGAGCCATGCAGGGTGGCTTTATGTGGTCTTCTAAATATGGGTAGGCACATTGCGCCGCCGGTGTGTCACAAATAGTGATGCACCAACGTCACAATATGCTTGTATATAAGCTCCTGAGTAACTGCATTTTGCCTGATCACTTATGCACGGCTGCCTAAAAAGGAGTGACTTTGTTGCCAGGCCTGATATGCCTGGGCAGCTGGGCTACTCTTTTTTTTAACATGCTAGCAAACTTAGGGGATCATTACGTTGGCAGACAGACTTAAGTCCGTCTGCCATCATCACGGGGATTGGGACCGGCCGCCTATATGGCGGCGGTCCCGCATGTGCAATTACAGTGCGACCGCCACTGTGGCGGTTGCATTGTGCATGTTTACCATTGCAGCGGGTGCTGCTGGCTGCAGCACCCACCGCAATGGTAAAAATGGAAGTTTTGCATTTCCCTGCACTACGTGGCAGGCACCATGCGGTGCCTGCCACATGGTGCCTTCCACATGGTGCAGGGAAATGTTGGGGGGAAACATAGGTGCCCCCAAGGCCAAAACTGGAGTGCCCCTGCTTAAGGGGGGCCCACTATGGGCCCCCAAAGTACATCCCCGCCAGCCTGTGAATGGCGGTTGAACCGCCATACACAGGCTGGCGGGGATGCAGCAACCTAATCTGGCGGACGGTGCCTGCTAGGCACCGCCACCATTTTGTGGATGTGGGGTGGGTCCGACAGGCAATCGTAACGATTGCCTGTGTCGGACCCGTGGCGGACGGACTTCCCGTCTGCCAGCAATCCGCCTGCCATCCTTATCTGGCGGGTGGAGAATGGCTGCACGATGGCGGTGAATCCGACACCGGCAGGCTGCCGTTGGCGGATTCACCGCCATCGTAATGACCCCCTTAGTTTTTTTGTTTTGTTACATCTTGCAAGCTTGTTTTTTTGCTATTATATGAACACAAATGTTTTCTACATACGGTACTGTGAAATTGCCTGTGACCCAAGTGCGCACTGTTTAATATGCATTGGTTGTGATTGTTCAACTTTTACTTTAAAGAAGTGAAACTGGACACGCACTTCATGTTTCTCCTTTATTCTTTTCCTTTTGATTCCTTTCGTCAGTATCTTTCCCGGGCAGACTGCAATGCCCCCTGGTACGTCTGTGTGTCTGTTGTGTCTTTTCGTTTTACGTCTGCACTGTAGTCATCCAATCCTGGTAGTAAATATACCTGATATTAACAACTTGGTAAATCTTCAATGTCTTTATTGCCTGCTTCAGGAACCAACTCAGAAGCAGCGGTCTGCCATAGATTAAAGCTAATCCAGCTACTTTAGTCATTTAAAAATGCAATGAAGGGTTTCTAAGGCAAAGAAACCAAATGTATTTGGAAACATACTTATTTGTTACAGTTCTCAAAATGGATTGCCTCACTAGGAAGACTATTGCTGAAAGCCTTAGGTTAAGTACAGACAGTAGCGGTCCGTGGTAGGAGTGCCGGCCGGGCGGTGACGTGGGGTGGGGAGGGGCAGGGGGTAGTAAACCACGGATTACGGCCGAATACAGGTAAGTAAACATTTAAATAAATAAAACGAATTTCGTTGTGAGCGCTGCATCGCCAAATGCGATGCAGTACTACCCCCCACCCTGCCCCTCCCCCGCCCCACGTCACCGCCCGGCCGGCACTCCTACCACGGACCGCTACTGAGTACAGATAGATATGTTTTACCAAAAGCATAGGCTCGGGCGTAGCTATCAATAGGGCAGCAAGTGCAGTGACACCAGGGCCCAAAGACGGAAGCCCCACTGGTCCCTAATTTCTGTATTCTACTGCCCAACCAGCACTCAAGGGGTCTATCCAGCTTAAGAAAAGCAAGGAGACTTTCTAAAGTTAATTCCTCTTTTATTATCCAGGTCTCTTCAACTCCTGTGCTAGCACAATAATACTCTGCATGCATTAAGGCTCCACTGAAGCAATTATAATTACAAAAATATGATTTGGTGATACATGGTAGTATTACTACTCATGGTTAGTCATGCAGCATCAACATGCATGTCTTTTAACGAGTTCTACGTATAACTCTTAGGCTGTAAATTCATTCTTCTTCTTAATATATACAGTAATGAAGTTCTTTGACTCTTTCACCTTGGTTGTATTTAATGAAATACAGCTAGGAACATTGAGGACACACCTTATGTCTCGCACTCTCTCCACACACACACACACACACACACACACGCGCGCACACACACACGCGCACACACATATATATTCAGAGGGGATTTGGCTCAGCCCAATAAAATCCATTGGTCTGTTCAGCTGGCATTCACATGTTGCTGCCACCTACCACTGCAAGCTACATAGTGCAATGGGTCAGCCCACTTCAATCATTCAATCACTGGCTGCCTTGCACTGTCTGTGACATCATTCATCATAATCATCCGTGTATGTCCACCCAAAACGTTGGGGTAGATGGGCCAATACTTTGCCAGTTTTTTTCTTTTTCTTTAAACTCTTAAGTCATCTTGCTTTTTTAAATCATGTGTTCAGGGTATTTTAATTCAAAGCAAATAGTAACTTTTCTTTGTATCAATAAGAATCATATTATCCAGTGATGTGCATTACAACTAGAAAGATGTTCTACACCTGTTCTAAGTACATCGGTCCATTTGAAAGCACATGTACTGCTCTCTCAGAACTGTATGCAGTGGTTAATTATTTATAAATGTAAATGTATTATTGCATGCATATGGCCACAATGTTTTGGCAGCATATATTTTTGCATTTTGTTTTTATTTTAGCAACATACCTTGCAGTAAAAAAACTATTGCACCAGCTTGCAAGGCCTGGGTTATTGTCTTTGTAAATACTTGTTTCCAGTGTATTTACCCAGAATGCAATTGGTTACATTAGTAAAATAAGTTAAATCACAACTGTTAGCTGAGATGTTTCCCTGAGAAAAGTAATTCCAACATGCATTTTGAGACAAGCAGTTATTTTCTCATGTCAGTTTTGCTGCACTGTGGTAATAACTTTGACCCATTCTAGAAATCAATATATGAATGAGCTTTAGTACGGTTGCTGTAAATAACTTGTGTTATTGTACTATATTAGGTCTGGCCTTTTCAGCAAGCATTAGCTGTTGTACCAGAATATTTTTTTCCCCGATTATTCATAACATAATATACAGAGTGACTTTTGATCAGCCGGCTTCATCCATTAGTCTCTTACACTGTCATACATATTTTGCTTCTGCCCATCACAGCACACAGCATGAGACAGTGGGTCAGCCTGCTTTGTCCATTGACTCCCCTCACTTTGAGCAACTGTACAAAGCCTGTGCACATTGCTTACATGCGCTGTAAAATAGTCTGCTTCTCTCACACATGTGGTTCAAAGTGTGTTTTCTTTTAGTTATTTTTTTTAAATGAACTCTAAATAGCCACTATTTACTTTGCCTGCACTTAGGGTGCCCAGTTAACTTAGAATTTATTTTCCATCTCCTTTTAAAAATGCCGTTATAATGTATATAAGGGACATCGTAACTTTATTGCAGTCTGTAAATCAGGTGGTTAATCAAGTGGTGATTTATTCTTGCCTTCATTGCAAATAATAATATTAATTATTATTATTATTATTATAGCATTAACACCAATAAGAATAACAATAATAATAATTGTTATTGGTGTTGTTATCATTATTAATATTATTTAATTAATACAATAAAATTACACCTTGAAAACAGCCACATCAGTGAATGTCTAATTTTACATTTTTTATTGTAAGCATTAGGCAGCCATTTTTAGGTGACTGCAGGTTTTCTTTGCTTTAATTTTGTGACAAATGCTTACAATAAACAAAAATAAAATAACCATTGCACCTGCCTCCCAATGCTTGTTATCTATTACTGTGGCTTTTTATTTCTGTGGATTACTACGAGTTTCTGGACTTCAGCAACAAAAACTAAGGTACATTTTATTTTATAGGTGGGAACGTTTTATTTGTTTCTTTGTGTTATTATATTGTTTTATAATGTTTTATGAATTCTATTTATTTTTTGCTTCATTGCATCAGGTGTAGTGATTTTAAAAGGTGTTATTTATGTGTTTTCCTATTATTTATTTTTGTAAATTATTTATTTATGTATTTATTTATTTACGGTTATTATAGTATATTTTACTTTTCAGTCTCATTGGAGTTTGCTTAAAGTTAAATATATATTTCTGGGCGATTAGTAAAACCTGTTTTAATAATATTTATAATAAAGGCATAATTTGAATATGTGTTTGTAGTCCAGAGGTAAGTTTACATTTAATTTGCATATTTGGATTGTTTAGAGTGGTGTTCCTGTTAGGGAGTTGATTGATGGTAGGCCTTGATTGTTAGCAAATAGTTGGACTTTGCATTGTTTATTAAAATATATTTTTAATTTAATAGATGATTTTGGCATCTGTTGAATAACACCCTTGTATAGCTATATGTGGGTATGTTTTTAAAATGGTATAAATCATTGCTTGCTCAAAGCCAATGTTAATTTTTTGGGGATATATTTTGTTGATTTGACATTTCATTTTGGTTAGCAGTTTGTGGTGTGTTGTACTTTGTATGTTTGGTAAAAGTGCATAGGCTAACGGTATGTTTGTGTTGTGGTATTCTCCATGTAATGTGGACGTTTATGTTAATAGTGGAGTGCACAATTTAAATGTACCGTCCATCATCCACTTGTTGCTCTGACTTAGGGACTGATTTAGATCTTGGCGGATGGTTTACTTAGTCACAACGGTGACAGATATCCCATCCGCCGAAATATAAATCCTATGGGATTTATATTTTGGCGGATGGGATATCCGCCACCGTTGTGACAAAGCAACCCGTCCACCAAGATCTAAAGCTAGCTCTTAATCTTCATAGGTTGTTTTTTGTTGCAAAAATACATATTTTGCTTTCATTATTGTTATTGGCATATAAAAGGAAAGGTTTGTTGCTGTATGTTTAAGTTAAGCTTTCAGAGATAGTTATATCTTGGAATTGTTGTGGGGCGGCAAAGGTTTCTCTTGTTGCTTTTCTTGTACATGTCTTTTTAAATTTGGATACCCAGGAGTTGGCCTATAATATAATCAGGAACATTTTGTATTATATTTTGTTTAATTGATCCTGTAGGCTTTTGTGATCTCGTGCTAGCTTCCATGAGGTATTGTAATACATTTCTTACTACTATTTCCATAATGTTCAGTGGTGATTATGCTCTATAATGTTTTTAATCATTTAATTTGTTTGCTGTAGTCGTCCCATAATATGTATTGGAATAATACTTTGTGCATTTACAGTGTTTTCGCACTGCTTGTCAGTATATACCATGTGAGTCTATTACATGTTTTCTTTCTAAGATGTGATATGTGTGGCTCTTTCTGACATTGTATCTGTAGGTCTTTAATAACACAATAATTATTTAATTTAAATAATATTTGTAAATACCATTATCATTTAAACATGCATTCACTTTTTTCATGTATACTTACAGATTTGATATTGTAGAGATGCTTGTTGAGGTTTTTGTTTTGTTGGAAGATTATGATCTAAGTGCTTCTTTTTTCTGTTGAAAATATGATATTTGTTAGTGTTACAGGTTTGAAAAGTATATATGTATTTTTCAGGGTTTATTTTATTTTATTTTATTTTACTCTTTACACAACAGAAAGGTTCAGTTTATTTTAAACTAAGTTATATTTACTTTCTTTTTAGTTATGTTTGGCTCCAAAATATTGGCACAGAATGGTGACAACAAAATGAATCTATAGTTCTCTAAAAATAACGGATCTGCTCTAGCCTCTTTTAACAGAGGCATCACCATTGCATATTTTAATGATTGAAGCGGCCCTCCCTGAGACACAGACACATACAGTAAGATCAGGAGTTGGTTATGAATCACCAGCCACAATTGTTTACAGTTAGTAGAGGTTGGGGGTTTGGGCAGGGATTGAGTGTAGATCCTGATTTAAATCCTATTGTACTTTTCTGGAGAGTATCTAAATCCACTGAGAGAAAAATAAAAATGACTGCAACATCAGAAATCATATTAGTGAGTGTGGGTTTATACACCTCCTTATTAATTACAACTTTTATATCCTTACGTTCATCTGGAAGAGAGTTCAACTGGTCGCACAAATCTTGAGCAGCGGTTACTTCCAGTGAAGGAGAGTTAATTGACCATTTTGAATACCTTTTTCAGTAGCTTGGAGGTATTCTGGATCTTGTTAGTGTAAACAGATGTTTCAGTGTCAGAAATAATTAGTTTATAGCCATACATGACTTTTTTATAACTCGACCTGATCGCAATTGAGTAGCTTCTGCGCCAGAGTCTTTCTAAGTGACGCAGATTGGTTTTGGCCACTGCAAGCTCATGAGTGAACCTGGGAGCAGGTTTAAGTTTCTTTCTAGCTTGCGACTTAGACAGAGGCACCTGTTTAAAAAGTGCACCAATAAGCCAATTTGAGAAGGCTAAGCCCATATCTTCAACTGACTGAGGAGTTCCATAAGGTGAATCTGAAAATGCTTTTACCAATAATACTGGATCAAGTTTGTGCCATTGTCAGGTCACTCTGATTTGCCAGTTGTAAAGATAGAGCCCTTCCTGTGTTACAAGAGAAAACTGAATCAATTAATGGTAATACCAAATGCAAGATGAGATGGAAAGCTCTGTTAATTCAGTATTGGATGTCAAAAAGAAGTATAAAATATGGTCTGGCTTATCTGTGGGAATGTGAACTGACTGCATAAATCTGACAGACGATAATAGTTCCAAGAATATACAGTCATACTCCCACCAGAGGATCATTGGCCCTATAATTAAAATCCCCAGTTAAGGTCCAATAAGAATAGCTATTTAAAAGAGCACACTAGTTCATAGACTTCCTTAGTGCATTCTGCTCCATCACCTCTCATTCCCTGTATATGTCTGTCTCCCAGTCTGCACATGATCCTCATGCATTTGGCTCACCCTTTCAGTGTATCTCCTTCCCGGAGTGTTTCATTATCTCCATTTGTGTGTCTTCTTCTCTGTACTTGCTCCTTCATGCATGTCTGACACTCTTCACATGCATGTATCAGTGTGCATCCCTCGGGAATGAATATATACAGATAGATAGATAGATTGATAGATAGATACATAGATAGATAGATAGATAGATAGATAGATAGATAAATATTCACTGAAAAAATGAAAGTTTTTAAAAATCTTGATTTCCTAACTATAAGGTCCATGTAAACTTTGGTATTTTCAGTGAATTTCTAAGGGTTTTTAAATTCTATTTCCTAACTATAACATCCCTGTAACCTTTGGTTTTTTCAGTGAATTTCCATGTTTTTTTAAATGTTATTTCCTAACTGTAAACTGTAACCTGTCTGAGTGAGTGTGTGGGTGGTTATGTGAGTGTCTGAGTGGGTCTGTTAGTGGGTGCATGAGTATCTGAGTGGGTGCATGAGTGTCTTGGTGAGAGTCTGTGTGGGTCTGTGAGTGGGTGTGAGAGTATCCAAGTGGTTTTGCGAGTAGCTCCATCAGTGTGTCAGTCAGTCTGTGAGTGTGTGCATGAGTGTCTGAGTAGGTCTATGAGTGGGTGTGTGAATCTCTGAGTGGGTCCGTGAGTGGGTGTGTGAGTCTGAGTGGGTCTGTGAGGTGGTGCATGAGTCTCTGAGTAGGTCTGTGAGTGGGTGAGAGAGAGTATGAGTGTTTCTGTGAGTGGGTGCATGAGTGTCTGACTGTGGCTGTGAGTGGGTGTACACGTCTGAGTTTATCTGTGAGTAGGTGCATGAGTGTCTGAATGGGTCTGTGGGTGGCTGTGAGATTGTCTGAGTTGTTCTGTGATTGGATACATTAGTGCCTGAGTGGGTTCTGCTTGTTCTTTGCTCATTTTCTGCCTTTTTCTGCTCAATTCTTACCTTTACTTTGCCGCCTTCTGCTAGTTTCTGACCCTTATTTTGCCTCTTTCTGCTCGTTTCTGACCTTTATTTGTCCTCTTTCTGCTCGTTTCTGATCTCTAGTTTGCCTCTTTCTGCTCGCTACTGGCCTTTTTGCCTTGTTCAGTTAGTTTCTGATCTCTATTTTGCCTCTTTCTGCTCGTTTCTGATCTCTATTTTGCCTCTTTCTGCTCATTTCTGATCTCTAGTTTGCCTCGTTCTGCTCTTTGCTGGCCTTTATTTTGCCTCTTTCTGCTCCTTTCTGATCTTTATTTTCCCTCTTTCTGCTCGTTTTGGATCTCTATTTTGCCTCTTTCTGCTCGTTGCTGACCTTTAGTTTGCCTCGGTCTGCTCGTTGCAGACCTTTATTCTGCCTCTTTCTGCTCCCTTCTGACCTTTATTCTGCCTTTTTTTCTGCTTGCTTCTCACCTTTATTTTGCCTCATGCTTCTCATTGCAGACCTTTATCTTGCCTCTTCCTGCTAGTTTCTCAACTTTATGTTGACTCCTTCCGCTCATTGCTGACCTTTAATCTGCCTCTTTCTACTCATTTCTGACCTTTATTCTGCCTCTTAATGCTAGTTTCTGACCTTTACTCTGCCTCTTGCTGCTCGTTTCAGACTTCTATTTTGCTTCTTTCTGCTTGTTTCTGACCTTTATTCAGCCTCTTTCTGATCGTTTCCCACCTTTTTACCTTTTTCTGCTCGTTGCTGACCTTTATTTTGCCACTTTCTGCTAGTTTCTGAACTGTATTCTGCCTCTTTCTGCTTGTTTCTGACCTTTATTTTGCCTCTTTCTGCTTCCTTCTGACCTTTAGTCGGCCAATTTTCTGCTTGTTTCTCACCTTTATTTTTCCTCAGTCTGCTCATTGCCGACCTTTATTTTGCCTCTTCCTGCTTGTTTCTCACCTTTATCTCGCCTCTTTCCGCTCGTTGCTGACCTTTAATCTGCCTCTTTCTACTCATTTCTGACCTTTATTCAGCTTCTTTCTGCTTGTTCCTGACCTTTATTCTGCCACTTGCTGCTCGTTTCTGACCTCTATTTTGCCTCTTTCTACTTGTCTCTGACCTTTGTTCAGCCTCTTTCTGATCGTTTCTCACCTTTTCTTTGCCTCTTTCTGCTCATTGCTGACCTTTATTTTGCCTCTTTTTGCTTGTTTCTCATCTTTATTTTGACTCTTTCTGCTTGTTTCTGGCCTTTATTCTGCCTCTTTCTGCTTGTTTCTGACCTTTATTCTGCCTCTTGCTGCTCGTTTTTTACCTCTATTTTGCTTCTTTCTGCTTATTGCTGACCTTTATTGTGCCTCTTTCTGCTCGTTGCTGACCTTTATTCTACCTTTTTCTGCTAGCTTTTGACTTTTATCTGCCTTTTCTGTTCATTTCTCACCTTTATCTTGCCTCTTTATGTTCATTGCTGACCTTTATTCTGCCTCCTTCTGCTCGCTTCTGACCTTTATTATGCCTCTGTCTTCTCGCTTCTGACCTTTATTATGCCTCTGTCTGCTCGCTTCTGACCTTTATTATGCCTCTAACTGCTCATTTCTCACCTTTATCTTGCCTCTTTCTGCTTGTTTCTGACCTTTATTCTGCCTTTTTCTGCTAGTTTTCGACCTTTATTCTGCCTCTTTCTGCTCGTTTCTCACCTTTATCTTGCTTCTTTCTGCTCATTGCTGACCTTTATTCTGCCTCTTTCAGCTTGTTTCTCACCTTTATTCTGCCTCTTGCTGCTCATTTCTGACCTCTATTTTGCCTCTTTCTACTCGTTGCAGACCTTTAGTCCCTTCAGACTTTTATTCTGCCTATTTTTCTGCTTGTTTCTCACCTTTATTTTGCCTCATTCTGCTCGTTGCTGACCTTTAATCTGCCTCTTTCTACTCATTTCTGACCTTTATTCTGCCTCTTTCTGCTTGTTCCTGACCTTTACTCTGCCTCTTGCTGCTCGTTTCTGACCTCTATTTTGCCTCTTTCTGCTCTTGCTGACCTTTGTTCTGCCTCTTTCTGCCAGTTTTTGACTTTTATTCTGCCTCTTTCTTCTTGTTTCTCACTTTTATTTTGCCTCTTTATGCTCATTGCTGACCTTTATTCTGCCTCTTTCGGCTTGTTTCTCATCTTTATTTTGACTCTTTCTGCTTGTTTCTGGCCTTTATTCTGCCTCTTTCTGCTTGTTTCTGACCTTTATTCTGCCTCTTGCTGCTCGTTTTTTACCTCTATTTTGCTTCTTTCTGCTTATTGCTGACCTTTATTGTGCCTCTTTCTGCTCGTTGCTGACCTTTATTCTACCTTTGTCTGCTAGCTTTTGACTTTTATCTGCCTTTTCTGTTCATTTCTCACCTTTATCTTGCCTCTTTATGTTCATTGCTGACCTTTATTCTGCCTCCTTCTGCTCGCTTCTGACCTTTATTATGCCTCTGTCTTCTCGCTTCTGACCTTTATTATGCCTCTGTCTGCTCGCTTCTGACCTTTATTATGCCTCTAACTGCTCATTTCTCACCTTTATCTTGCCTCTTTCTGCTTGTTTCTGACCTTTATTCTGCCTCTTTCTGCTAGTTTTCGACCTTTATTCTGCCTCTTTCTGCTCGTTTCTCACCTTTATCTTGCTTCTTTCTGCTCATTGCTGACCTTTATTCTGCCTCTTTCAGCTTGTTTCTCACCTTTATTCTGCCTCTTGCTGCTCATTTCTGACCTCTATTTTGCCTCTTTCTACTCGTTGCAGACCTTTAGTCCCTTCAGACTTTTATTCTGCCTATTTTTCTGCTTGTTTCTCACCTTTATTTTGCCTCATTCTGCTCGTTGCTGACCTTTAATCTGCCTCTTTCTACTCATTTCTGACCTTTATTCTGCCTCTTTCTGCTTGTTCCTGACCTTTACTCTGCCTCTTGCTGCTCGTTTCTGACCTCTATTTTGCCTCTTTCTGCTCTTGCTGACCTTTGTTCTGCCTCTTTCTGCCAGTTTTTGACTTTTATTCTGGCTCTTTCTTCTTGTTTCTCACTTTTATTTTGCCTCTTTATGCTCATTGCTGACCTTTATTCTGCCTCTTTCTGCTTGTTTCTCATCTTTATTTTGACTCTTTCTGCTTGTTTCTGGCCTTTATTCTGCCTCTTTCTGCTTGTTTCTGACCTTTATTCTGCCTCTTGCTGCTCGTTTTTACCTCTATTTTGCTTCTTTCTGCTTATTGCTGACCTTTATTGTGCCTCTTTCTACTCGTTGCTGACCTTTATTCTACCTTTTTCTGCTAGCTTTTGACTTTTATCTGCCTTTTCTGTTCATTTCTCACCTTTATCTCGCCTCTTTATGTTTATTGCTGACCTTTATTCTGCCTCCTTCTGCCTCTGTCTTCTCGCTTCTGACCTTTATTATGCCTCTGTCTGCTCGCTTCTGACCTTTATTATGCCTCTAACTGCTCATTTCTCACCTTTATCTTGCCTCTTTCTGCTTGTTTCTGACCTTTATTCTGCCTCTTTCTGCTAGTTTTCGACCTTTATTCAGCCTCTTTCTGCTCGTTTCTCACCTTTATCTTGCTTCTTTCTGCTCATTGCTGACCTTTATTCTGCCTCTTTCAGCTTGTTTCTCACCTTTATTCTGCCTCTTGCTGCTCATTTCTGACCTCTATTTTGCCTCTTTCTACTCGTTGCAGACCTTTAGTCCCTTCAGACTTTTATTCTGCCTATTTTTCTGCTTGTTTCTCACCTTTATTTTGCCTCATTCTGCTCGTTGCTGACCTTTAATCTGCCTCTTTCTACTCATTTCTGACCTTTATTCTGCCTCTTTCTGCTTGTTCCTGACCTTTACTCTGCCTCTTGCTGCTCGTTTCTGATCTCTATTTTGCCTCTTTCTGCTCTTGCTGACCTTTGTTCTGCCTCTTTCTGCCAGTTTTTGACTTTTATTCTGCCTCTTTCTTCTTGTTTCTCACTTTTATTTTGCCTCTTTATGCTCATTGCTGACCTTTATTCTGCCTCTTTCTGCTCGCATCTGACCTTTATTATGCCTCTTTCTGCTCATTTCTCACCTTTATCTTGCCTCTTTCTGCTCATTGCTGACCTTTTCTGCCTCTTTCAGCTTGTTTCTCACCTTTATTCTGCCTTTTGCTGCTCGATTCTAACCTCTATTTTGCCTCTCTCTGCTTGTTTCTGACCTCTATTTTGCCTCTTTCTGCTCATTGCTTACCTTTTTTTGCCTCTTTCTGCTTATTTCTGACCTTTATTCTGCCTCTTTCTGCTCGTGTCTCACTTTTATTTTGCCTCTTTCTGCTCGTTGCTGACATTTATTCTGCCTCCTTCTGCTCGTTTATTTCTATATTCTGCCTCTTTCTGGTCGTTTGCCACCTTTATTTTGCCTCTTTCTGCTCGTTGCTGACCTTTATTCTGCCTCTTTCAGCTCGTTTCTCACCTTTATTTTGCCTCTTTCTGCTCTTTTCCCCCGGGACGGTGGGAGCCTCAAGGCCCCATGGTCCCTGCCGGCTCCCCGCCTCCTGCGGGTGCCGGCATTGCTCTCACAGACAGTGAGCTGCCAAAAATGCAGCTCCCTGTCTGTGAGAGCAATAATTTTGTCTGTTTCCCTGCCCACTTGACAGCGGGCAGGGATACAGACAAAACCTCTGCTTCCAGCAAGTGAGAGCATTTTATCAGCTCCCTCTTACTGGAAGCAGACTGTTTGCTCTGACTTGGTGGGAGCTGTGGAAGCTCCCACAAGTCACAGCATACAGTATGTCCCAGGGGTGGGCACCCCAGGACAGAGCAGGAGCCGGGGGTTTGCGGTCCCCAGGGCCATTATCCTTCTTTTACTTTCACAGGCCTGCCCTTGGGAGATGCTGGTCCCCGGGACCGAGAATGACGGGAAAGGGGGGGCTGCTGGCACACCTCCATTTTAAAAAAAGAAAGCCCCAGGGAGATGGCATTCCACAGGGCATGGGGGGTCCGCACAGCCCCCGCTCCATATTTAAATTAGCCCTGGGGGTGCTCCCCAGGGCTCGGAGTTCCCTGTGGCCCGCAAGCATTTTATTTTATGGCCCGGGGAGGTGGTGGACCCCATGGCTCAGGGGGGTTGTGAGGCCCCCACCGGCATTTAATATGTAGCCCCGCAGAGGTTGTGGTCCCTGAGGCATTTTTGAGCTCTTGGAGGGGTGACCGTGCACCCTCCTCCATTTTTTTTACTAATCCCCTCTTGCCCCCGGGTGGGCCTACCCGGGGGCTACAACTAAAACAAGGGCAGACCATACTTGTTTTTTTTTTAAAATTCACTGCGATATTCACAAATATACTTTTATACTGTGGTGGGGTTCCAGGGGAATGCCAAGACCAAGGCTTGGGGCGTCAGGGTATTCCTACCCTGACCCCTTTTCTTTTCTTTCCTGTTTTTTTTGGGCTGAGTCCCAAGATGGCTGCCAACACTTCCTGGTTGAAGTGTTGGCAGCCAATCAGAGCTCTGCATTTCCTTGCACAAGCTTGTTATTATTCATGAAATTGTCGCTTTCGCAGATCTCCTTATTTGGATTTCCTTGAATTTCTCAACAACTACTGAACGGATTTACACCAAATAACAAAATGCACAATCTGCGTACCAAAAGCTAGCTTTCTCCCAAATTTGGTGTAATTCCATCCAGCGGTTCGGGCTGCAGTCTTAAGCTCCAATGTGAATTAGCGTGGGAAACCCTTTTTTTTAACTCCCTTTTTCTCTGCCCCCTGCTTGACAGACCGTCCCAAAACTTTCCATGCGCATCAAGAATCGCATGCACACTTATTTTGGAAAAGTTTCTGAAAATTCTTTGGACGCTGCCAAAGACACAGGCAAGTCAAAAAACTATTTTTCTATGGAAACATGGTCCTAACTATAACTACTAACAACTACCTACTGGCGACTGCCAGTAGGTAGTACATCTATATATATATATATATATATATGTACGAGTCAATTTAAAAAGAAATCGACCTTTATGCCGATGATGCCTAAGGATGCTATCGATATATTCCACGAAAGAGTTACAGAAGATCTCAAAGGACTGTATCGTAAAGTATGTCATACTAAGACCAAAAAGAAACAACATGAGGTTGAATATAATATTTTGATGAACAAACTAAAGAAAAATCACGAAATAATAATTAACAAATCGGACAAAGGGGGCAACTTAGTTATCTGGCCTCGGGAGGAATACATACGCGAGGCACACCGGCAGCTCAGTGATTTTGACTGTTATGTAAAAGTACATACAGGTGAACTTAGAAAAGCAAAAGATACTCTTAAGAAAGAAATGATGAAGTATAAAAGACAGGGACTCATTTCTAATCAGGATTTTGAATTTCTGCACAATGAGTTTCCGGTTACCCCTACATTGTACTTAATACCCAAAATACATAAAAAGACAACACCAATACCGGGAAGACCTATTATCTCGGCCATTGGAGGTATTGGCGAAAACATCAGCAGATACATTGACTCATTTCTTCAGGACCATGTCCGGAACCTACCAACCTATGTAAAAGATACTGGTGACTTTCTAAATAAGATTAGTCATTATGAATGGAATGATGAATATCTGCTGATTACCTTGGATATTGAATCCCTTTATACCAGTATTGATCATCTCACTGGTATATCGGCAGTCAAACACTACTTAGATACACGGCCTCTTTGTTTTCATACTCATAATATAATGTTGGTGGAATTGATTAGGTGGTGCTTGTATAACAATTTTTATGTTTGGTAAGGAGTTGTATCTCCAAAAAGAGGAGTTGCCATGGGAGCCTGTTTTTCCCCCAGCTATGCATGTTTACATGTAGGCAGGTGGGAGGAGCAGGCTCTGAGGGGAACCCATGCAGAAATGTATAATACCCATGTGGTATGTTGGCTCCGATATATTGATGACGTTTTCATCATATGGAATGGAGATCAATACAGTGCTGAAGTGTTTGTAAGAACTATTAACAACAACAATGTGAATTTAAAGTTTACATCATGCATTAGTAGTAGTAAGGTTGATTTCTTAGACACAACAGTTTTTGTGCAGGTGGGCAAATTAGAAACCACGTTACACAGGAAGTCGACCTCGGGAAATTCTACACTACATGCTCACAGTTCTCATCCTAAGCACTTAATCAAAAGTATCCCATATGGTGAATTACTCAGAATTAAAAGGATCTGCAGTACTGAGGAAGAATTCACCATATGCTCACAGGCATCATTGGAGAGATTCAGACAGAGGGGATACTGTAACAGAATATTGGGGGAGGCAAGTAAAAAAGTACAACTGAAGACTAGAGAATCACTCCTGCCCACTCAAGCCCTCATATCCACTACTGGAGTGCCCCCTGATGGGCACATTGCATGCAAACCTACTGAAGAGACAGCACCTAGACTAATCACCACTTATAGCAAACATCATAAACAAATTAGGGGGATAATCAACAAGAACTGTCCGATCCTCCTCACAGATGGTGTATTAGCCTCTAGACTTCCTACCATTTCTACTCTCACGTTTAGACGGGCGAAATCCATGAGAATGGATCTAGTGAAATGCAATCCTGAAATTACACTCGCCACTACTTGGCTTACACCGAAACTGGGTTTCTTTAAATGCTCGACTTGTCGGGCATGCAAATTTGGGAACAACAAAACCCATTACACAGTTCCTTTCAGTCCTAAGGAAAGGCCTATTAAGGGACACTACACCTGTCATACAGAATTTGCTGTTTATGTGCTCACCTGCACATGTGGCCTCAACTACATAGGCAGCACCAAACTACAGGTGCATGTATGCATTCTTCAGCATCTTCGTGCCATAACTAATAATGATTCCAACTATCCAGTGGCACGGCACTTTAAAGCCACCCATGCTAACAATCTTAATTGTCTCAAATACTATGTGGTGGATGCTGTCCCAACACTGCGTAGAGGTGGAAATAGAGAACGCAAATTGAGGCAGTTAGAGACTAGAATGATCATGGAATTCGACAGTAAGGCACCTTTAGGCTTAAATACGTCAGAAGATCTCCATTACTTCCTATAAAGCATTTCCCAAACACTTAAGGCAATTTTTAGTCCATACAACAAACTAGGCTTTTATTGATATAAGAATTGTGATTACTCTAGTCATTAGTAAGGACTTTGCATTTAGGATTTATTACCTCAGGTTCCGAAATAATAATCTTTTTTTATCACTTAATTTATATATATTGTCTCTCTCTTTTTATTTTATAAAAAACAGAAAAATATGTCCCTGCAAAAAAAGTTTATTAGATGTGATTTTAGTATTTATTATTGCAGTTTTCGCTGTAATTGCATTATTTAATCATGCAATTTGCATTTCATTATTGCACAATTTGCACATGGCGATGTTTGCACATTTTTCAGTAGTACTGTATGTTTTAATTAACTTTTTAAACTTTGCACTAGTATAGTTGATATGTCGGGTATGTGTATTATATTTTTTAGATGCGTATTTTTATTCATTCTCAATATTTATGATCTTATTGTATTATGAGCAGAGGGAAATATGGTTGCTAATAGCATTTTTCATAGGGAAGCAAGTTGGTGACAGTAGGATATGTATTTCCTGTGTACAACAGCGGCATTTGTCTTATTTACGGAGCCACATTTGGCATGTGTGCCATTAAGTAGGTTGTTAGTTATGACCTGATTGGTATGATGACTCCACGCAGCGCATGACAATTCTTTGCCGAGCAATAGACACTAACTTTGTAACCACTGCTACCACTACGCATTTGTGCTATGATTTTTAACATCATTTCTCTTAAATAGATTTAATGTTGGATATGTGTATTTTAACGGTCTATTTATTTTCCTAGCTGTGCATTATATGTTGAGTAAGATCTATGAGAAAGAAACAAATATTTTGAGACGCATCTAAAAACACAACCTTGCAGTCTTTTCTTTATATCTATGTTTGTTTAGGGTCATGTGACACAATATGGTGGTATTTAATTGGTCATTTGTAACGTTGTATGCTACATGTGAGCAAGGCTGGTTTTGCCGGCCGAAACGCGTAATGACATGATGAGCTAAAATAAATTTACTTACGCCCATTTAAGAGGAGTTCGTGCCTTCTTCAAATATATATATATATATATATATATATATATACACACATCCACACACATATATATTATATATATACACACACACATATATATATTTATTCGAGCTGTAAATGAATTACCATGCTGCCGGAACAGTCGTTGAAAGATTTTCTGTCGATTGAATGGTTGTGAGTTATTCAAACTCATGGCAAGCAGTAATCTGAGTGTTGCCTGCAGACTTATCTCGGCATACTATGCAGTGGCCAGGTGAGGGGTGCACAGCAATATTATGGCAGCCCATGTGGGGCTGAAGTGAAAGAAGGAACTGTTCGACAATGCAGCAAGGTGTGAAAGTAAGGACAATGACTTCTGCTTACCTATTGTAGTGGAATGTTTTATTGTGGCATCAGGGTAGATATATAATCATAAGAACTAATACCAAGACATTGCCTCTCTAACATGGCAGCCAATATAGAAGGAACATGATCACAGTCCTTTCTTGTTTGCCATCATTTTGAATTCACCAATGAGGAGGATGTGCTTACTATTTTAATGAATCTAACGCTGTGCGCTATGTATATGCATTTAAAGCACTGAGGAAGGCTTATTGCTGAAATGCATCTGCATTAGTAAATGTATGTCTCAAGCAACCCTGGGAGTGCCCCGTAATAATTGTAGCATGCATACAGAATGTGAGTCCTACCCTCACGACCACGGAGGCACCAGCATCAAGAGTTTGGCAGCTACATGTGTGGGATTTGAGCTGTATATATATATATATATATATATATATATATATATATATATATATATATATATATATATATATATATATATATATATATATTTCAAAACCTCTCCTACAACAAAGAGGCAGCAGCACTCCGCAACATTTAATCCTTTAATCAATCAGCTCGGCAGTCCTAATATATTTCGGTCACCTTTGACCTTCTTCAGAGGTAAGCCGATAACATCGCTTGAGGGGCAGAGATAAAACAACAAGTTAGTTAATCACCGGTTTTTATAGTAATCGCCCCCTGATGGGCACCCAGATGGGTTGAAAGTGCATTCTGGTACTTGCTATTTTATGTCCCTCTGATTACAATCCTCCAGTGGATGATGTCAGTTTTTAGTTTAATTTCAGGTGAAGTTGCGTCTTAAACAAGCCCACTTTCAAGGCAAGTAACATCAATGCCGAAGCCAGTCTTCAGCGGTGCCGTTACCCTTCCGCTTTCACGAGCTACAAACAGGGTTCATTTTCGGGCAAATTCAGCGCTCTTGCTGGCGGTGCTTGCTGACGGCTGAACCACGCCGTATAACCTCATTTCAAAACGTCTCCTACAACAAAGAGGCAGCAGCACTCCACAACATTTAATCCTTTAATCAATCAGCTCGGCAGTCCTAATATATTTCGGTCACCATTGACCTTCTTCAGAGGTAAGCCGATAACATCGCTTGAGGGGCAGAGATAAAATGACAAGTTAGTTAATCACCGGTTTTTATAGTAATCGCCCCCTGGTGGGCACCCAGATGGTGCCCACCAGGGGTTTCAGGGATGTTATAGATAGGAATTAGCAGTTAAAAAACCTTTGAAATTCACTGAAAAAACCATAGGTTTCAGGGACGTTATAGTTAGAAATTAGCATTTGAAAAACCTTAGAAATTCAATGAAAAAAACACAGGTTTCAGGGACGTTATAGTTGGTTGGACATTTCAGTTGTACAAAACCAGAGAAATTCGGCCGTTATAGATAGTTGAGCTAACTATAGCATATTACATCACTGAAGACATGGTCAGTGACATCACTGATGACATCACTGATGACATCTCAAATGACATCACTGATGACATCACTGATGACATCATCCAGTGTCTGTGTGTTTCTGAAAAGTTTAAGTATGTTTTATATATATATACGCCAAGGTGTATTGAAGAATGAGTGGGTGTATGAGTGTCTGAATGGATGATTTAGTAGGTGCGTGACTGACTGTATAAGTGAGTGATTAAACGTGTTTTACAGAATGTATGGGTTAGTGACTAATCTGTGAATGTCTGTCTCAGTCTGTCAGTTGGTGTGTAAGTGGCAGCATGGGTTGGTGAGTAGCTACATGAGTGTCTATATGGGTTATTGATTAGTTGTCTGAGAACCTGTATGGGTGCCTGAGTGTCTGTGTGGGTGGGTGGGGGGTGTGTGACTCCCTGCATGGATGTGTGAGTGGGTGATTCACTGGGTGTATGGGTTCAAGAGTGCAACTGTGAGGGGCTGTATGGGTGGGTGAGTGTGTGTATGGCTGTGTTTGTGAGTGAATGGATGTGTCCATGGTACATGTGTGAGTAACTACATATGTGAAAGGCAGTATATGTGAGTGTTGGAGTATATAAGTGACTATATGTGAGAGTGAGTGATTGTGAGAGTGGCTGTATGGATGAGTGTGTGCTTGTGTCAGTGATAAGAGAGTAAGTATGTGTTAGTATCTGTATGAATAAGTGAGGTGGTGTGTGTATAACTGTATAGGTGAGTAAATGGGAGTGTGATTGATTTTTTGCATGACTGACTAGGTGTGTGAGTAATTCTATGGGTGAGTGGCGGTGTGTGAGTGTCTGTATGGGTGTATGAGTACATATGATACTGGCTGTATTGATGAGTGACTGCATGTATGAGTGACTGTATGGGTGACTGAGTGGATGTGTGAGTGGACCTTGGAACCAGTGAGTGGGTATGTACTAACTGGTATTGGTGTGTCTATGGTTTCGAGAATGTTAGTCTGTATTTTAGAGTGGGTGTATCAAAGGTTATATTAGGGTGTGAGGAGGTGCATCAGATGATCACGTGGATGATGTCATCTGTGATGTCATCAGTGATGTCACTGACCATGTCATGAGTGATGTAATATGTGACATCATCAGCACTGCATTGCGGGGGCGCGAGTTATAGTTAGCTCAACTAACTATAACGGCCGAATTTCTCTGGTTTTGTACGAGTGAAATGTCCAACTAACTATGACGTCCCTAAAACCTGTGGTTTTTTCTGTGAATTTCTAAGGTTTTTTAAATGCTAATTTCTAACTATAACGTCCCAGAAACCTACGTTTTTTTCAGTGAATTTCAAAGGTTTTTTTATATGCTAATTTCTAAATATGCCTACATAGGTAGGACCTGTGCACAAAGAGGAAGAAAGGCGCAGAAAGAAGCAAGAGAAGTGCAGAAAGAGGCAACAGAAGTCCAGAAAGAGGAAGAAAGGTGCAAAAAGATGCAAGAGAATTGCAGAAAGAAGCAACAAAGGTGCAGAAAGAGGCCTACTTCGACTGTACCTTTCCACAGACTCATACAAAGTAGCCTAATCACTAATCCTTCTCCCAAGATGTCTTTAACCTCACTTTTCTCTTGAAGGTTCACTATTCATCGACTGTTCAGAATGTTAGGCCTACCAAATGTAAAACAGCAATCCTAACCATATCTCTGTTGTAAGTCTGACCAAGTTTGTGAAGGTATGCATGCGTGTGTCTCTGCTTTTACCTGGTGACATGTTACATAAAAATAAACATATAAAAACTTGAATATCCGTGTTTCAAGCAGCATACTCTGTAAATTTGTGTACAAGAAGGTGCATGTATTTCTTTCTGCTCCTAATACAGGGCACATGCATATTCAATAGTACATTTGAGGGGCTCTATAACACCTATATACATAACACATGTCTGCCTGTGCAACCGAATGACAGAGCAGAACTAACAAGATTTGACCACCTATAAGAGAAGCTACCCGCTTTTTAAGCTACCATCTTCAGATCCATAACACATGTGAGAATACATGTACAAGTAGACATATACCTCAGTCACGAGGGCCTGCAGACCTTTAAACTTAACAGCTTGTACTTTCCATTTCAATATAGAAACAGGCGAGAGAAGTACAAAAAGAAGCAGGAGAGGCGTAGAAACAAACAAGAGAGATGCAGAAAGAGTAAGAAATGTGCAGAAAGCGGTAAGAGAAGTGCAGAAACAAGCAACAGAGATGCAGAAAGGGGTAAGAGGGATGGAGAAAGAGGCAAGAGGGGTGCAGAAAGAAGCAAGAGAGGTACAGAAAGAAACAAAAGAAGTGCAGAAAGAAGGAAGAGGGGTGCAGAGAGAGGCAAGAAAGGTGCAGAAAGAGGGAAAAGGGATGCAGAAAGAGGCACAAGGGGTGCAGAAAGAAGCAACAGAGGTGCAGAAAGAGGGAAGAGGGGTGCAGAAAGAGGGAAGAGGGGTGCAGAAAGAGGCAAGAGAAGTGCAGAAAGAAGCAACAAAGATGCAGAAAGGGGGAAAAGGGCTAGGGAAAGAGGCAAGAGGGAAGCAGAGAGAAGCAAGAGAGGTGCAGAAAGGAACAAAAGAAGTGCAGAAAGAAGGAACAGATGTGCAGAAAGAGGCAAGAGGTGTGCAGAAAGAGAGAAGAGGGGTGCAGAAAGTGGCACAAGGGGTGCAGAAAGAGGCATGAGGGTTGCAGAAAGAGTAGTACAAAAAAAGAAACAACAAAGTTGCAGAAAGAGACAAGAGGGGTGAAAAAGAGGGAAGTGGGGTACAGAAAGAGGCATGAGGGGTACAGAAATAAGCAAGAGATGTGCAGAAAGAAGGAACAGAGGTGCAGAAGGAGACAGGTGGGGTGCAGAAGAGGAAAAAGGGGTGCAGGAAAAAGCGAGAGGTGCAGAAAGAAACAAAAGAAGTACAGAAAGAAGGAACAGAGGTGCAGAAAGAGGCAAGAGGAGTGCAGAAAGAAACAAAAGAAGTACAGAAAGAAGCAACAGAGGTGAAGAAAGAGGCAAGACGAGTGCAGAAAGAGGGATGAGGGGTGCAGAAAGAGGCACGAGAGGTACAGAAAGAAGCCAGAGAGATGCAGAAAGAAGCAAGAGGAATGCATAAAGAAGCAACAGAGATGCAGAAAGGGGGAAGGGGTGGAGAAAGAAGCAAGAGGGATACAGAAAGAAGCAAGAGAGGTGCAGAAAGAAACAAAAGAAGTGCAGAAAGAAGGAACAGAGGTGCAGAAAGAGGCAAGAGGGGTGCAGAAAGAGGGAAGAGGGGTGTGAAAGAGGCACGAGGGGTGCAGAAAGAAGCAAAAGGAGTGCAGAAAGAAGCAAGAGAGTTGCAGAAAGAAACAAAAGAATGCAGAAAGAAGGAACAGAGGAGCAGAAAGAGGCAAGAGGGGTACAGAAACATGGAAGAGTTGTGCAGAAAGAGGCACAAGGGTTGCAGAAAGAAGAGACTGAGGTGCAGAAAGAAGCAAGAGAAGTGCAGAAAGAAGCAACAGAGGTGCAGAAAGAGGGATGAGGAATGGAGAAAGAGGGAAGAGAAGTGCAGAAAGAAGCAACAGAGATGAAAAAAGGGAAACAGGGGTGAAGAAAGTGGGAAGAGGGGTGCAGAAAGAAGCAAGAGAGGTGCAGAAAGAAACAAAAGAAAAGAAGTGCAGAAAGAAGGAACAGAGGTGCAGAAAGAGGCAAGAGGGGTGCAGAAAGAGAGAAGAGGGGTGCAGAAAGAAGCACGAGTGGTGCAGAAAGACGAAAGAGAGGTGTAGAAAGAAGCAAGAGGAGTGCATAAAGAAGCAACAGAGGTGCAAAAAGAGGCAAGAGGGGGTGCAAAAAGACAGAAGAGGGGTGCAGAAAGAGGCACGAGGGGTGCAGAAAGAAGCAAGAGACGTGCAGAAAGAAACAAAAGAAGTGCAGAAAGAAGGAACAGAGGTGCAGAGAGCGGCAACAGGGGTGCAGAAAGAGGGAAGAGGGGTGGAGAAAGAGGCAAGGGGTGCAGAAAGAAGCAAAAGAGCAGCAGAAAGAAACAAAAGAAGTGTAGAAAGAAGGAACAGAGGTGCAGAAAGAGGCAAGAGGGGTGCAGAAAGAGGCAAAAGGGGTGCAGAAAGAAGCGAGAGGTGCAGAAAGAAACAACAGAAGTGCAGAAAGAAGGAACAGAGCTACAGAAAGAGGCAAGAGGGGTGCACAAAGAGGGAAGAGGTGTGTGAAAGAGGCACGGGGAGTGCACAAAGAAGCAAGAGGAGTGCAGAAAGATGGAACAAAGGTACAGAAAGAAACAAAAGAAGTGCAGAAAAAAGGAACAGAGGTGCAGAAAGAGGCAAGGGAGTGCAGAAAGAGGTAAGAGGGGTGTGAAAGAGGCATGAGGGGTACAGAAAGAAGCAAGAGAGGTGTAGAAAGAAGCAACAGAGGTGCAGAAAGAGGGAACAGGGGTGAAGAAAGAGACAAGAGAAGTGCAGAAATAAGCAACAGAGATGCAGAAAGGTGAAAGAAAGTTGGAGAAAGATGCAAGAGGGGTGCAGAAAGAAGCCAGAGAGGTGCAGAAAGCAACAAAAGAAGTGCAGAAAGAAGGAACAGAGGTGCAGAGAGAGGCAAGAAAGGTGCAGAAAGAGGGAAAAGGGGTGCAGAAAGAGGCACGAGGGCTGCAGAAAGAAGCAAGAGAAGTACAGAAAGAAGCAACAGAGGTGCAGAAAGAAGGAAGAGAGGTGCAGAAAGAGACAAGAGAAGTGCAGAAAGAAGCAACAGAGATGCAGAAAGTGGGAGAGGTGTGGAGAAAGAGGCAAGCGAAGTGCAGAAAGAAGCAACAGATATTCAAAAAGAGGGAACAGTGGTGGAGAAAGTGGCAAGAGGGGTGCAGAAAGAATTAAGAGAGATGCAGAAAGAAACAAAAGAAGAGCAGAAAGAAGGAACAGAGGTGCAGAAAGAGGAAAGAGGGGTGCAGAAAGAGGGAAGAAGGGTGCAGAAAGAAGCACAAGTGGTGCAGAAAGAAGCAAAGAGGTACAGAAAGAAGCAATAGTAGTGCAGAAAGAAGCAAAAGAGTTGCAGAAAGAGGCAAGAGGGGTGCAAAAAGAGGGAAGTGGGAAAGAAGTGCAGAAAGAAGGAACAGAGGTGCAGAAAGAAGCTAGAGTAGTGCAGAAAGAGGCAACAAAGTTGCAGAAAGAGGCAAGAGGGGTGCAAAAAGAGGGAAGAGGGGTGCAGAAAGAGGCACAAGGGATGCAGAAAGAAGCAAGAGATGTGCAGAAAGAAGGAACAGAGGTTCAGAAAGAGGCAGGTGGGGTGCAGAAAGAGACAAAAGGCGTGCAGGAAGAAGCGAGAGATGCAGAAAGAAACAAAAGAAGTGCAGAAAGAAGGAACAACGGTGCAGAAAGAGGCAGGTGGTGTGCAGAAAGAGGCAAAAGAGGTGCAGGAAGAAGCGAGAGGTGCAGAAAAAACAAAAGAAGTGCAGAAAGAAGGAACAGAGGTGCAGAAAGAGGGATGAGGGGTGGAGAAAGAGGCAAGAGAAGTGCAGAAAGAAGCAACAGAGATGCAAAAAGGGGGAACAGTGGTGGAGAAAGTGGCAAGAGGGGTGCAGAAAGAAGCAAGAGAGTTGCAGAAAGAAACAAAAGAGGAGCAGCAAGAAGGAACAGAGGTGCTGAAAGAGGCAAGATGGGTGCAGAAAGAGGGAAGAAGGGTGCAGAAAGAAGCACGAGTGGTGTAGAAAGAAGCAAAGAGGTGCAGAAAGAGGCAAGAGGGGTGCAAAAAGAGGGAAGAGGGATGCAGAAAGGCACGAGGGGTGCAGAAAGAAGCAAGAGATGTACAGAAAGAGACAAAAGAAGTGCAGAAAGAAGGAACAGAGGTGCAGAAAGAGGCAACAGGGGTAAAGAAAGAGGGAAGAGGGGTGGAGAAAGAGGAAAGGGGGTACAGAAAGAAGCAAGAGAGCGGCAGAAAGAAACAAAAGAAGTGTAGAAAGAAGGAACAGAGGTGCAGAAAGAGGCAGGAGGGGTGCAGAAAGAGGGAAGAAGGGTGCAGAAAGAAGCACGAGTGGTGCAGAGAGAAGCAAACAGGTGCAGAAAGAAGCAATAGTAGTGCAGAAAGAAGCAACAGAGTTGCAGAAAGAGTCAAGAGGGGTGCAAAAAGAGGGAAGTGGGGTGCAGAAAGAGGCATGAGGGGTGCAGAAAGAAGCAAGAGATGTGCAGAAAGAAACAAAAGAAGTGCAGAAAGAAGGAACCGCGGTGCAGAAAGTAGCTATCGTAGTGCAGAAAGAGGCAACAAAGTTGCAGAAAGAGGCAAGAGGGGTGCAAAAAGAGGGAAGTGGGGTGCAGAAAGAGGAACGAGGGATGCAGAAAAAAGCAAGAGATGTGCAGAAAGACGGGAACAGAGGTGCAGAAAGAGGCAGGTGGGGTGCAGAAAGAGGCAAAAGGGGAGCAGGAAGAACCGAGAGGTGCAGAAAAAAACAAAAGAAGTGCAGAAAGAAGGAACAGAGGTGCAGAAAGAGGGATGATGAGTGGAGAAAGAGGCAAGGGAAGTGCAGAAAGAAGCAACAGAGATGCAAAAAGGGGGAACAGTGGTGGAGAAAGTGGCAAGAGGGGTGCAGAAAGATGCAAGAGAGATGCAGAAAGAAACAAAAGAAGAGCAGAAAGAAGTAACAGAGGTGCAGAAAGAGGCAAGAAGGGTGTAAAAAGAGCAAAATGGGGTGCAGAAAGAAGCAAGAGATGTGCAAAAAGAAACAAAAGAAGTACAGAAAGAAGGAACAGAGGTGCAGAAAGAAGCTAGAGTAGTGCAGAAAGAAGCAACAGAGTTGCAGAAAGAAGCAAGAGGGGTGCAGAAAGAAACAAAAGAAGTACAGAAAGAAGCAACAGAGGTGCAGAAAGAGGCAGCTGGGGTACAGAAAGAGGCAAAAGGGGTGCAGGAAGAAGCGAGAGGTGCAGAAAGAAACAAAAGAAGTACAGAAAGAAGGAACAGAGGTGCAGAAAGAGGCAAGAGGGGTGCAGAAAGAAACAAAAGAAGTACAGAAAGAAGCAACAGAGATGCAGAAAGAGGTAACAGGAGTGCAGAAAGAGGGATGAGGGGTGCAGAAAGAGGCACGAGGGGTGCAGAAAGAAGCAAGAGACATGCAGAAAGAAGCAAGAGAAATGCAGAAAGAAGCAACAGAGATGCAGAAAGAGGGAAGGGGGTGGAGAAAGAGGCAAGATGGATACAGAAAGAAACAAGAGAAGTGCAGAAAGAAACAAAAGAAGTGCAGAAATAAGTAAGAAAGGTGCAGAAAGAGGCAAGAGGGGTGCAGAAAGAGGGAAGAGGGGTGTGAAAGAGGCATGAGTGGTGCAGAAAGAAGCAAAAGGCGTTCAGAAAGAAGCAAGAGAGTTGCAGAAAGAAACAAAAGTAGTGCAGAAAGAGGGAACAGAGGTGCAGAAAGAGGCAAGGGGGTGCAGAAACAAGGAAGAGGGGTGCAGAAAGAGGCACAAGGGTTGCAGAAAGAAGGGACAGAGGTGCAGAAAGAAGCAAGAGAAGTGCAGAAAGAAGCAACAGAGGTGCAGAAAGAGGGATGAGGAATGGAGAAAGAGGGAAGAGAAGTGCAGAAAGAAGCAACAGAGATGAAAAAAGGGGAACAGGGGTGAAGAAAGAGGCAAGCAGGGTGCAAAAAAAGCAAGAGAGGTACAGAAAGAAGGAACAGAGGTGCATAAAGAGGCAAGAGGGGTGCAGAAACAGGGAAGAGGGGTGCAGAAAGAGGCACACGGGTTGCAGAAAGAAGGGACAGAGGTGCAGAAAGAAGCAAGAGAAGTGCAGAAAGAAGCAACAGAGGTGCAGAAAGAGGGATGAGGAATGGAGAAAGAGGGAAGAGAAGTGCAAAAAGAAGCAACAGAGATGAAAAAGGGGAACAGGGATGAAGAAAGTGGGAAGAGGGGTGCAGAAAGAAGCAAGAGAGGTGCAGAAAGAAGCTATAGTAGTACAAAAAAAGAAACAACAAAGTTGCAGAAAGAGACAAGAGGGGTGAAAAAGAGGGAAGTGGGGTGCAGAAAGAGGCATGAGGGGTACAGAAATAAGCAAGATATGTGCAGAAAGAAGGAACAGAGGTGCAGAAAGAGACAGGTGGGGTGCAGAAGAGGAAAAAGGGGTGCAGGAAAAAGCGAGAGGTGCAGAAAGAAACAAAAGAAGTACAGAAAGAAGGAACAGAGGTGCAGAAAGAGGCAAGAGGAGTGCAGAAAGAAACAAAAGTAGTACAGAAAGAAGCAACAGAGGTGAAGAAAGAGGCAAGACGAGTGGAGAAAGAGGGATGAGGGGTGCAGAAAGAGGCACGAGAGGTACAGAAAGAAGCAAGAGAGATGCAGAAAGAAGCAAGAGGAATGCATAAAGAAGCAACAGAGATGCAGAAAGGGGGAAGGGGTGGAGAAAGAAGCAAGAGGGATACACAAAGAAACAAGAGAGGTGCAGAAAGAAACAAAAGAAGTGCAGAAAGAAGGAACAGAGGTGCAGAAAGAGGCAAGAGGGGTGCAGAAAGAGGGAAGAGGGGTGTGAAAGAGGCACGAGGGGTGCAGAAAGAAGCAAAAGGAGTGCAGAAAGAAGCAAGAGAGTTGCAGAAAGAAACAAAAGAATGCAGAAAGAAGGAACAGAGGAGCAGAAAGAGGCAAGAGGGGTACAGAAACATGGAAGAGTTGTGCAGAAAGAGGCACAAGGGTTGCAGAAAGAAGGGACTGAGGTGCAGAAAGAAGCAAGAGAAGTGCAGAAAGAAGCAACAGAGGTGCAGAAAGAGGGATGAGGAATGGAGAAAGAGGGAAGAGAAGTGCAGAAAGAAGCAACAGAGATGAAAAAAGGGGAACAGGGGTGAAGAAAGTGGGAAGAGGGGTGCAGAAAGAAGCAAGAGAGGTGCAGAAAGAAACAAAAGAAAAGAAGTGCAGAAAGAAGGAACAGAGGTGCAGAAAGAGGCAAGAGGGGTGCAGAAAGACGAAAGAGAGGTGTAGAAAGAAGCAAGAGGAGTGCATAAAGAAGCAACAGAGGTGCAAAAAGAGGCTAGAGGGGGTGCAAAAAGACAGAAGAGGGGTGCAGAAAGAGGCACGAGGGGTGCAGAAAGAAGCAAGAGACGTGCAGAAAGAAACAAAAGAAGTGCAGAAAGAAGGAACAGAGGTGCAGAGAGCGGCAACAGGGGTGCAGAAAGAGGGAAGAGGGGTGGAGAAAGAGGCAAGGGGTGCAGAAAGAAGCAAAAGAGCAGCAGAAAGAAACAAAAGAAGTGTAGAAAGAAGGAACAGAGGTGCAGAAAGAGGCAAGAGGGGTGCAGAAAGAGGCAAAAGGGGTGCAGAAAGAAGCGAGAGGTGCAGAAAGAAAAAACAGAAGTGCAGAAAGAAGGAACACAGCTACAGAAAGAGGCAAGAGGGGTGCACAAAGAGGGAAGAGGTGTGTGAAAGAGGCACGGGGAGTGCACAAAGAAGCAAGAGGAGTGCAGAAAGATGGAACAAATGTACAGAAAGAAACAAAAGAAGTGCAGAAAAAAGGAACAGAGGTGCAGAAAGAGGCAAGGGAGTGCAGAAAGAGGTAAGAGGGGTGTGAAAGAGGCATGAGGGGTACAGAAAGAAGCAAGAGAGGTGTAGAAAGAAGCAACAGAGGTGCAGAAAGAGGGAACAGGGGTGAAGAAAGAGACAAGAGAAGTGCAGAAATAAGCAAAAGAGATGCAGAAAGGTGTAAGACGGGTGGAGAAAGATGCAAGAGGGGTGCAGAAAGAAGCAAGAGAGGTGCATAAAGCAACAAAAGAAGTGCAGAAAGAAGGAACAGAGGTGCAGAGAGAGGCAAGAAAGGTGCAGAAAGAGGAAAAAGGGGTGCAGAAAGAGGCACGAGGGCTGCAGAAAGAAGCAAGAGAAGTGCTGAAAGAAGCAACAGAGGTGCAGAAAGAGGGAAGAGGGGTGCAGAAAGAGACAAGAGAAGTGCAGAAAGAAGCAACAGAGATGCAGAAAGGGGAGAGGTGTGGAGAAAGAGGCAAGCGAAGTGCAGAAAGAAGCAACAGATATGCAAAAAGAGGGAACAGTGGTGGAGAAAGTGGCAAGAGGGGTGCAGAAAGAATTAAAAGAGATGCAGAAAGAAACAAAAGAAGAGCAGAAAGAAGGAACAGAGGTGCAGAAAGAGGCAAGAGGGGTGCAGAAAGAGGGAAGAAGGGTGCAGAAAGAAGCACAAGTGGTGCAGAAAGAAGCATAGAGGTGCAGAAAGAAGCAATAGTAGTGCAGAAAGAAGCAAAAGAGTTGCAGAAAGAGGCAAGAGGGGTGCAAAAGAGGGAAGTGGGGTGCAGAAAGAGGCACGAGGGTGCAGAAAGAAGCAAGAGATGTGCAGAAAGAAACAAAAGAAGTGCAGAAAGAAGGAACAGAGGTGCAGAAAGAAGCTAGAGTAGTGCAGAAAGAGGCAACAAAGTTGCAGAAAGAGGCAAGAGGGGTGCAAAAAGAGGGAAGTGGGGTGCAGAAAGAGGCACGAGGGATGCAGAAAGAAGCAAGAGATGTGCAGAAAGAAGGAACAGAGGTGCAGAAAGAGGCAGGTGGGGTGCAGAAAGAGACAAAAGGGGTGCAGGAAAAAGCGAGAGATGCAGAAAGAAACAAAAGAAGTACAGACAGAAGGAACAGCGGTGCAGAAAGTGGCAGGTGGGGTGCAGAAAAAGGCAAAAGAGGTGCAGGAAGAAGCGAGAGGTGCAGAAAAAAACAAAAGAAGTGCATAAAGAAGGACCAGAGGTGCAGAAAGAGTGATGAGGGGTGGAGAAAGAGGCAAGAGAAGTGCAGAAAGAGGGAAGAAGGGTGCAGAAAGAAGCACCAGTGGTGCAGAAAGAAGCAAAGAGGTGCATAAAGAAGCAAGAGTAGTGCAGAAAGAAGCAACAGAGTTGCAGAAAGAGGCAAGAGGGGTCCAAAAAGAGGGAAGTGGGGTGCAGAAAGAGGCACGATGGGTACAGAAAGAAGCAAGAGATGTGCAGAAAAAACATAAGAAGTGCAGAAAGAAACAAAAGAAGTGCAGAAAGAAGCTAGAGTACTGCAGAAAGAAGCAACAGAGTTGCAGAAAGAGGCAAGAGGGGTGCAAAAAGAGGGAAGTGGGGTGCAGAAAGAGGCAGGAGGGGTGCAGAAAGAAGCAAGAGATGTGCAGAAAGAAGGAACAGAGGTGCAAAAAGAGGCAGGAGGGGTGCAGAAAGAGGCAAAAGAGGTGCAGGAAGAAGCGAGAGGTGCAGAAAGGAACAAAAGAAGTGCAGAAAGAAGGAACAGAGTTGCAGAAAGAGGCAACAGGATGGCAGAAAGAGGGATGAAGGGTGCAGAAAGAGGCACGAGGGGTGCAGAAAGAAGCAAGAGAGATGCACAAAGAAGCAAGAGAAATGCGTAAAGAAGCAACAAAGATGCAGAAAGGGGGAAGGGGGTGGAGAAAGAGGCAAGAGGGATACAGAAAGAAACAAAAGAAGAGCAGAAAGAAGGAACAGAGGTGCAGAAAGAGGCAAGAGGGGTGCAGAAAGAGGGAAGAAGGGTGCAGAAAGAAGCACAAGTGGTGCAGAAAGAAGCATAGAGGTGCAGAAAGAAGCAATAGTAGTGCAGAAAGAAGCAAAAGAGTTGCAGAAAGAGGCAAGAGGGGTGCAAAAAGAGGGAAGTGGGGTGCAGAAAGAGGCACGAGGGGTGCAGAAAGAAGCAAGAGATGTGCAGAAAGAAACAAAAGAAGTGCAGAAAGAAGGAACAGAGGTGCAGAAAGAAGCTAGAGTAGTGCAGAAAGAGGCAACAAAGTTGCAGAAAGAGGCAAGAGGGGTGCAAAAAGAGGGAAGTGGGGTGCAGAAAGAGGCACGAGGGATGCAGAAAGAAGCAAGAGATGTGCAGAAAGAAGGAGCAGAGGTGCAGAAAGAGGCAGGTGGGGTGCAGAAAGAGACAAAAGGGGTGCAGGAAAAAGCGAGAGATGCAGAAAGAAACAAAAGAAGTACAGACAGAAGGAACAGCGGTGCAGAAAGAGGCAAAAGAGATGCAGGAAGAAGCAAGAGGTGCAGAAAAAAACAAAAGAAGTGCATAAAGAAGGACCAGAGGTGCAGAAAGAGGGATGAGGGGTGGAGAAAGAGGCAAGAGAAGTGCAGAAAGATGGAAGAAGGGTGCAGAAAGAAGCACCAGTGGTGCAGAAAGAAGCAAAGAGGTGCAGAAAGAAGCAAGAGTAGTGCAGAAAGAAGCAACAGAGTTGCAGAAAGAGGCAAGAGGGGTCCAAAAAGAGGGAAGTGGGGTGCAGAAAGAGGCACGATGGGTGCAGAAAGAAGCAAGAGATGTGCAGAAAAAAACATAAGAAGTGCAGAAAGAAACAAAAGAAGTGCAGAAAGAAGCTAGAGTACTGCAGAAAGAAGCAACAGAGTTGCAGAAAGAGGCAAGAGGGGTGCAAAAAGAGGGAAGTGGGGTGCAGAAAGAGGCAGGAGGGGTGCAGAAAGAAGCAAGAGATGTGCAGAAAGAAGGAACAGAGGTGCAGAAAGAGGCAGGAGGGGTGCAGAAAGAGGCAAAAGAGGTGCAGGAAGAAGCGAGAGGTGCAGAAAGAAACAAAAGAAGTGCAGAAAGAAGGAACAGAGTTGCAGAAAGAGGCAACAGGATTGCAGAAAGAGGGATGAGGGGTGCACAAAGAGGCACGAGGGGTGCAGAAAGAAGCAAGAGAGATGCACAAAGAAGCAAGAGAAATGCGTAAAGAAGCAACAAAGATGCAGAAAGGGGGAAGGGGGTGGAGAAAGAGGCAAGAGGGATACAGAAAGAAACAAGAGAGGTGCAGAAAGAAACAAAAGAGGTGCAGAAAGAAGGAACAGAGGTGCAGAAAGAGGCAAGAGGGGTGCAGAAAGAGGGAAGAGGGGTGTGAAAGAGGCACGAGGGGTGCAGAAAGAAGCAAAAGGCGTGCAGAAAGAAGCAAGAGAGTTGCAGAAAGAAGTAACAGAGGTGCAGAAAGAGGGATGGAGAAAGAGGGAAGAGAAGTGCAGAAAGAAGCAACAGAGATGAAAAAAAGGGGAACAGGGGTGAATAAAGTGGCAAGAGGGGTGCAGAAATAAGCAAGAGAGGTGCAGAAAGAAACAAAAGAACTGCAGAAAGAAGGAACAGAGGTGCAGAGAGAGACAAGAGGGGTGCAGAAAGAGGGAAGAGGGGTGCAGAAAGAAGCATGAGTGGTGCAGAAAGAAGCAAGAGAGGTGTAGAAAGAAGCAAGAGGAGTGCAGAAAGAAGTAACAGAGGTGCAGAAAGAGGTAAGAGGGGTGCAAAAAGACAGAAGAGGGGTGCAGAAAGAGGCACGAGGAGTGCAGAAAGAAGCAAGAGACGTGCAGAAAGAAACAAAAGAAGTGCAAAAGAAGGAACAGAGTTGCAGAAAGCGGCAACAGGGGTGCAGAAAGAGGGAAGAGGGGTGGAGAAAGAGGCAAGGGGGTGCAGAAAGAATTAAAAGAGCTGCAGAAAGAAACAAATGAAGTGCAGAAAGAAGGAACAGAGTTGCCGAAAGAGGCAAGAGGTGTGCAGAAAGAGGCAAAAGGGGTGCGGAAAGAAGCAAGAGCTGCAGAAAGAAAGAAAAGAAGTACAGAAAGAAGGAACAGAGGTACAGAAAGAGGCAAGAGGGGTGCACAAAGAGGGAAGAGGTGTGTGAAAGAGGCACGAGGGGTGCACAAAGAAGCAAGAGGAGTGCAGAAAGAAGGAACAAATGTGCAGAAAGAGGCAAGAGGGGTGCAAAAAAGGGAAGAGGGGTGCAGAAAGAGGTATATGGGGTGCAGAAACAAGCAAGAGATGTGCAGAATGAAACAAAAGAAGCGCAGAAAGAAAGAACAGAGGTGCAGAAAGAGGCAACAAGGGTGCAGAAAGAGGGTGGATGGGTGGAGAAATTGGCAAGGGGTGCAGAAAGAAGAAAGAGAGCTGCAGAAAGAAACAGAAGAAGTGCAGAAAGAAGGAACAGAGGTGCAGAAAGATGCAAGAGGGATGCAGAAAGAGGGAAGAGGGGTGCAGAACAAGCGAAAAGGGGTGCAGAAAGAAGTTAGAGGTGCAGAGATAAACAAAAGAAGTGCAGAAAGAAGGAACAGAGGTGCAGAAAGAGGCAAGAGGGGTGCGGGATGAGGGGTGTGAAAGAGGCACGAGGGGTACAGAAAGGAGCAAGAGAGGTGCAGAAAGAAGCAACATTGGTGCTGAAAGAGGGAAGAGGGGTGGAGACAGAGACAAGAGAAATGCAGAAAGAAGCAACAGAGATGCAGAAAGAGGGAAGAGGGGTGGAGAAAGAGTGGTATAGAAAGAAGCAAGAGAGGTGCAGAAAGAATCAAAAGAAGTGCAGAAAGAAGGAACAGAGGTGCAGAAAGAGGCAGGAGGGGTACAGAAAGAGGGAAGAGGGGTGCAGAAAGAGGCAAGAAAGGTGCAGAAAGAGGCAAGAGGGGTGCACAAAGAAGCAACAGAGGTGCAGAAAGAGGCGAAAGAGGTGCAGAAAGTAGAAGAGATTTGCAGAAAGAGGCAAGAGAAGTGCAGAAAAAGAAAGAAAGGTGCAGAAAGAAGCAACAGAAATGCAGAAAGAGGCAAGAGAGGCGCAGAAAGAAGCAAGAGTGGCTTGCACACCATTAATGCCAATTTAACACCCACATTTAGCAATAAGAACAGGTGACCATTCTAGGTTTGCAAAGGACCTTCCACCACGCTGTAACACTTGTCGCTGCATTTTTGGTAACGTTTGAGCTAGAAACAAGGCTTTTTTTGTTCTAATCTGCAGATTAGGCAGCAGTTGATGGATTATGTGGCTAATGCAGAAAATGTATAATTGTGCGAAAGTCGGTGCAGCCAAGCAGTCGCATAATTCCAGTGACCCTGCTCATACCTCTGACTAGGTCCAGAAGTGCTCCTGAGTGATTCTTTCTTTTTTTTGTCTCATTGAGTTCATAGTTTAGCTTCTATGGAAACGAGGAAGACTAAACCTGAGGTTACCACTCCACAACACAGAATACCATACCACATAATTGCTCTCCATAACACATAATCCCACTCTACATAATTCCTATACACTAAATACCATATACTTTCTATCCACATAATTTCACTGCACAACATACCACATAATTCCACTACACACAACGTACTTCCACTCCACTCCAAAAAACATTAGTAAAAAACTTTTACATTTACAGGGCCAATAGCTCTAACTCTGGCAAATGCGAGACCTATTACATTACAAATGCTTCTTTAACTGGTAGTCACGTTTGCAGAGTGGTGGAGAAAGGGGGCTGGGCCTCCAACCAGCGCTCAGGAATTCCGCTGCGTAGGACTTACAGGCGGTACCAGGAGGACTTCTTGGCCCCGAAAGTTCCTCAGGAGTAAAGGGAACTTCATCCCCCAACCCGTAGTGTGCCAGGAGGTGCATTTGCAGAGTGGTGGAGAAAGGGGGCATGGCCTCCGAAGACCTCTTAGCAAACCCACTGTGTGGGACTTACTGGAGGTAACAGGAGGGGTTGTCGGCCCCCAAGGACATCTTTGGGGGCGAACTACCCCTCCTATTACCTTCTGTAAGTGCCACACAGCAGCATTGGTAAGTACTCATAGCACGCGACGCCCCTTTGACCACCAGCCTGCAAACGCGCTCCCTGGCACACTCTTTGATGGGATTAAAGTCCCCTTCGCTGCTGGGGGTCCTTAGGGGCCAACTAGCCTACCTGATACCTCCAGTAAGCCCCAGATAGTGGGATTGCTGAGAGGTGGACACAGGCCACGCCCTCTTTCTCTACCACTCTGCAAATGTGCCTCCTGGTGCGCTCTTGGTTAGGGGAGGAAGTCCCCTTGCCTCCTGAGGGTCCCTGGGGGACAACTAGCCCTCCTGTTATCTCTAGTAAGTCCCACACAGCTGGATTGCTGAGAGTGGTCCGAGGCCACACCCCATTTTTACACCACTCTGCAAACGCACCTCCTGGCGCACTGCTGCTTGGGGGATGAAGTCCACTTTAGTCTTGAGGTCCTCAGGACACAAGAGAACCTCATCGCCCCATCAGCAGTGTGCCAGGAGGCGCGTTTGCAGAGTGGTGTAAAAAGGGGGACATTGCCGTTTGCTATGGCAGGGCGGGAAGCCTGCTCTCGCTTCCAAGAAGCAAAGCAGAATTGCTTTTGGACAAGGGGAGCTGCATGTTAGCAGCTCCCCTTGCCCAAAAGCAATGCTGGCTCCCGCAGGAGGCTGGGAGCCAGCAGGGGATGTTGGGGCATTGGGGCTCCCCCCACAGTCCCCAACTTGAGGGCCGGCCCCAGGGAATGGTGTCCCCGGGGCCAGAAGTGGCCCGGAAGGGGGGCCACTTGGCCCCCTCCCTTTTGGTATTTTCTTTTTTTTAAATAAGGCCGGTCCCTGGGGGATGGGGTCCCCAGGGCAAGAAGTGGCCTCAGGAGGGGGGCCATGAGACCCCCTCTCAAAAAAAAAAAAATTAAGTCTGGACAGGCCCCGGGCGATGGGGTCCACGGGGCCAATAGAGGCCCAGGGAAGGGGGGCCATGCAGCCCCCCTCCCTTATACATATTTAAATAAAAATAAATAAAAAGGCTGGCCAGGCCCTGGGGATGGGGTCCCCGGGCCATAATTAGCCTCAGGTAAGGGGCCATTCGGCCCCTCTCCAAAATACAAAAAAAAAGACTGGCCAGGCCCCGGGGGATGGGGTCCCCGGGGCCATAATTGGCCTCGGGAGGGGGCCGCGCGGCTCCCTTCCTGTTTTTTTTTTTTTAAATGAGTCCGGCCCTGGGGGATGGGGTCCCCAGGGCCCAAAAAATACTAAAAGAAGGGGGGGCCACACAGCCCTCCTTCTAAAAATACACAAAAAGAAAAAGCCAGCATCTCACCAGAGGCCCCGCCCCCCTCCCTGCACCACTCTGAAAATGCGCGTCCTGGCACGTTCTGGGTTGGGGGATTAAGTCCCCTTGAATGCTAAGGGCTCTTATGGGCCATTAGCCCACCAGGTACCTCCAGTAAGCCCCACACAGTGGGATTGCTGAGAGGTGTTCCGAGGCCATGCCCCTTTTTACACCACGCTGCACTCTCGCCTCTTGGCGCATTGCTGGTGGGGCAATGAGGTCCTCTTGTGTCCTGAGGACCTCAGGACTAAAGTGGCCTTCATCCCCCTAGCAGCAGTGCACCAGGAGGTGCATTTGCAGAGTGGTGTAAAAAGGGGGCATGGCCTCGGACCACTCTCAGCAATGCAGCTGTGTGGGGCTTACTGGAGGTACTTGGTGGGCTAGTTAGCCTCCAGGGACCCTCAGGATTCAAGGGGACTTGATTCCCCAACGCAGAACGTGCCAGGAGGTGCGTTTGCAGAGTGGTGGAGAAAGGGGGCGTGGCCTGTGTCCACCTGTCAGCTATCCCACTATCTGGGGCATACTGGAGGTATCAGGTAGGGTAGTTGGCCTCTAAGGACCCCCAGCAGCGAAGGGGACTTTAATCCCCATCCAAGAGCGCGCCAGGAAGTGCGTTTGCAGAGTGTTGGGGAAAGGGGGCGTGGCCTGCCATGAGAACTTAGCAATCCTGCTGTGTGGGACTTACTGGAGGTAATTGGAGGGGTAGTTGGCCCCAAGGTTGACTTTAGGGGTTAACTACCCCTCCTGTTACCTCCAGTAAATCCCACACTGTGGGATTGCTAAGAGGTCTTCGGAGGCCACGCTCACCTTTCTCCACCACTCTGCATATGCTCCTCCTGGCACAGTACTGGTTGGGGGATGAAGTCCACTTTACTCCTGGGGGACTTTGGCAGCCAAGTAGCCCTCCTGGTACCTCCTGTAAATCCTACGCAGTGGAATTCCTGAGCACTGGTTGGAGGCCCAGCCCCCTTTCTGGGTCGTATTGGAACCCAAGGGTTAGCGTGAACACAGCCGGCATATTCGCCCTCAAGTACTCGTACCCGAAGTACCGCCATAGAATTACTATATTTTCTCTGAACACAACACAGAGCATTAAATTAAAACAAGGAACGCCTCATTTTCTCAGCATCCATTCACCAGCCGGGATGGAATTACAACCGACAGGGAGGAGTTCATCCTCTCTTTTCGCTTACCATAAGCCCTGAAGAAGTCCTGGGGTACTTCCCCCGAAGAAACACGTGTTGGCTGGGCAACTGTTCGGATTAAAAGAAGAACAACATACTCATTATTGTACTGTTTCAATTGTTTTGCATAATGTGTGTACTCTAGATTGTGTGAAAGTTATGAACCACGCTGCATTAAGCACTAGAATTTTGACGTGTGCCAGGACCGCTCAGATTCACTTGTTGACCTCAGGGTCATTTTTCAGGAGGGAGTAAGGGTTCTCCCTCTCCTGTTTGCACCGCCTTACTTGTCATCATATTTATCAATACGCACACCTGATTGGCGCCATTCCTGCCACACCTAAGTAACCCGCCCCTGTGTTATAATAGGTCTCGCATTTGCAAGAGTTAGAGCTATTAGCATTGTAAATCTAAAAGAGTTTTTATTAATGTTTCTTGGAGTGCAGTGGATGTAGGTTGTGTGTAGTGGAATTAGGTGGTATGTTGTGCAGTGAAATTATGTGGATAGAAAATATGTGGTATTTAGTGTATAGGAATTATGTAGAGGGGGATTATGTGTTATGGAGAGCAATTATGTGGTATGGTAGTCTGTGTCGTGGAGTGGTAACCTCAGGTTTAGTCTTCCTCGTTTCCATAGAAGCTAAACTATGAACTCAATGAGACAAAAAAAAGAAGGAATCACTGAGGAGCACTTCTGGACCTAGTCAGAGGTATGAATTATGTGACTGTTTGGCTGCACAAACTTTCACACAATTATACATTTTCTGCATTAGCCACATAATCCATCATCTGCTGCCTAATCTGCAGATTTGAACAAAAAAAAGCCTTGTTTCTAGCTCAAACGGCTCAAACATTACCAAAAATGCAGCGACAAGTGTTACAGTGTGGTGGAAGGTCCTTTGCAAACCTAGAATGGTCACTTGTTACTTATTGCTAAATGTGGGTGATAAATTGGTACTAATGGTGCGCAAACCACTCTTGCTTCTTTCTGCGCCTCTCTTGCCTCTTTTTGCATTTCTGTTGCTTCTTTCTGTACCTCTCTTGCTTCTTTGTGCACCCCTCCTGCCTCTTTGTGCACCCCTCTTCTCTCTTTTTGCACCCCTCTTGCCTCTTTCTGCACCTCTGTTGCATCTTTCTGCACTACTCTTGCTTCTTTCTGCACCTCTCTTGCATCTTTCTGCACCACTCGTGCTTCTTTCTGCACCCCTCTTCTGTCTTTCTGCACTCCTCTTGCCTCTTTCTGCACCCCTCTCGCCACTTTCTCCATCCCTGTTCCCCCTTTTTGCATCTCTGTTGCTTCTTTCTGCACTTCTCTTGCCTCTTTTTCTACCCCTCATCCCTCTTTCTGCACCTCTGTTGCTTCTTTCTGCACCTCTGTCCCTTCTTTCTACAACCCTTGTGCCTTTTTCTGCACCCCTCTGCCCTCTTTCTGCTCCCTTCTTGCCTCTTTCTGCACCTCTGTTCCTTCTTTCTGCACTTCTTTTGTTTATTTCTGCAACCTTCTGCACCCCTCTTGCCTCTTTCTCCATTCCTCTTCCCTCTTTCTGCACCTCTGTTGCTTCTTTCTGCACCTCTCTTGCCTCTTTCTGCACCCCTCTTCCCTCTTTCTGCACCTCTGTTGCGACTTTCTGCACTTCTCTTGCTTCTTTCTGCACCCCTCATGCCTGTTTCTTCCCCCCTTTTCCCTCTTTCTGCACGTTTCTTGCCTCTCTCTGCACCTCTGTTCCTTCTTTCTGCACTTCTTTTGTTTCTTTCTACAGCTCTCTTGCTTCTTTCTACACCCCCTTGCCTCTTTCTCAACCCCTCTTCCCTCTTTCTGCAGACCTGTTGCCTCTTTCTGCACCCCTGTTGCCTCTTTCTGCACCTCTGTTCCATTTTTCTGCACTTCTCTTGCCTCTTTCCGCACCCATATTCCCTCTTTTTGCACCTCTGTTCCTTCTTTCTGCACTTCTTTTGTTTCTTTCTGCACCCTTCTTCCCATTTTTGCATCCCTCTTGCCTCTTTCTGCAGTTCTCTTGTCGTTTTCTGCACCTCTCTTGCCTCTTTCTGCACCTCACTTGCCTCTTGCTGCTCTTCTCTTGCTTCTTTCTACACTCCTGTTGCTTCTTTCAGCAATTCTCTTGCCTCTTTCTGCACTTCTCTTGCTTGTTTCTACACCTCTCTTGCGTCTTTCTGCAACTCTGTTGCCTCTTTCTGCACCTCACTTGTCTCTTTCTGCACCCCTCTTTCTGTATCCCTCTTGCCTCTTTCTCCACCCCCTTCCCCCTTTCTTCATCTCTGTTGCTTCTTTCTGCATTTCTCTTGCTTCTTTCTGCATCTCTCTTGTTTCTTTCTGCACCTCTGTTGCTTCTTTCTGCACCCCTCTTGCCTCTTTCTGCAACCCTCTTCCCTCTTTCTGCACCCCTTTTGCCTGTTTCTGCAACTCTCTTGCCTCTTTCTGTAGTTTTCTTGCCCCCTTCTGCACCTTTCTTGCCTCTTTCAACACTTCTCTTGCCTGTTTCTGCACCTCTCTTGCCTCTTTCTGCACATCTCTTGCCTCTTTCTGCACCCCTCTTGCCTCCTTTTGTACCTCTGTTCCTTCTTTCTACACTTCTCTTGCTTCTTTCTGCACCCCTCTTGCCTCTTTCTGCACCTCTGTTGCTTCTTTCTGCACTTCTCTTGCTTCTTTCTGCACCTCTCTTTCAAATTTCTGCATCCCTCGTGCCTCTGTGTGCACCTCTCTTGCCTATTTCTGCTCCTCTCTTGCCTCTTTCTGCACCCCTCTTACCTCTTTCAGCAACTCTGTTGCTTCTTTCTGCACTACTCATCCTTCTTTCAGGACCCCTTGTACCTCTTTCTGCACCCTTCTTCCCTTTTCCTGTGTGTCTCTTGGTTCTTTCTGCACTGCTCTTGCCTCTTTCTGCACCCCACTTGCCTCCTTCTGTACCTCTGTTCCTTCTTTCTACACTTCTCTTGCTTCTTTCTGCACCCCTCTTGCCTCTTTCTGCACCTCTGTTGCTTCTTTCTGCACTTCTCTTGCTTCTTTCTGCACCTCTCTTGCAAATTTCTGCACCCCTCCTGCCTCTGTGTGCACCTCTGTTGCTTCTTTCTGCACTTCTCGTGCTTCTTTCTGCACCCCTCTTCCCTCTTTCTGCACCTCTGTTACTTCTTTCTGTACTTCTCTTGCTTCTTTCTGCACCTCTCTTACTTCTTTCTGCACCTCTCTTACCTCTTTCTGCACACACAGGGCTACTTTTAAACTGACCTCAGGCTCAGCAGTGCACACATGCAAGTGCAGAAAAGGGCTGCTGGCCTCTAAACTGCCATGCCCTATTATATGCTAGGGACTTAGAGGTAGTTTTAATCCCCCTGCCCTATTATGCACTTGGGCCTTACAGGGGAGGTCATGCCAGTCACAGGGGTACCCCAACCCATAGTGTACCCTAGTGTGTGTAGGTTTTTTCACTGTATTCTAAGTGTCTTTCAGCATAAAAATGGCTGTGGGCCTGGTTAGGCAGAGCCCAGGGTCAGTCAGAGTCAGCTACCACCAGTACCAGTCAGCAAAAAGTTGGGGGGTGCCCAGGGCACAGGATGACTTTGCAACAAGGCCTCTTTCTGCACCTCTGTTGGTTCTTTCTGCATATCTCTTGCTTCTTTCTGCACCTTTCTTCCTCTTTCTGTACTTCTGTTGCCTCTTTCTGCATTTCTCTTGCTTCATTCTATGCCTTTCTTCCTCTTTATGCACATGTCCTACCTCTGTAGGCATAGTCAGAAATTAGCATTTAAAAGAAAAAAAAGAAATTCACTGAAAAAACCACAGGTTTCAGGGACGTTATAGTTAGAAATTTTCATTTAAAAAAATTTAGACATTCACTGAGAAAACCATAGGTTTCAGGGACATTATAATTAGAAATTAGCATTTAAAAAACCATAGAAATTCACTGAAAAAAACATAGGTTTCAGGGACATTATAGTTAGAAATTAGCATTTAAAAAAACCTTACACATTCACTGAAAAAACACAGGTTTCAGGGACGTTATAGTTTGTTGGACATTTCACTCGTACAAAACCAGAGAAATTCGGCCGTTATAGTTAGTTGAGCTAACTATAACTCGCGCCTCCGCAATGCACTGCTGATGACGTCACATATTACATCATTCATGACATGCTCAGTGACATCACTGATGAGATCACCGATGACATCTCAAATTACATCACTGATGACATCAGTGATGACATCATCCATGTGATAATCTGATGCACCTCCTCATGCCCTAATATAACCTTTGATACACCCACTCTAAAATACAGACTACCATTTACGTAACCATAGACACACCAATACCAGTTACTACATACCCACTCACTGATTTCTAGGTCTACACATACATCCACTCATTCACCCATACAGCCATTCATACATGCAGTCACTCATCAATACAGCACTATCATATGCACTCATACACCTATACAGACACTCACACACCGCCACTCATCCATAGAGTTACTCACACACCTAGTCAGCCATGCAAAGAATTAATCACACTCTCATTTACTCACCTATACAGTTATACACACACCATCTCACTTATTCATACAGATACTAACATATACTTACTCCACTATACAATCACTGATACAAGCACACACTCATCCATACAGCCACTCTCACAATAACTCACTCTCACATATAGTCATTTATATACTCCAACACTCACATATACTGCCTTTCACAGATGCAGTTACTCACACATGTACCACTGAGACATTCATTCACTCACCAACACACCTATACACACACTCACCCACCCATACAGCCCTTCACAGATGCACTCTTGAACCCATACACCCAGTGAATCACCCACTCACACATCTATGCACAGAGTCACACACCCCCCACCAACCCACACAGACACTCAGGCACCCATAACGATACTCAGACAACCAATCAATAACCCATATAGACACTCATGTAGCTACTCACCAACCCATGGAGACGCTTACACACCAACTGACAGACTGATACAGACTTGCACACAGTTTAGTCACTAACCCATGCATTCAGTAAGACACGTTTAGTCACTCACTTATACAGTCAGTCGCGCACCTACTAAATCATCCATTCAGACACTTATACACCCACTAATTCTTCAATACACCATGGCATATATATATATAAAACATATTTAAACTTTACAGAAACACACAGTCACTGGATGATGTCATCAGTGATGTCATTTGAGATGTCATCAGTGATGTCACTAAGCATGTCATGAATGGTGTAATATGTGAAGTCATCAGCAGTGCATTGCGGAGGCGTGAGTTATAGTTAGCTCAACTAACTATAACGGCCGAATTTCTCTGGTTTTGTACGAGTGAAATGTCCAACTAACTATAACGTACCTGAAACCTGTGGTTTTTTCAGTGAATTTCTAAGGCTTTTTAAATGCTCATTTCTAACTATAACGTCCCTGAAAACTATGGTTTTTTCAGTGAATATATATATATATATATTCAAAGAAAGCGTTGCCCCTCGCATGGAACAGCACTCGCAGGTAGGTAATGCACAGACGCAGGAGCAACTGCCGCCGACACAATCCTCTGCAGATTTTCAAAGTCCGATGCGTTTCGGGCTGACGCACTTCATCATGGACCATCCTACGTGCAAACACAGGAAAGAGAAAGCACCAGTCAATTCCCTCCATTTATTCAAATTTTTCACAAATACGCTCAGGTGAGCGATACATTGCATGCTGGGACTGGTGGTTCGATAGTCACCTATGTGGGTCGCTCCTGTAAGCACATGTTAATAAAGTTTTGCAAGGCTGCCAAATGTCCTGCAACGCCGCTCCTGCCATAAACATGCACCTCCTGCTCCGCATGTAAAGCCCCAATAAGTAATAGTGGACCTGCTCGGATCTCGCAGTGGTGCAGTCCCGTGGCCTGGGCCGGCCAAAATAGATTCAAAGAAAGAGTTACCCCTCGCGTGGAACAGCACTCGCAGGTAGGTAATGCACAGACGCAGGAGCAACTGCCGCCGACACACTCCTCTGCAGATTTTCAAAGTCCGACGCATTTCGGGCTGACGCCCTTCATCATGGACCATCCTACATCCAAACACAGAAAACAGAAAGCACCAGTCAATTCCCTCCATTTATTCAAATTTTTCACAAATACGCACAGGTGAGCGATACATTGCATGCTGGGACTGGTGGTTCGTTAGTCACCCATGTGGGTCGCTCCTGTAAGCACATGTTAATCAAGTTTTGCAAGGCTGCCAAATGTCCTGCAACGTTGCTCCTGCCATAAGCATGCACCTCCTGCTCTGCATGTAAAGCCCCAATAAGTAAAAGCGGACCTGCTCGGATCTCGCAGTGGTGCAGTCCCGTGGCCTGGGCCGGCCACCATAGATTCAAATAAAGAGTTGCCCCTCACGTGGAACAGCACTCGCAGGTAGGTAATGCACAGACGCAGGAGCAACTGCCGCCGACACGCTCCTCTGCAGATTTTCAAAGTCCGACGCGTTTCGGGCTGACGCCCTTCATCATGGACCATCCTACGTGCAAACACAGGAAACAGAAAGCACCAGTCAATTCCCTCCATTTATTCAAATTTTTCACAAATACGCTCAGGTGAGCGATACATTGCATGCTGGGACTGGTTGTTCGTTAGTCACCCATGTGGGTCGCTCCTGTAAGCACATGTTAATAAAGTTTTGCACGGCTGCCAAATGTCCTGCAACGTCGCTCCTGCCATAAACATGCACCTCCTGCTCCGCATGTAAAGCCCCAATAAGTAAGAGCGGACCTGCTCGGATCTCGCAGTGGTGCAGTCCCGTGGCCTGGGCCGGCCACCATAGATTCAAAGAAAGAGTTGCCCCTCGCGTGGAACAGCACTCGCAGGTAGGTAAGGCACAGACGCAGGAGCAACTGCCGCCGACACACTCCTCTGCAGATTTTCAAAGTCAGACGCGTTTCGGGTGCATTACCTACCTGCGAGTGCTGTTCCACGCGAGGGGCAACTCTTTCTTTGATATATATATATATATATATATATATATATATATATATATATATATATATATATATCGAAAATCCTCGTCTGCTTGAATCTCCTCCGTGGAGAAAAACGAGCGTAGACCCAGGTTTTGTGCAAATATTATTTATTCCTCACGAACAAAGTCGCCATGACGCGTTTCGGCCGATTACCGGCCTTGATCACATGACAACGCTGAGAGCACGGCTCCCCCTATTTAAAGTGCCAGTGCCACAAATCAAAGTAATAGGCATAAACAACATACTATCACATAGTATCCAATAGCAGCATCAATGCATCAGTTTTACAAACGAACACATATAAATACTCAAGGTAGTTATGAATTAACATTCACTACTATGGTTGCATGTTTCATAAATAAATACTTGGTATAATACCCGAATAATTCATGACTCCAATGCCTTTTCTAAAAAATACCCACAAAGTGACAAAGTGCTTAATCATTCCCGAAAGTGCTAAAAAATCCTAAAGTGCTAAGTGCTAAATACATAATGCTACCGGAAGCATACAATGTTGTACATAATGTTTCAAATGCTTTACCGGTAATAAATCTCAAAAGTGCTAATAAAGTACTTAAAAACTACATACCACAAGCAGCATCCATATTGACATAATGTCCTGATGCTACATTCCGGTAACATGATCTAAAGTGCAAAAAAGTGTGCAGAAACAGGTTCAAGGTTACATTTATGAGTATTCCATTTGCAGTTGATTCCATTCCATATGCATAAATACATAAATTAATAAATAAATATCTATATAAATATAAATATAAATACAAACCAACTGTCTAAAATGAATAAATATACACATGAATAAAATCCAAAACTTAAAGTTTCACATATCACATGGATAAGACCATCTTAGCTGCCAAATACATTTTAATTCCATCATATTATGCATAATAAATTATTAAAAATCAATTCACTCCTCTAAAATCGTTGATCCTATTGACCATTGGAGCTAGAGTGATACTGTAAACAATTTATGCATAAATTGACTCAGTTTCTCATAAATAGGTGTGCAAGTCCTCACTAGTATTCAGGCCCCCTGGTTGCTTGGTATCCAGTTCTAATATGTAACTAGTCTTAGGCGTCTCAGTTTTGCATCCCGGTTGCCACCTCTCCTCTGCGGTGGTATTGCATCTATTACATAGTACTTAAAATATTTGAGATCACTATTGTGACATTCCTTGAAATGTCTCACAACCGGGTAGCTTGCATCATTATTAATAATGGCCCTTGTGTGCTGGAGGATTCTCTTATGAACATCTAACATCGTACTACCTATGTATTTTAGATTACAACTGCATTCCAGTACATAGACTGCATAGTCAGATTTACAGGTTAACTGTTGTTTAATAACCTGTATTTTGCTGTTGAATGCAGTTTGGTACAAAGTTTTATTTACGCCGTGTTGACAGACTTTACAACTAGAACACTTAAAAAAGCCTTTCCTAGCTGATAGCCAAATCCCCCTATCTTGATCCTCTGGGCTACTTTTAACATTATTTAACAAGCACATTACCCATAGTAGTGGTTTTTCTATACGTAATGGCTGGCTTAGGTGGTAAAAGTTTTCCTATTATGGGGTCGTCCAACGCTATAGGCCAACTCCGCCTGATTATGCCTCTGAGTTGCTTTTCCTGCCTAGAGTATGATAAAATCAATATAGTTGCTTTGTTGGCTTTTTCCAATGTACCGCTTGCTACAACCCGGTAGTTTGCACTATATTGCAATAAATCTTCCCTGGCTCTCTTTCTTGACTTAGTGATGGCTGCATCTATTATCTCTATTTTGTACCCCCTTGCTAGAAAACATGCCCAGCTTTCTGATTGCTTGACAATAGTGTCCTCCTTGTCACTGCAAATTCGTCTAATCTGTAGCATCTCCCCGTACGGAATGCTATTAATGAGGTGGGGGGGATGTGCGCTAGATGCATGCAGCAATGCATTCCCTGCTGTTTTTTTACCGAATAGCGATGTAGACAAACGGTTGTTAACAATTTGGACCTGCACATCTAAAAATGTCACTTCTTCCTTGCTGATCGATGAAGTAAAATTTAAGTTATCATCATTTACATTTATTTGAGCGATGAAATCAACTGCACTCTGCTCATTGCCGCACCATACTATGAATAAATCGTCAATAAATCTCAACCAGGAGATTACCCTGGAATTGTAGGTGTGCTCAAATTGCTTTTGGAGGACCAGCTCCTCCCACCAGCCCATAAAAAAACAGGCATAGCTGAGGGAGAAGCTGGCCCCCATCGCCACCCCTTGGATTTGCTGGTACATTTGGTTCTTAAATAAAAACAAATTATTTTCTAAGCAAAAGAGCAGCATACTGATTAACATTTTATTATGTTGAGCATACTTCAAAGGTCTGCTGGCCAGAAAATGTTCCACCGTCCTGATGCCATCATGATTTCTTATACATGTATACAATGAAGAGACATCTAGGGCTATTAAGAGATATTCGGGCTTCCATTGTATATCTCTAATTTTGCGGAGAAAATCACATGTATCCTGCACATAGGACCTTAAGTTCTTAACATGATCTTGTAAAAAGAAATCAATATATCTTGACATATTTTCAAGAGGCCCATCACATGCTGTTATGATGGGGCTACCTGGTGGCTTGTAAATGTTATATATATATATATATATATATATATATATATATATATATATATAATGTATCTACTGGCGTTCGCCAGTAGGTAGTTATAGTTAGGATCACGTTTCCATAGGAAAAGCATTTTTTGATGTGCTTATAACTTTGGCGTCGTTTGACGAATCTTTACGAAATTTTCCAAAAGTTCCTCTTTTCAGATCAGCTGCTATCCTAAAAGTTTGGGGGATTCATCAAGGGGGCTAAGAAAAAGAGGGTCCCAAAACGTTTTTCTCCATGCAATTTCCATAGGAAACTTTAGACAAGGCTACAGGTCAAACTGCTGAACGGAATTACGCCAAATTTGGCACAGAGAAAGGTCTTGGTCCAGAAAGCACGCTTTTGTTTAAATCGGGTAAATCCGTTCAGTAGTTTTAGAGAAATATCAAATTTTCCAGATATTGATATTTAAGAATTCTGACATCTAATTAGCTGAAGCGTTACGAGCACGAGCTTGCGGCTGATTGGCTGTGAACTGTTGAAACTAGGAAGTGATGGCAGCCATTTTGTGATTCAGTCCTTCAGCTCACAACTCTCCCTCTACAAGGCATCAGGTCCGTAGTTCGACCTCTGCAAGGCAACACTAAAAATATACCGCAGCTCTGTCTGTGCGAGATACCCCTTTCACGGTCCCTCTCCCAACATCACCAGATCGCGGCTATGCCTTTAGAAGCGAGTCCGTCGGCTCGCAGCTCTGCGACTGCGAGCTGTGAGCCATTTTGTGATTCAGTCCGTCAGCTCACAACTCTCCCTCTACAAGGCATCAGATCCGTAATTCTACCTCTGCGAGGCAATACTGAAAATATCCCGCAGGTCTGTCTGTGCGAGATACTCCTTTTACGCTCCCTCTCCCCACATCATCAGCTCGCGGCTATGCCTTTAGAAGCCAGTACGTCGGCTCGCAGCTCTGTGTCTGTGAGCCATGGGGCCCGCATCTGTACCTCTGTGAGCCACCTTGTTAGCTCGTAGCTGTGTCTGTGCTAGCAGGCCCGTCGGCCCGTTACTCTCCCTCTGCGAGTTAGCCTGTCGGGTTGCAGCGCGGAGGGCTCGCAGCTGTATCTCTGCGAGCCAGCCTGTTAACTCCTAGCTGTGTGTCTGCTAGCAGGCCTGTTGGCCCGTTGGTCTCCCTCTGCAAGTCAGGCCACAGCTCTCCCTCTGCGAGCCGGTACGGTGCTGTGCTTTTGCGAGCCAATGGCTCGTAGGTCTCCCTCTGCGAGCTGAGCCCACGGGCCGCAGCTCTTCCTCTGCGAGGCTGCCCGACGGCCCGCAGGTGTCCCTCTGCTAGCCGAATCACAGCTGATACTCTGCGAGCCGAAATTGGGAATATAAAGCGGCTCTAAAAAAAGCCCTTCTGTTTATTAGTTGGAGCTACATGTAAGTGCGAATGCACAGCTTCAGGTTAATCAGGAAAATTCGGTTTCCCTCATCTGTGAAGTGTACTCCATCACTTCTGTAGATATCAGCGATATCAAAACGTATGTTGTTGTAAATCGACCCCATTCTATGGTCTCTGAGGTATGCAGACACAGCTTTGTTGACATTCTTCCTAGATTTTTCAATCTTATGACAAATTGGTTTGACCATTTCCACTTCTGTCTTTGGCATATATTGGAATATACAAAGACAGTTTGAGGCAAAAGTAACATCAATTGTCCAAAGGTGTCCTTCATAAGCATTTCCAAACCTACCCAGTCAATGTGCCTAGGTCGTTACCCCCACAGTGCACAATCATGAGATCAGGGTGTTGGAGATGCAAACAGGTTTTAACCAAAGGGTTGGTGCCACTTCATTCCACTCTGTGCAAACCATTTAATGTACACATTTTGTAAACCTAGGTCTAAGTCAATACGTCTCTGTTCTGCATACCTCTTGCACCAGAAAACATAGCTATGTCCTACAATCCACACTAGCATTTTGAAGGTATGGCTAGAAGATATGGATAAATGTCTGTAGCTCATGCAGTCCGTTCGTAGAATAAGAGTTATGTTTAAACATGGGGAACTACTTTTTTTACATACAAAACGTTAACGGATTGGGAGATGAAATGTATTGTGTCCTAAAAAGTAGGGTGTATATTAGTTTTGATGAAAAGCATCTTTGTGATTGGTTAATAAAAAATCAGTTTATACGTGGAGTACATATTATAGGATGAAATTTGCTCAGCTCAACCACACCTGCTAATTGTATTTGGAAGGTGCAGTTCAAACTTGAAGGAATGGTGAACTTTTGACCTCCACGTGCCGTTAAATGTTGGAGAAAATGTTGCAAACAAAAATATCGGTAGGTTTAAAAAAATGATGAACTTTTAAGCTACACGTGTCGTAGAATGTTCTAGAAAGTGTTGATACAATAGCTTAAACTTTTCACCTGTATGTGTCCTTAAAAAAACTGTTTATATGGAAAGTTCAAAAATAATCAATAAAGAGAGGTTTTGCAATCTAAAAAAATAAGGAACTATTCTGATTTGTTCTTTACATGGATTTATGTGTGGAGCAACAGGGAAATTGTGCCATTACTGGTTCCATTCTTGATGAAAGCGGTGCATTACATGTACTGTGTGACAAGAAAAGAATTGCATGCGTTTGTGACATTTGAAATCTGCATACCAACTAGGAAGGTAAATTAGAATTTAAGAAGGTGTGTTATGTGCGGGGGTGTATCCCTTTGGCAAGCTCCGCCTCTGTGAGCCAGACATTGTTTTTGCATAGGTGCTGGACGACATCTGATGCAGCCCCATCACCTATGCAGTCTGATGTGTCAGGGGAACACAGCCATGCAGCCATCACCCCGCCACACACACCGGACACAGAACCCGTATGAGGGGAGTTTTGTACCACATTGCCTTCATTGCTGATGTTCTGTGATTGATATGTGTGTGGGCTGCATTGTGGGGGAATTGCCTGTGCATGGATGGCGATGCACACACACATCTTGGTATGTGGAGCCAGGTGCCCGTGCGGCCTTGCGCTGCTTGTGCTATCTCACTCCGTCTCTCTCCCTCGCTCTCTCCCGCCCTGTCATAGCAAACTTGTGAAAGCGATGGGTGCGCGGCTCTCAGCGTGGCACTCGAGTACTTCTTAAGTCTTTCAAACACCGAGGGTATATTCTCAAGGACATATCGCCGAGTTAACGGCACTTTATCGCAACCAAAATAGTGATAAAGTTAACGCACCATTCACAAGTGGAGCAAACAGCCCATATCACCAGTTTACCAGCGATAGCAGCCTCAAAAAGCATCGTCACGGATGAGTCTGGCAAATATTGCTAATGAGATGTAGATTAGGCGTTCTCGTGCAAAAAGCAGCGAACACATCACTTCGCAAGTGTCTCAACCACCAGCAAGATCGTCGAAGAGAGTACAAAACAGGCGATAAGGTGCGTTAGTAGCAGAAAGTTTACACCTGCTCGGAGCTGGTGTAAAGTCGGACTACAACCTGCAATATGAAAGGGAGCCCACCCAGAGCCATACGTGAATGACAACAGATGCAATGGAGTCAACGATCATGCAGCTCGGACACCCAACACTGCTCCGACACCCCCTGCCACCAGCCACTTGTTCGCCATCCCCCTCACCTCCCCCACACACAAACAAATGTGACAGCAACGTTAGGAAATCTGGAACGTAACAAATTGGCTAATGTCGCACAATTATAGTAAAGAAGATGCATTTGAGGTTGGACAAATAAGAATCTCAGTCATCTATGGATTTACATATAAAACATTTTATTTAAACAAAACAACAAAATAAAAGTAGGTACAGGTATGGCGTGTCATCCCTCGACAATTTGTGAATCACAGCCTGCAAGACAAAAGGAAAGATAAGATTGTGCGTCATGCGTCCATGAAAGGAGAGAGAGAGAGGAAGAGACAGAGAATGAAAGAGTGAGACAGAGAGGAAGACAGAGAAAGAGAGAAAGAGTGAGAGAGAGAGGAAGAGATAGAGAAAGAGAGAAAGAGTGAGATACAAGGAAGTGAGAGAGAAAGAGAGAAACAGTGTGAGAGAGGTAGAGAGAGAGTGAGACAGAGAAGAAGAGAGAGAAAGAAAGAATGAGAGAGAGAGGACGAGACATAGAAAGAGAAAAAGAGTGTGAGAGAGAGAAAGGAAGAGATACAGAGTGAGAGAGAGAGAAAGAGTATGAGTGACAGAAAGGAAGAGATGGAGAGGGAGAGTGAGTGTTGACACTGTGGAGAAAATCCTTACAGCTCACCTTTCTGCCACCGGTGTGTCTCCAACCACGTGCCGGGACATAGTAGAGTCTTGAAGTTTAGTGATCTGAAACATAGTATAGAATCAGTAATGGCAGAGTACATACAACTGCACACGCCTAATTCTCTGCTTCGCCCCTGCACACCCAGGCTGCTGCACCCCATCGACTCCCGCCGCCCAGAGGCGTCTGCCCGCCTCTGCGCACCTAGGCTGCTGCATCCCATCCACTCCCACTGCCTAGAGGTGTCTGCCCACTCCTGTGCACCCAGTCTGCTGCACCCAATCCACTTCCACTGCTCGGAGGTGTCTGCCCGCTCTTGTGCACCCAGGGTGCTGCACACTATCCACTCCCACCGCCCAGAGGTGACTGCTCGCTGCTGCGGAAACAAGGCTCTCTGCTCACCTTCCGCCACTGGCGTGTGTCTAAGAGGGTCCACCACGTCCTGAAGAAACCTCCTCAGGCGCAAGTTGCGTGCACACAGTCAAGCCGAGCTCACAATTCAGAGCGGGTGTTGATTGCAGGATGGCCACGCATCATCGCAGGCTGTGTACACGCGCTCAGCTCTGGTGGCACTAACTCAGTGGAACTGAAGTCATCGCCTCGTGGCGGGAGGTCCGTGTCGGGGGGGGGTCGTCAATCTGTGAATCACAGCCTGCTAGACAAAAAGCAAGATAAGATTGTGCGTCATACGTCCATCAAAGGAGAGAGAGAGAGGAAGAGAGAGAGAAAGAAAGAAAGAATGAGAGGTAGACAGAGAGAAAGAGTGAGAGAGAGAGAAACAGTGAGAGAGAGGAAGAAAGAGAGAAAGAGAGAAACAGTGTGAGAAAGAGGAAGAGAGAAACAGAGGAAGAGTGAGAGAGCAAGAGAGAGAGAGGTAGAGAGAGAGAAAGAAAAAAACAGTGTGAGAGAGAGGAAGAGATAGAGTGAGAGAGAGAGGAAGGGAGAGAGAAAGAGTGTGAGGGAGAGAAAGGAAGAGATGGAGAGGGACAGTGAGTGCCGATACTGTGGACAAAACCCTCCCAGCTCACCTTTCCGTCACCGGTGTGTCTCCAACCATGTGACGGGACATAGTGGAGCCCTCAAGCTTAGTCATCTGAAACGTAGTATGGAATCAGTAATGGCAGAGTACATACAACTGCACATGCCTAATTCTCTGTCCCGCCTTTGTGCATCCAGGCTGCTGCACCCCATCCACTTCCACTGCCCAGAGGTGTCTTCCCGCTGTTGCGCACCCAGGCTGCTGCACCCCATCCACTCCCACTGCCCGGAGGTGACTGTCCGCCACTGCGCACCCAGGCTGCTGCACCCCATCCACTCCCACTGCCCAGAGGTGACTGCCCACCGCTGCACTAACAAGCCTCGCTGCTCACCTTTCACAACCTGCGTGTAGAAAAGAGGGCCTACCTTGTGCCGCTGCAAGCCCCAAGCCCTGGGCCCGCGGACACGCACCCTGCATGTCATGCAGCCCCGCTCCACAGGCCACCAGGTCTCACATTTGGTGCTGGGTCTTGATTTCGCCATGGCAGAGGACATAACAGTGCACCGGGCTTTTCATCGCAGGCTGCACACCCGCTCAGCCCTTGCTTTGCCACTAACTCTGTGACCAGCGAGGCGACTCCACGTGGTGGTAGGCCTGCGCTGTCTGATGGCTCAGGCCTACACTGCGGTCCAGCAGGACACACAAAACCTGAGCTGTCCAGGCCGCCGCAGGCTGCACACCCGCTCAGCAGTTACCTCAGTGGACCGAAAGTCACCGTTCTGTGCCGGTGTGCATGTGTCGGCCGCAGTGTATCATGTGCGAGCAACTCTGAAATGGCGTCGAGCACGTGCGCCCGGTCTTTTTTATTGGCAGGGTCACGTGTCTTGTGACGTGTGTGCTTGATGGGTGTGGTGTGGGTGTATACTAGCCGTGAGGGAGTGGCTGTGGCATACTGACAACTAGGGTGTGACCAGCAGATCACTGTAATGAAAATCTGGGCCATGTAGCGTTGTTGTCCTTCCCTGTAAGCGTAAGCGGAGTGGGCTGGCCTGGCGTATGCCAGTCCTGCGTGAGGCTGTGAAGAATTACTCCAGAGCTATGGGCGTGGCTCCGTCCTGGTCTGTATGAGGAATCAAATGATGCGGGTGTCCCTGTTGTAGTGCTGACGTCACCCGGGACGCAAGCGCCAATGTGTCACTCTGTGAGCCAAAGCGATACAAAAGGGGATGATGGACGGAACGTTTGAGCCAATCAAACACTCACCCCCAGTCAACTGATCTGGGTTTAATCCATCATCATTCTTTAGCTCACTCCACCACCCCAGTTCAGACATGGCCATATGCAAATCAGTCTGACCCTGTGCCTCATGGGAACAGTCCAGCCCGAACTGCCAAGCCATGTCTTCCCTGGACCGGAAACAAGCATCCTAGGACCGGTTTTTGGCATTTCAGCCGTCATCAGCCAGGCTTGCTTGAATCCAGTGGCAAAGTGAGCAAGGGACCCACGTCTGGGCATACCCCCGCCAACTTAGGGCGACCAAAGCGATACAAAGGGGATGATGGACGGAGCGTTTGAGCCAATCAAACACTCACCCCCAGTCAACTGATCTGGGTTTAATCCATCATCATTCTTTAGCTCACTCCACCACCCCAGTTCAGACATGGCCATATGCAAATCAGTCTGACCCTGTGCCTCATGGGAACAGTCCAGCCCGAACTGCCAAGCCATGTCTTCCCTGGACCGGAAACAAGCATCCTAGGACCGGTTTCTGGCATTTCAGCCGTCATCAGCCAGGCTTGCTTGAATCCAGTGGCAAAGTGAGCAAGGGACCCACGTCTGGGCATACCCCCGCCAACTTAGGGGCGACCAAAGCGATACAAAAGGGGATGATGGACGGAGCGTTTGAGCCAATCAAACACTCACCCCCAGTCAACTGATCTGGGTTTAATCCATCATCATTCTTTAGCTCACTCCACCACCCCAGTTCAGACATGGCCATATGCAAATCAGTCTGACCCTGTGCCTCATGGGAACAGTCCAGCCCGAACTGCCAAGCCATGTCTTCCCTGGACCGGAAACAAGCATCCTAGGACCGGTTTCTGGCATTTCAGCCATCATCAGCCAGGCTTGCTTGAATCCAGTGGCAAAGTGAGCAAGGGACCCACGTCTGAGCATACCCCCGCCAACTTAGGGCGACCAAAGCGATACAAAGGGGATGATGGACGGAACGTTTGAGCCAATCAAACACTCACCCCCAGTCAACTGATCTGGGTTTAATCCATCATCATTCTTTAGCTCACTCCACCACCCCAGTTCAGACATGGCCATATGCAAATCAGTCTGACCCTGTGCCTCATGGGAACAGTCCAGCCCGAACTGCCAAGCCATGTCTTCCCTGGACCGGAAACAAGCATCCTAGGACCGGTTTCTGGCATTTCAGCCGTCATCAGCCAGGCTTGCTTGAATCCAGTGGCAAAGTGAGCAAGGGACCCACGTCTGGGCATAACCCCGCCAACTTAGGGCGACCAAAGCGATACAAAAGGGGTGATGGACGGAACGTTTGAGCCAATCAAACACTCACCCCCAGTCAACTGATCTGGGTTTAATCCATCATCATTCTTTAGCTCACTCCACCACCCCAGTTCAGACATGGCCATATGCAAATCAGTCTGACCCTGTGCCTCATGGGAACAGTCCAGCCCGAACTGCCAAGCCATGTCTTCCCTGGACCAGAAACAAGCATCCTAGGACCGGTTTCTGGCATTTCAGCCGTCATCAGCCAGGCTTGCTTGAATCCAGTGGCAAAGTGAGCAAGGGACCCACGTCTGGGCATACCCCCGCCAACTTAGGGCGACCAAAGCGATACAAAAGGGGATGATGGACGGAACGTTTGAGCCAATCAAACACTCACCCCCAGTCAACTGATCTGGGTTTAATCCATCATCATTCTTTAGCTCACTCCACCACCCCAGTTCAGACATGGCCATATGCAAATCAGTCTGACCCTGTGCCTCATGGGAACAGTCCAGCCCGAACTGCCAAGCCATGTCTTCCCTGGACCGGAAACAAGCATCCTTGTTGGCCAAGTCCCACAACATGGCCAACAAGGAAGGTACGGGGAATCACTGACCCTACATTCATCCATAGTTCCACACATGAAAGATGGTGGACATGACACATCTGTGTGGATATGAATGTTTATTGCACATTCAGTGGAGTGTTGCAGATGTAGCAATACAGGGCCATGGAAAGTTTAGGTTTCAGATTTTGGCACATGGAGGGCAGCCAATTAGAGCCAAGCTTGTGTTCGGGGTTAGGCTGCGCCAACATATGTACTTATAGAATTACTCCGCCAATCCCCAAGCACTTATAAATTCACTATACACTATCCTTGCAGTACTGTAATGATCCAGTCTCTACGTACGTACTTGTACAATGAGTGAGAGAAAGTTACATAACCGAAGTTTTCCCCACTGCCAGAGGTAACATGGTTGCATACGCTGTCCACAGCACAATGTAATGTGGTAGGGCACAGGGGCGGCATCTTGCATACATAATGAACACACGGACACAGATAGATAGTGGAACTGGGTACGGGCACGTGCGCTCAACTCATTTTTATTACCAGGGTCACATGTCCAGTGACGTCTGTGCTGGATGCGTGTGGGGTGAGTGTAAGCCAGCCCTCCGGTAATGGTTGGTGCTGTCAACAAGTACAACAGTAATCATTGGATCAGACACATAGATTCAATCATAAAGGGTCAATGATTTTTGCTGCACTAAGGTAGGGGCAACAGATGTGAAATAATACACAGAAGATGGTATCGTAAAGGGTCCATGACTTGTGGTACACTGAGGTAGGGGCAGCAGATGTGAAATTATACACAAAACATTGTATCATAAAGGGTCCATGAGTTGTGCTGCACTGAGATAGGGGCATCAGAAACATTCAGCGTGTGCGCAGCCAGCGATGATGCGTGGTGCGGGCGAGCCGCACTGGGAGCAATGTCTGTTGCCTACTGGACTGAGTCATCTGCAATCGCGACTCGATGTGAATTGTGAGCCCTGCTATCCGCAGTGTAGATCGAAGGCAGTAGTCAGCACAGACATCGAAGAATGCTTTTAGTCACTTCCTGTTTACAAAATTCGAGGACATAGAGTACAATTCTGTCTGCAATAAATAAATCATGTCTCAATTTAAATTGTGAGCGCTGCTAACCGCAGTGTAGGTGTATGGAACAAAGATGAAACATTTATGGAATACACTGTCGAAATATGTAGGTTTCAGGGACGTTATAGTTAGTTGCCTACTGGACTCTGAAATTAATGAATGAAGACTGAATTTGAATTGTGAGCCCTGCTGAGCACAGTGTAGGCCGGAGGCAGCGGTCAGGAAGGGCCTATAGCCACGTGGCGTTGACTTGAGCTGCATACAGTTAGTAGTAGGTGTGGCGCTCAGCGTGTGCGCAGCCAGCGATGATGGAATGTCTCTTGCCTACTGGACTGCGTCATCTGCAATCGCGACTTGATCTGAATTGTGAGCCCTGCTGACCGCAGTGTAGGCCGGAAGCAGTGGTCAGGAAGAGTCCACAGCCACGTGGCGTTCACTTGAGCTGCATAGAGTTAGTGGTAGGTGTGGCACTCAGCATGTGCGCAGCCAGCGATGATGCAATGTGTCTTGCCTACTGGACTGCGTTATCTGCAATCGCGACTCGATCTGAATTGTGAGCCCTGCTGACCGCAGTGTAGATCGAAGGCAGTAGTCAGCACAGACATCAAGGAATGCTTTTTGTCACTTCCTCTTGACAAAATTCGAGGACATAGAGTACAATTCTGTCTGCAATTAATAAATCAAAACTGAATTCTAATTGTGAGCTCTGCTGTCCGCAGTGTAGACTGCCATTCAGTGTTCCTTTGGACTTGCAAGATGAAGTTGGTCATTGTACTAAAGCTATAACTGATATAAAACAAGTTCTTGAAGCAAGGATACTAAAAGGATATTATGTAGGTTTTAGGGACGTAATACTTAGTTGCCTACTGGACTCTGCAATTAATGAATCAAGAGTCAATTTTAAAAGTGAGCCCTGATGACCGCAGTGTAGGCCAGAGGCAGCGGTCAGCAAGGGCCCACAGCCATGTGGCGTTGAGTTGAGCTGTACAGTTAGTGTCACCTGAAGCAACCAGCGTGTGTGGAGCCTGCGATGATGCGTGGTCCGGGCGGGCCGCACTGGTAGCAATGTCTTTTGCCTAATGAATTCTGTCTTAATAAGTCCACGTGGCGTTGACTTGTGGTGCACTGAGTTAGTGGCACCTGAAGCACTCAGCGTGTGCGCAGCCTGCGATGATGCGTGGTCCGGCCGTGCCGCACTGGGAGCTATGTCTCTTGCCTACTGGACTGCGTCATCTGCAATCGGGCCTCGATCTGAATTGTGAGCCCTGCTGTCCGCAGTGTAGATCGAAGGCAGTAGTCTGTACAGACATAAGTCTGTGGTGCTCTGCTGCTGAGTTCGCAGGGGGCATGTGTCAAGGAGGCCGGCGGTCACGGCGGAGGCCTCGTGGCATGGTGAGGGCTGCTGCCCTGGCAGACGTTTTGGCCTTCCCACAAGTGAACCACGCCCAGAGCCCCAGCCTATTTATTCATACTCCTACGCTGGAGTGGGAGTACGTTGGACCAGCCCACTCCGCTTCCAGGGGGGACAACACAGCTACATGACCGAGATCTTCCCCACTGCCTGAGGTAACATGGTTGCGTCTATTGTCCACAACACTACAAGTACCAGCAGTATATGTCCACATGGAGAGGTTTGTGCTCTGCATAGTGAGGTCTGTCCACCACATCACCGCTACACTTGGTATTGTGTGCATTTTTATTGATGGGTGACTTGCATCCTTCGCACATACTTGGTTGCCACATCTCCCAACATTCAGCTATTGTGTGGCTGAGGGACCATGCCATTTTTGGAGGGTCCGCTGTCCTGTTCTGCGCTGCCTCGGTGGTAGTAGGGAGGGGGGTGGTCTGGGGGGGAGGTCCTGAGGGTGATGGCAGTGGTTGTTGTGGCCTTCTTGGGTGTCGGAGCTGCATGGTCAGTAGCTCTATGACATGTGTTTGTCTTTAGATGTGGTTATGGGCTGGGCTCCCTTTCACACTGTAGGTAGTCGCCCTGCTTTACACCAGTAAAAGGCAGATGTTAAATTCTTACTGCTAACGCAGCTTATCGCCTGTTTTTGGATCGCACCCCAGATTTGGCTGCTCGTTGAAAATATCGGAAAGTGGTGTTTTCGTGTTATTTTTGCACGGGAACGCCAACTCTGCATATTATTAGCGTTAGTTGTCGCTCTCATTTGTGGCTATTTTTTTTGCGGAAGCTATTGTTGGAAAACTGGCGATATCGGCTGTTTTCACTAGGTTGAGAATGGAATGATCATTTAAAATCACTGAAAAAACCATAGGTTTAATGAACATTATAATTAGAAATTAGCATTTAAAAAACGTTTGAAATTCACTGAAAAAACCATAGGTTTCAGGGACGTTATAGTTAGAAATTAGCATTTAAAAACCTTAGAAATTCACTGAAAAAACCATAGGTTTCAGGGACGTTATAGTTAGAAATTAGCATTTAAAAAACCTTTGAAATTCACTGAAAAAACCATAGGTTTCAGGGACGTTATAGTTAGGTGGACATTTCACTCGTACAAAACCATAGAAATTCCACCGTTATAGTTAGTTCAGTTAACTATAACTCGTGCCCCCGCAATGCACTGCTCATGACGTCACATATTACATCATTCATGGCATGGTCAGTGACATCACTGATGACATCACTGATGACATCTCAAATGACATCACTGATGACATCATCCACATGATAATCTGATGCACATCATCACACCCTAATATAACCTTTAATACACCCACTGTAAAATACACACTACCATTTTCGAAACCATCCCCACACCAATACCAGTTACTACATACTCACTCACTGATTCCTAGGTCTGCACACACATCCACTCATTCACCTATACAATCACTTATACATGCAGTCACTTATCAATACAACACTATCATATGCACTCATACACCTATTCAGACACTCACACACCGCCACTCATCCATGGAGTTACTCACACACCTAGTCAGTCATGCAAAGAATCAATCACACTCCCATTTACTCACCTAAACAGTTATACACACATCACCTCACTAATTCATACAGACAGTAACGCATAGTTACTCTCTTATGTAATCACTGAAACAAGTACAGACTCATCCATACATTCCACTCTCACAATCACTCAGTCTCACATATAGTTATTTATATACACCATCACTCACATATACTTCCTTTTACATATGTAGTTACTCACATATGTACCACTGAGACATCCATTCACTCACCAACACACCCATACACACACTTAGCCACCCATACAGCCCTTCACAGATGCACTCTTGAACCCATACACCCAGTGAATCACCTACTCACACATCTATGCACAGAGTCACACACCTCCAACCCACCCACAGACACACTCAGTCCCCATACAAATACTCAAGCAAAGAATCAATAACCCATATAGACACTAATGTAGCTACTGACCAACCCATGTAGCAGCTTACACAACAACAGACAGACTGATACAGACATTCACACAGTTTAGTCACTAACCCATGCATTCAGTAAGACACGTTTAATCAGTCACCTATACAATCAGTTACAGACCTCCTAAATCCTCCATCCTATATACACCCACTCATTCTTCAATACACCTTGCCATATATATAAAATATATTTAAACTTTACAGAAACACACAGCCACTGGATGATGTCATCAGTGATGTCATTTGAGATGTCATCAGTGATGTCATCAGTGATGTCACTGACCATGCCATGAATGATGTAATATGTGACGTCATGAGCAGTGCATTGCGGGGGCGCGAGTTATAGTTAACTGAACTAACTTTAACGGTGGAATTTCTATGGTTTTGTACGAGTGAAATGTCCACCTAACTATAACGTCCCTGAAACCTATGGTTTTTTCAGTGAATTTCAAAGGTTTTTTAAATGCTAATTTCTAACTATAACGTCCCTGAAACCTATGGTTTTTTCAGTGAATATATATATATATATATATATATATATGCGAGACAAACTCCGCTGCTGAAATCGTGCTGGATGAACGAAGACAGATCCAAAAGTAAGGTGCAGTGTATTTATTAATCAAACGCCCTTGAAATCCGCCATGACGCGTTTCGACCTACGAAAGGTCTTGATCACATGACGCTTTTTTTGAGAAGAGTAAAATTTAAAGTGACAGGTGCAAATTGATACGCTAGCACAAAGCACATGATAACCAACATAAAAGAAAAACTTTCATCATTGAGCTTGGTTATGACAAACAGAACACATAATATTAACAATTATTGCTCGCAAGTAAAACACAACTAAACCGATATGTCAGTTGTAATACTACTGAAGTCAGATACATTATATATATATCTAAAAAGCTCAACATGAATAAAGAGTCGCATTGCTGTCATTTTTACATGAAAAGAGAGAGACTCATTATCTAAGTCAACATCACGTATACAAGATGGTAAGTGTGTCCAGCGCTTATACAGATATATACTACCCAAATGGGTAAGGCCTCCCTATATTTATGCTTCAGGACCACAGGCAAATCAGGAGAAAGGAATTCTATGAATTAATGAAACTTCATCATCAATAGAATTAAACCATGTAAAGCTGCAAAATAGCTATATAGGGAACACATAATATGCATGAATGGCCACTATTGTTTCACTTGATATAAAGTGTTCTTTTACAATTCTGCCCAAGTGGGCACCATATGCCACTAACCCAGTCTAACAAGACTAAAGTGATTAAAGTGCTAGTGCTTAAAAATACAAAATAGTGCAATAAATCATTAAAAAAACAGAATAAACCATTATTCTGTCTTAAAAAATATATACATAGGAGGCTGCAGGAAATAGACTATAGAAAAAAGCCATGAATGGCTACCCTACAAGCATGTAAAAAAATCTTCACTGGCGTTTAACCCTCCTGGCATTTTGGAATCCAAATTTTATATATATTTGGTCTCCAAAGAACGCAGACGAGCTTCTCGATTGCCACCTCGTCTCAATGGGGGAATGCAGTCAATCACAAAGAATTTTAATAGTTCTGACTCATTACCGTGGAATTCCTTAAAGTGACGCGCAACCGGATAGGAGGCGTCACTACCACGAATTGCCCTTATGTGCTGGAGTATCCTCTTGTGGACCTGCAACTTGGTACTACCAACATATTGCAAGCCACACGGACACTCCAGCACATACACAGCAAACTCTGTTTTGCAAGTGAGCAGTTTTGAAATTGGCACAGGATTTTCATGGAACGGGACAGTATATGTGGATTTGTTTATGCCATGCCTGCAAGCCTTGCAAGTAGTGCACTTCTTAAAACCCATAACTGAATTCAACCATGATTTTGGGGGTTGTAGTTCTGGGCTACTCTTCACTAGGGTATCGCTCATGGATCTAGCTTTCCTGAACGTTATATCTGGAGTTGTCGGCATCATGTCTCCAATAACTGGATCATTTCGCACCAAACTCCAATTGTTCTTCAAGATTTTATGTATGGCTGGGTGTTGCCGATTATATGTTGTAATCAAACGAGTCGGAGTGGCCACTTGCCCTTCAGGATCTGCCCTACTCAAGTTTTTGTTTTTAATAGAGAGGGCCTCCAATCTGGAGATGCGATTTACTTTGCTGATTGCTGTATCCACTGAATCAGCCGAGTAACCCCTAGCTAGGAATCTTTGTTTGCTGGCATTCTGTGCCAACTCACACGCTTGTTGTGTGCTGCAGATGCGCCTGATTCGCAGCATCTCCCCATAGGGGATACTGCGAATCAGGTGCCCTGGATGATGACTGGCAGCATGTAACACAGTGTTACCCGCTGTAGATTTCCTAAACAAACTGGTCTCAACTTTCATGTTCTTAATTAGCACTTCCACATCAAGAAAGAATACCTTCTCCTTGCTGATGTTACCTGTAAAGTGGAGATTGAGTGCATTGATGTTGATCATTGAGATAAAATCCACCGCCTGCTGTTTACTACCCCTCCAAATCAAAAAGATATCATCAATGTATCTATACCAATCAATCACATGGTCCCTAACAATATCAGCGTGCTGTCCACGGAGAACCTGCTCCTCCCACAGTCCCATATGCAAACAAGCATAACTGTGGGAGAAGCAGGCTCCCATAGCAACACCCCTGACCTGCTGAAACACCTGATTGGAAAACATGAAAAAGTTATTATGGAGACACATTGAAATCATTGACATCAGCATTTTGTTGTGGTTATACATTTGGATGGGCCTGGTACCAAGATAGCGTTCAACTGCCTTTATACCATCCTGATGGTGAATACAGGTATAGAGGGATGTAACATCCAATGTAACTAACCAATAATCATTATGCCATTGCACCTCCATGATCTTACGTAGAAAGTCACTGGTGTCCTGAATAAAGGAGGGCAATGCTTTCACATGTTCTTGCAAAAATGCATCAACATATTTAGAAGTGTTTTCCAACAAACTGGACTGTGCAGAGATGATCGGCCTGCCAGGTGGGTTGCTAGGGTCTTTGTGGACCTTTGGAATGAAATAAATAGTTGGAATTACAGGATGATCATGCTTTAAAAATTTATGTTCATCTTGGCTTAACAATCCCGCGCTTTTCCAAGCTAATAATTTCATATTGAATTCATTCCATGATTGTTTCACCATACTGATGTCGCTCCTTCTATAACATTGTCTGTCATTCAAATGGTTCCAAGCTTCACTGAGGTACATATCTCGAGGCCAAAGCACGACATTGCCTCCTTTGTCGGCCTGGCGCACAATTATATTACCTCCCTCCTGAAGTTTCCTCATTAGTTGCCTGTAACAGTAATTTTGTGCTGTGTGTTTATGCTGTACCATCATTGTTTTGGTGTACAGCCTTTTCAGTTCAACAGTCACTAATTCATGAAACACATCGATGTTATCGTGTAACATTATTGGCGTGAAAGTTGATTTAGGTCTAAAATCTGTATTGCCAGCCATATTCAGGATAACTGTATTTTCCTCACTGGCGCTACTTGCGCCTTCATTTTGTAGCTGTTGCAAGTCCTGTAACAGTGCGAGATCACTAGCTGTAAGCACAGATGGACTGCTGATACTATGTTCAAATTTAGATCCCGATTTGTCATGTTCTTTATTCTTGGAAGCATAAAATTTGCGCAGTTTGAGTTTTCTTGCAAACTTATATAAGTCAATGCGAGTCTCTGCATAATTGAAATTGCTAGATGGACTGTATGATAAACCTAGTCCCAAGATTTGTATTTCAGATTTGCTAAGAGCCATATTGGTTAGATTGATGACTGAATTTGTATCCTGTGCCATATTGCTATTTGTGCGCATTACTTGCGATTCCATCGTCTGCTGTTTGTGAATTTCTTGGCGTTGCCCTGCTTGCCTCTTCCTGTGGCGTTGTCGTCTTTCACGGCGCCGCTTGTTTTGTCTTTGGCGCCTGTTGGGACTGGCACTCGTGGTCGTAAGGTGGATCTGCAATCTTGCCTCAGGCAGTCCACCTCCTGAGCAAGAGAAAATCGAGTAAACCCCAGCCCCGATGCCTGCCGCCCGGCTTCATTATCCGACTCGCTGTCAGGAACCGAACTGAGATCTGACTGACTAGATGTCGATGGTAAAACATTATTGGTGCCAATTGCCACATTAACTGATTGCATGGTGTTTTTAGAAGCTTTTATAACATCAAACTTCTTCGCAAATGTGAAAACTTGGCCTTGTTGATAGTCAATCTTATCTCTTTGAAACTTAAACGCTTTACGTTTCTTTATAATTTCTTCTTCTTTCTGTAATCGGATCAGCATGTCATCCCGATTTTTCTTGGTACTTTCTGCAGACGCAATCTTACTAATTTCATTGTTCAAGTCATCAATTTTAACTTGTAACGCAGCACGATCACTTTCTGCGTATTTAACTAGAATAATCACTAACTTTCGTGATGATTCTAAATTGCATTCTGCCCATTCAGTGAGCATATTCGGGTCAGGATTTTCATAGCTGGGAGCCAGCATAATACGAAGACCACGAGGAATCCGGCCACATTCCAAATAGCGAGAAAGGGAACGATGTTCCCACCACTTTGCTTGTTCAGCTCGCATGAGCTTCTCCAATTTTTTAAACAAGTCTTTAACATTGCTACCACTAGAAAGAGTAGATTCCCTATGTGTTGCGGTAGATGAAATGCCAGCCGGTGAATCATCAAACATTTCCATTGCAGCCTCCTCTCTGCTTCTCAAAGCGTCGGCGGACATTATTTCAAAATAGGGGCTGTAATCACGCTAGGAAACGGGACCACCAGATAAATGCCGGCGCCGCACTCCCACACACTCCTTCACCGGACAGTTGAACGTTCTCCTACCTCGACGGGGCTCGCAGCGCTGCTCAGATCTTCCAGCTTTTGCTCCGTTAGTCCCGTACTTTGTCAGGAGATAGTAACGATGTCCGGGGGCTACTGCAGCTCGTCCTCACAGGAACCACAACGTTGTTTCCGGGAATACCGAAATTCTGCTTCCTGCTGCTCGGCCCACGTATTGAGAAGGAGGGGTCTGTAGAATGCCGAGGAAGCAAGCTCGGCAACTTAAATGCGAGACAAACTCCGCTGCTGAAATCGTGCTGGATGAACGAAGACAGACCCAAAAGTAAGGTGCAGTGTATTTATTAATCAAACGCCCTTGAAATCCGCCATGACGCGTTTCGACCTACGAAAGGTCTTGATCACATGACGCTTTTTTTGAGAAGAGTAAAATTTAAAGTGACAGGTGCAAATTGATACGCTAGCACAAAGCACATGATAACCAACATAAAAGAAAAACTTTCATCATTGAGCTTGGTTATGACAAACAGAACACATAATATTAACAATTATTGCTCGCAAGTAAAACACAACTAAATATATATATATATATATATATATATATATATATATATATATATATATATATATACAGAGTAAAACCTCTGACCCTCGGTCTAGGTCCACTCTCTCCCTGCAGCTCCACTGTGCTGTCTCTTGCCTCCAGACCCCGACCTCCTCGGGAGGTTCGAGGCTGCTGTCCGCTCCTGCGCCTGCTGCCCGCTCCAACTGGGACCAGACTGCCTGCAACCACCGTAACCTTTCTCAGCTGTTTTTTTTCTTCTTAATTTTTCCCTGTTGTGCCACTGTTATTGTGCCCATCTGTGTCTTGGTCTAATTCCACCACTGTTTTTATTTTCTCGTGCCTGACTGTTCCTTTTGCCTTTCGCCGCTGCTGCCTCTGTGGCCCCTCCCCCCCAGAATTCCCCCCCGGAATTCCCCCATCCCAGGCTCTCCTCCCTCCCACCTCCCCTACTTAATGGCAGCCGCTGCGCGGTCGCACCAGGCAAGCCCGTCTGCGCCCGTCTGCGCCCGTCCGTGACCCGACCCTGGACCTCCCACTACCCATCGCTACGACACCACCACCCTCCTCGCACTCAACCCTGGAAGACTTAGAGAATGCCAACAGGCCTTGCCGAACACGACCCACGGCCAGCTCTCCTGCCTCCACTGCCGCCAGACCCTCACCGCCACCCCGGCCTCCAACACCGCCGACGCCAGCACTGACGACACCCTAAAATGCATCCTCCTCAACGTACGCTCCGTACACAAACACGCCATGGAAATCTGGAACCTACTCGACTCTCTCTCGCCCGACATCGCCTTCTTCACAAAGACCTGGACCAACGCATCCTCCGCCCCCGACATCAGCACCGCCATCCCAGACGGATACAAGATCCAGAGGAAAGACCGCCCCAACCACCCAGGAGGGGGCCTCGCCATTGCCCACAAGAGCACCCTCCGCCTCACCACCTCCAGCGAAGCCATCCCCTCTGCCGAACACCTGCACTTCCAGATCCAGACCACCCCCAAAGCCACACTCCGAGGAACCCTCATCTACATACCCCCGGCCCCCGAACACCCTTCGCCACTACCATCACCGACTTCATCGCACCCCAAACCATCGCCTCAACAAACTACATACTCATTGGAGACCTGAACTTCCACCTCGACAACCCCAGCGACCCCAACTCCACTATCCTTCGTGACAACCTCGCCAGCATCGGACTTAAACAACTCATCAACACGCCGACCCACAGAGCAGGACACACCCTTGACCCCATCTTCGCGGCAGGAAACAGCATCCAATTCAGCCACACAACGCAGCAGCCATGGACCGACCACCACTGCGTACACTTCGCCATCAACAAACCCAAGGCACCCAAACCAGCCCCATGCCCACCTCGAAGGAACTGGAGCAAGGTTACCAACGAGCAACTTAACTCCACCTTCACCCGAGACAACCACACCTGGGCACCCGACGCAAACGACGCAGCCAGAGAACTCCACACCTGGATCTCCAACTGCGCAGACGAGCTCGCCCTGCTACACAACCCTGACAGACAACGCCTCAGGAAAGCCGCCTGGTTCACCACCGCTCTCCAAGAAGCCAGACGCACCTGCAGATGCCAGGAGAAGAACTGGAGAAACACCAAGACAACCGAAAACCACACCACCTACAAGGACGCCATGACGGACTACGACAACCAGATCAGAGCCACCAAGAGGAACTTCATCCACAACAAAATCCTGGCGAACTCCACCAACTCCAAGGAACTTTTCAGTGTCATTCAAGAATTCACCAACGCACGCAGCGAAGCCATAGACATCACCCTATCCCAAGACCTCTGCGACAATCTTGGAACCTATTTCCACCTCAAGATCAAAAACCTCTATGACAACTTCATCGACCATCCACCAGGCGCCACAGACGGCCCCTGCCCCCCAGAAACACCAGCCAGCCCACCATCTCCAACTGGGCACCGATCAGGGCCGAAGACACCGCCTCGACCATGAAAAGCATCCACTCGGAGGGCCCCCACTGACCCCTGCCCCCTCACATCTACCACAGAGCCGCAGCCGCCATTGCACCCGAACTACAACGCACCATCAACACCACCTTCAAAACAGGCACCTTCCCAGACGACTGGAAGCACGCAGAAGTCAGACCCCTGCTCAAGAAGCCCACAGCTGACCCCACCGACCTCAAGAACTATCGGCCCATCTCGCTCCTCCAATTCGCAGCCAAAGTTGCAGAGAAAACAGTCAACAGGAAACTGACACGATTCATTGAAGAGAACGCCGTCCTCGACCCGTCCCAATCCGGATTCCGAAGCAACCACAGCACAGAGACCGCCCTACTCGCAGCCACAGACAATATCCGCACCCTCCTGGACCAAGGCCACTCCGCAGCCCTCATCCTACTCGACCTATCAGCGGCCTTCGACACCGTCTCCCACCGCACACTAGTCGCCAGACTACACGACGCAGGCATACAAGGAACAGCCCTGGACTGGATCCGATCATTCCTCACCGGAAGAAGCCAAAGAATCAGACTCCCACCCTTCCTCTCCGACCCCACGAAAATCACCTGCAGAGTCCCACAGGGTTCATCATCATCATCATCTTCAACATCTACATGGCCCCCCTCGCAGCCATCGTCCGACAACACGGCCTCAACATCGTATCCTATGCCGATGACACCCAGCTCATCCTCTCCCTCACCAAAGACCCCACCACTGCCAAATTCAACTTCCAGAAAGGAATGCAAGACGTCGCAGTCTGGATGACCAACAGCTGCCTGAAGCTCAACGCCGAAAAGACAGAAGTCCTCGTCCTCGGTACCACCCCTTCTGCATGGGACAGCATGGGACAGCACCTGGTGGCCGACCGCCCTCGGAAGTCCACCTACCCCCTCAGACCATGGCAAAAACCTCGGCATCGTACTCGACTCATCACTCACCATGAACCGACAGGTCAATGCCGTCACCTCCAGCTGCTTCAACACCCTCCGCATCCTCCCCAAGACCTTCAAGTGGATCCCCCCTGAGTCAAGGAAGACAGTCACCCACGCACTCATCACCAGCAGACTGGACTATGGAGACACACTTTACCCCGGCATCAACAAGTCCTTACTCCGCAAACTCCAGACAATACAGAACACCGCCGCCAGACTCGTCCACGGCATCCCCCGACATGAACACATCAGCCAACACCTATGAAGTCTCCATTGGCTCCCCGTGGAGAAAAGAGTCACTTTCAAAATCCTCACTCACGCCTACAAATGCCTACACAACAACGGACCGAAATACCTCAATGACAGAATGGACTTCCACGTACCCAAAAGAAACCTCCGATCTTCCAACCTCGCGCTGGACGAAACCCCGCACATCCACAGAGCCAGAGCAGGCGGAAGATCCTTCTCTCACATTGCAGCCAAGACCTGGAACGAGCTACCGGCAGACATCAGATGCGCCCCCTCCCTGAACACCTTCAGGAAGACCCTCAAGACCTGGCTCTTCGGCTAAACAGATCTGCGGACCCTCCCCCCCCAGCACCTTGAGACCCTCACGGGTGTGTAGTGTGCTTACAATTGATTGCTTGATTGATTGATTGATTGATTGAACAGACAGATAGATAGATAGATCAGAAGACTCTTTTCAGTCTTTTTAGCTCCTGTCCACACCTCACTCACCTTCGTGTCTCCTTCCTGTCTCCTGCTACACCTTCTGTTGGGATAGACAGTCCCTTGCATAGTCAACAGGCATGTGCTCCTGACCTGAGTGCCAGACTGCAAGTGAATTTGGCATCCTGACTGTTAATTTCGCTCTGAAGTCACACTAATCTAGCATGTACACATAGGCCTGGTCATTTCCCTAACAATATGAGGATCAGATACTGTCATATGACCTGGATATGCACTCCAAGTATGCCCTCATGATGGACAGAGGATTGCTGTCTCTGTCAAGAGTGTGGAACATAAGGTAGTGGTTGTAGTGCATCGTGCTTTAAAGTGTGACCAGACCTATTTATTTATGTCAGTGAGGTTGTGACCTACTGACCCCTCCTTGGTAAAGTTATACTGTTATGTGTAACCTAGAACCTTGTACTGGCGTCCTGATTGTATGTCAAGTGCTTGTGAAAGTGGAGTATGTATATCACCATATGTGGTATTGGGACTCTAGGTGTGTGTGTGAGTCTGTGTAATGTACCCAACGGGATCCATGTAGGAGGTCCCTGGTTTAGAACAACACAATATGGATAATGAGGACTGCTTCCTCAAACTGCGAAAGTGAATTGCCTGCATTTTAGTGGCTGGAGGCTGGAAATCCAGACAGTGAAGTTAAGAGGATGGAGACAGGGCTCCCTTAAGCAATTCCATGAAGGCGATGCTGGCAAGTGGGTGCTGATTAGTTCTAAAGGAGCACTGCCATTTGGTAGATGGTAGAGGTGAAGGGTGGGACTGCACTTTCTGTTGTTCAAAGTGAGGAGATTTCTAGGTCAGGCCTGATGAGTTCTTTGCCCTTGATTATTTTTTTAAGAAAGGCTAATAAGAGCAAGTGCAGAAACATCACACTTTAACAGGGCCATATGTTGGGTGTTCCTGCTTGGAGACAGCCTTGTGCTACCTGCAGTGTGAAGCACTACTTTACACATAACCTGTGTCTAAAGAGCAGCCTGAGAAGGAAGCTTGAAAAGAGAACTTCCCAAACTGGTTCTGAGGTTTGAGACAGTTGAAGGAAGTGACCCGCTTGGGGCCACCAGGGTCACCTCAAACCACCTCTCAGCCTTCCATACCAAATGAAGAGTCGGAAGAACAGTGGAGATTATACCAATAGTTGTTTTATTCAGATACACTCAGAGTGGAACCCCGTCTGCACAGTCTCGAAGAGTGGTACAGCGGGAACTGAAATCAACAAGCATAGAGATACAATATGTACATTTCATAGCAGGGCAAAGACACGCCCACAGTGGAATTTTCCAGGCAGATGCAGCTGGACAGTGAAATACCAAAAAATAGGTTTCCGTTTTCGTATCTCATACAACCTAGCACAATCCAAGGTCGTTTCACCCTGGACCCGCCACCAGACAAGTGGGAGAGTGTCTCTATCTAGTGAGAAAAGTATGCGTTAATATGAACAGTCTATTCATTAGTGAGGCAAAGCTTGAACATTTCAGAAACAAAACTGAACTGAGGCATTTCTCGGAAACAGCAAAAAGTTAGTTTCAATCGTCATTCAAAATGGTGTCTGAACAGAAAATGGTGCCGCGAATGCTAAATTATACAGGGCACTGCGTAAGCAATCTCGGATCTATTCTAACAGACCCTCCTTTTAGCATGAGCTAAAACATTTTCAACTATAGAAAAAAAACAGAACTGCAAGCCATAACTGAATATCAAATTGGGATACAATTATGAACACTCCATACCGTCAACATCAGAAAGCGAAACAGCAAGGAAGGATGAATTCTCAAATATTCCTTCGTCAATATTCATCAAATCATCAACATCTTTCTGAAGCATTATAGCGGCATTTGTGTCGTGAATTGATATTTTCTGTTTAGGGGTGAAAACAGTAGTACAATAGGAACAACAAAAAGGGAGACACTGAACGAGTATACAGCAGAGCATCAATACCACAATAAGATAAATCACCTTCTCAAGGATCCAACCCCAACTGCCAAAAGGGACCAACTCCAATTCCCACTCTCCATTCCCTTGATATTTTCAAGAATATATAGAATGTGTTTGGTAATATTCTTTTCCATATTTTTGATCCCGACTACACACTGATCGCCAACTACCACGCATACACCACCACTCTTGGCTAGAATAAAATTCACTGCATATCTAGTCTGTTCTGAATATATCCGCATACTTTCCAACTGAGTGGTGATGTCGCGCAAAGCTGCCACTGTAGTATTAGATAAAATTTGCAGCTTACATCCAAAATATTCTCTGGCCTTTTCACCCCTGGTCATGGAAGTACCACCCAATGTGAAAATAGAAGAAAGGATGTATCCAAAGGTGATACCATTACTGTAATTATTGACTTCTATATCGGTCACATCCTCACAGAATTCTCTCGTTAGTGTCCTTTTAATCCATCTTATTTTAGGCTTGGCATGTTTACAGGGCACGCCCAAAGGCAATACCATTCCAAGGGCTACATCATCTGTACCATTATAGACATTGGAATAAGTTCCATTAGACAAAAAGAAAAACCCTGGATGCGATAAATCAGCCCCTCATAATCTACTGCAGCATACCTGGAATTCATTGCTAAAGTACTTGGATCCTCTTTATTCACTAAGGGGACCGTGTGTTTGTACAACACTGCTCCTGAACAATTAATATACAATGAAGTATCCATACTGTTCACAATGGGGCAACAAGCAGGGTAATAACTGGCCCCCGAGGGACTGTCAATTCCTCGTAATGCCAACCCACTAATGTTACGTTCTGTTCTTCCATATAAAAAGTATCTCAATATGTATTGTTATCACAACCTGGATAACCCACTCCCAGTGGCTTTCTATGGTATAGACATGTCCCCGGATAACCGAAACCAAACACTCCTTTCACTTCTGTAAACTGAGGTGGCCGAGTATATGTGTAATTAACAAGTGACAATGGATATGCAGTCCACAGGCTGGTGACAGATTGGGTGGGGTAACAAGCGGTCCCTTCACCTAAGAACCTCTTATGTGTTTCCAGAAATACATTACTTGGGGCAGTTCTTCTATTTCGTCTCGGGGGAATGGCCTTACCCTTACTGCGAAAGGCACGCTTTGAACATCTTCCAAAACCCATGACACCCCACACAGTATTATTATTATCATCAAAATCAAAAGAACAACACATGTTATTTTTCTTTTCCTTGACCACATCATATTGTGTTGTGCAACAGTAACCATTGGCTGCTCCTCCTCAGCAACCTTTCTGCCAAAGGGATGCATAGTGAATTCAAAAGAAGAAATATGCAGGAAAATATAAAAGTTCCCAAAGTTCGTTAGAGCCTCACTGGTACAGGCTCCTATTGTTCATCAATAAGTTGGCACTCTTGAGCACCGGCGGTGGAGCTTGCTCTGTCCTAAGCTCTTTTATCCCACGTCGATAAAGGTGGTATACTTCCAAAGTATACTTTCTTCCCTAACTAATGTTCAAACAACAAAGGCAAAGCAAATACAGAATTCTCACTATTTCAATTATTCGTTGGTACTGTTACTCAGTACTACCTATCTTGTACAGTCCATCCCTAATCTTTTTTTCTCTTTAGACTCAATAGCCCTCAGTCGAGGGCGCAAATTGTACCTGGCAGCTCCAGGCACTGGGTGATCAATGAACAAAGGCTCCTGGATAGCTCATATTTCTGGCAGAACAGCCTCTTCAAAACATCGTCGTGCTCCTTATCTGTCTGTGTCCAGGTCAATTTGGCATCACTAATGGGGACAAACCTGGGCTTTTGCTCACATTCAGTATCGCTGATACCCTCCTTGACCCACTGGTCGTATGGCAACGGTAATGGAATCCTCTGGCAGTGAGTGGCATGCACCCAGTTTTTCCAACCAGCAACCTTTACAGCCGTCCGTGTCACTAACAGAACTTGCTCAGGGCGTTTCCAGCGGGGTGCCAGACTTTTCTTTCTCTGGAAATTTCTGACCAGGACGTAATCACCAGGTTGAATATCGTGGCCTAGCCCCTCTGGTATAGGAGGTAGGGATTCCCGTACCTGTTGGTGAATAGAACATAAACTTTCTGTCAATTGTCCAAGAAAATCAAGCAACACAGGATATTCAATATCAGAATATTTATGAGGACGTGGGACACCCCAAACATTTGCCAGGCGCCCAAACACGACCTCGTAAGGTGACAAGCCTATTCTAGAATGGGCTGTAGTTCTTGTTGACAAAAGAGCTAACAGTAGATCATCTGGCCATTTTAACCCTGTCGTCTCCTGGATTTTTGCCAATTTCAATTTGAGAGTACCATTGTACTTCTCAACCAAACCTGCTGACTGTGGATGATTAGCAGCATGAAATTTCTGTTTAATGTGTTAACCTTCCAAAAATCAATGTAGTCACTTTCCCATTAAAATGAGACCTGTCGTCACTCCAGATAATTTGGGGCAAACCGAATCGAGTAAAATGTTCTTTAAGGAGTACTTTTGCAGTTGTAATGGCTGTATTATCCTTAGTGGGGTAAGCCTCAACCCATTTGCTGAATGCACATATAACCACTAAAACAGATTTAAGATTATTACATCTTTCTAGCTCAATGAAATCCATTTGGAGGACTTCAAACGGGATTGTGGGTGGTGCAAAATTACCAGGCGGTGTAGGGGTACCCTTCCCTGGATTATGTTTCATACAGATCATACAACGTTTCACCAAATGCCCAGCTGTCTTTGAGATGGTATCATTATGCCAAACAGGGGCTAACAGTTTACAGATGCCTTTCGCACTGATATGGGCTGGACCATGGGCCATAGTAACCACAGGAAGTACATATGCGTCAGGCAGCATCCATTTCTGTTCTCTAGATCTATCAATTCAACATCCTTCCTCATTTAACTGTGCTGTACTCTCCTGCCATTTCACTAATTCCTCTATCGTGGCTTCGCTTTGTATCTCCTTTACACTTTCAAAAGTATTTTCAAACGTAGCAACCTCAGGAACCCACCTAGCTGGACCTGCAACAAACATGTGTTTCATTTTACTTCGGGCCGTCTCCTTGGTTACCTGATCTGATCTGCAAATGCATTTCCTCTACTCATGTCATGGGTAACCTTCCTATGAGCGCTGCACTTAATTATTGCTAATCTCTTGGGGAGCGTTAAAGCAGACAAAAGCCGCAATATAAGGTGCCCATGTTGGATCTTGGTACCATGAGAGGTAAGGAATCCTCTCTCTGCCCACAGTCGCCCAAAATTATGCGCGACCCCAAATGCGTACTGGCTGTCAGTATAAATATTGACAACCAGCCCTTCACTCAATTCACAAGCTCGAAAAAAGGCAGCAAGCTCAGCGGCTTGAGCCGACTGATAGGGGACCTGTGATGTCTCTACCACCGTCCGCAACGTAGTAATAGCATGAGCTGCAGTGGTAGTGCCATCTGGTAATTTAAATTAAAGCAGGAGCCATCGACATATAGTTCTCCTTGGGGGTCAGATAAGGGAACATCTACCCGTCCTTTCGTCTCTTCTTCCATCCGGAAAATGCAGTCATGTTTGTCAACTGCATCATTCTCAGAATGGGGGGTAGTAATGTGGTTGGGGTCAGAGTGGCACATCTTTTGATTGTAATATGTTTGGCAAATAGTGTCAATTCATATCCAGTAAGACGTGCACTGGTGAGGTGCTGTGTCTTTGTTTTATTCAAAAGTGTATGCACAGCATGGGGTACCATAACTGAGAGGTCAGTATCGAGTACGAGTCCCGCCGATAGTCTGATTGAAGTGACCACAGCCGCGACCGCTCTCAGACAGCTCGGAAGGGCCCTAGCAACAGGGTCAAGCACAGCAGAAAAATAAGCACAAGGCCTCTGTTTATCAGAAAGTGTGCAACCAGCCATCTCATGAACGTAAAGCACAAACGTTTTTTTATAGTTAGGTGTGCCAAGCACCGGAGCCAAACAAAGCGCAGTTTTTAATTGCTCAAAAGACTGCTAACATTCTGGCGTCCAAGGCAAAGGCTCATGCACTGCTTTCGTTGTTAATGCAAGCAAAGGTTTGATTAGTAAAGAATAATTTGGGATCCACTGGCGACAGTAGGCAGTAATACCTATAAAAGCGCGTACATCTTTTTGAGTTTGTGGAATAGGCATTTTAATAATAGTACTGATGCGCTCAGGGGTCAACTTCCTACCCTCCTTCGACAGTAGGTGACCTAAATAGGTAACCTCCTGTCGACAATACTGACATTTTGAAAGAGAGACCTTATGTCCATGATGTGCCAAATGCAACAACAATTTCACTGTACTGTCCTTACAACCTTGTTCCGTATCAGATGCAATTAACAGGTCATTGACATACTGCACCAATACATTACCTGGGGAAAGCAATAGTGAATCCAACTGACTCTTTAATGCTTGACCATAAATACTAGGACTCTCCGTATAGCCTTGAGGAGCATGACAGAATCCAAAACTTCTTCCTGCCAGTGTAAAACCAAACAAATACCTACTGTTCGGGTAAATAGGAATATTGAAGAATGCATTTTTCAAGTCAATAACAGAAAAGAACTTAGCAGTAGATGGGATCATTGTTAAAAGTGTAGTAATGTCAGGAACCACTGGAAATTGCGGAACTACAATTTTATTAACCTCCCGCAAATCAATCACAAAGTGATTGACATCATCAATAGGATCAGAAGAACCCGAGAGTGTCCTCTTAAGGACTGGAAGAATAGGACTATTACAAATGTTGGCAGACGTTTTTCAACTACTCCCTTTCGTATCAAATTCTGGATAATCTGAAGAAGGGCCTGTTCCCCAGCCTGCGGTATTTTATATTGAGGAATACGGGGCAGAATAGCATTATCTTTAACCTGTATAGGAACTGGTGGTATATGCAACAGACCCATGTCTGTATCACCTGTGGCCCATAGTGTGGGGGGTACCTGAGCAAACTCATCTGGAAGGGGTGCATCCTGAGACAAACACTGTCTATTACTCACATCTGGACCCATAGTAATATAGACACCATCAGGAGAACAATAGATAGTAGCATGCAACTTCTTCAACAAGTCCAAACCCATCAAATTTTCACCACAATTAGATGTTAACAAGAATGGAGACTTGACTGTAAAAGGACCAATAGTATGCGCAAGGGGGTGTGAAATGGGGCTGATGACCGGTACACCTGAAAAACCCACCGAAACATTACTTTGGCCAGACAGGGCCGCCCCAGGGACCATATGTCGAGAAACAGAACTTTTTGTTGCATCTGTATCCACCAAAAATTCCTTAGGCGAACCTTGCAAATCCTCTATGACATAAGGACCACACTGATCTACAGGTATCTGAACTGGTCCCTCACCCTGTCCCTGGCTATCCTAGCTGTAAGACATACCTGTCACATCATCTATGTCATAATCATCATGATAACACTGTCCATCTCTTGGGTCATCGAAATAATTATTGTCAGAGCGGCCCACAGGAGCCGCAGCACTCTGATTTCTGTCAGTCCCACGACCTCTACCACCAAAACCGCGTCCCCTTGGGGTCGAAACTTTCTGTAAAAGCACAGGGCACTGACTACGCCAATGTCCTTCCTCCTTACAATACGCACACTGATTTTGTCCCAATGGTGTCATAGTGGGCTGCCTAGTACGTTGGAGTTGTCGAGAAGGACCTCCCCATCCCCTGTTATTTCCCCGAAATGCCTGCTGCAACAACACTTTCGTCTTTAAATCCTTGTGTTTCTTATCAGTTTTATCCTTTTCCTCCTGATCCCGATGCTCATAATATTGAGCCATATTCAAAATAACAGAGGGAGAAGACTTAGACCAAGTACTCTCATACGCCTGCAAACGAGTCATTATTTCAGGAAGAAGATTAGTAACAAACCTGTCAACAAACAAACGAACTCCCCCCTCCGTGGACATATTCTGCCCACTGTAATCCAAAAACATATCTTCAAACCTAGTAAAGAAATCAGATACGCTCTCTAATCCTTCTTCTGTCCACAGGCCGTCAATCTGTCCCAACTTACTTTCTTAGGTGGAATAAGTGTATGCATATATGTAATAATACGACCAGGCAAAGCGAGTATCCCCACACGCGCCTTATCTCCTAACTTCATTTCTTGATCCCGTACCTTAATCACATCCCATGTACCACCCAACTCAGCAACATGATCTTGAGTATGCACCTGCCGCCAAATATCAACCAGAACAAGAAGACCAAAAAACATTTCAATTTCAGCAAGAGTCATCACAGTAGAAGAGGCAGCTTCTGTCAATTCCTTATAATAGGCTTTGTATTTTTCCTAGGGTCGGGCAGAGCTTTCCTTAAGGGCTAAAACCTCACTTCTTTTCCATGGAGTATAAACCCATTGCTCCTGGAAATGGGCAGCCATGGCCGGTCTAGTGATCACACCGCGCTGATCCGTCAATGCAGGTATTTCTGGATGATAGATTGGGTGGACTTCACGCAAAGGGAACTGGGTTATTTGAGTAGGGCTCTTATCCATACAACCGACCTCTAGAAGAAACTATAGTAGAAACATTACCAAACACCTGTTCCGGTGCTAAATCAGTAACATAAACACGGTCTCTAATAGCAAATAATATTTGGGGAGCCTCTGACCCAATGTGTGTATGCCAAAGATCAATCAATGTAGCAGACATATGTTGAAGAGCATGCTGTTGTAAAAAAGGCTCAAAATCACGTATAACTTGCTAAATATCTTCCACGCTATAAACTTCATTATGAGCCCACCGCATTGCCTGACTCGCTATTGTCCTCTTCTCTTCCTCCCCTACTCCAGATCGCATCAATGGACCTGTTCGTTCCCTAAATCTCACCAAATTCCTGTCTTCAAAACCAAATACAGGGGTATTAGCATCCAAAAACATCAGAGGATGAATAACTGCAGGAGGAGGGGAAACTGTAGTCAATGATTGCACCGGAGAAGAAAGAACAGAGGGCACAAGAGTAGGGGCAGTGGACGTAATAGAGGTCACAGTCGTCAAAGATGGTGAGGGGAGAGAATGAATAGGGGGCGCGGTAACCGGAACTGTGGGTATAACAGTCATAGATACAGGGGCAGCTTCAGCGGAGGAGATAGGCTGCTGTGTCTGCAAAGGAACAACAGGGTATATCCTCTGCGGGGCATAAGGAGGTGGGGGTCGAGTATCTAACAACTCCTCTACAAAGGTATCATAGTCCTCTTTGGCCACATAGGACTTGTCAATGTGCAACCGAAATCTCCTATCCTCACATTCTATTACTGTCTCCTGTTTTTCTCTATCATATGCCACAGCTTTTTGTGTAAGTGTCTGCATCCTCTCTTTCCATGCAATTTTCTCCATTTTTAACCGCCTTTGCTTAGCCTCCTTCTACCAAGTTCGAAGAGAATCAAACATCGACAGTCTACTTCATCTCTTAAACAACTGTTCCTGTAAAAAGCCAATCTTCTGTTCATCAAAAAAACCTGTCAAAGACCACTGCAACTCGGCATTGTCCCTCATATATTTCTGCCATAATGTACTAAACATAATAGGGCCAAGATCATGTTTCACATACATATCAAAATTAGGGCTGCCTTCAGGAGGCGCAGGCTGAGCTTCTTCCAACCGAGCATCTGCAGAACAACAACAACAACACAAACTCCATAGTTTACTTAGGCCAGGCATTGCAAAAGAAAAACAAAATCATTATTTTTACCCGGCAAAGTATTTGCAAACACTTTTTATCAAAACAGTCCTTAGACCGTTTCAAACTCAAACTCCAATGATACCATATCCACAGAGAACCACAACAAACTCACCTGATATCAGTAATTCAAACGAACCGGTTCTCCAATGCCGACTCCTCAGACCAAACAGTCAGATCGAGGGTTTCACCGTTCAGGACTCTAGTCGGGATGACCACTGGGCGAGACACCCTCCGGAGGGACAGAAGGGGCAGCTGCGAGTAACAGAAACTCTTCATGCAGGGATCCCTGAGCCGTCAGTCCGTCCTGACGATGTCTTTGTCCCCCCCATCTGTGGCAAGGGGATGACTCAATCACCCGAAGGAGTCCCTGTTCGGGTGCCAACTGAAGGAAGTGACCCGCTTGGGGCCACCCAAGTCACCTCGGACCACCTCTCAGCATTCCATACTAAATGAAGAGTCAGAAGAACAGTGGAGAATATACCAATAGTTGTTTTATTCAGATACACTCAGAGTGGAGCCCCGCCTGCACAGTCTCGAAGAGTGGTACAGAGGGAACTGAAATCAACAAGCATAGAGATACATTATGTACATTTCATAGCCGAGCAAAGACACGCCCATAGTGGAATTTTTCAGGAAGATGCAGCTGGACAGTGAAATACAAAAAAATAGGTTTTGGTTCTCGTATCTCACACAACCTAGCACAATCCAAGGGCATTTCACCCTGCACCCGCCACCAGACAAGTGGGAGAGGGCCTCTATCTAGAGAGAAAAGTATTCGTTAATATGAACAGTCTATTCATTAGTGAGGCAAAGCTTCAACATTTCAGAAACGAAACTTAACAGAGGCTTTTCTCGGAAACGGCAAAGAGTTAGTTTCAATCGTCATTCAAATGGCGTCTGAACAGAAAATGGTGCTGCGAATGCTAACTTATATAGGGGACTGCGTAAGCAATCTCGGGTCTATTCTAACACAGTGGACCCATATCCTCAGCCTGGAAAATGTGTATAAAAGTGGGATCTAAAACATCACACTTTGCTCAGGTTATCCTTAAACAAAGATTGGAGTATCCTACAGAGCTCTCAAAGTGCTGCTGTGTAACAAGAACTGATGTCTGCCTGACAGTCAGTCTGCCAGAAGTGAAGGGTCATCATCTGAAGTATGCACTTTTTGCTGGAGGAGGTGAGGGTCTGTCTGGTGCCTAGACACCTGTTGGGAGAGGAACGGAGTGTGCCTGGCCCAGCAGAAGGAGATAATGTCAAGGAGTAGAGACTCTGTGTCTTCCCTGTGTATTGAGCTCCAGAGAAAGTGGATGGTATCAGAATGTGAAGAAAGGTCCCCCACCTGAAAATTGCCTCAAAGCACCAAATTCAGCTGTGACCATGTCCACCGTCAGCCACTGCAGCTGTGAACTAGTGCTGCTGCCAGAAAACCAAGATTATGCATTACCGATATATGAGCTTGATCTGTCTGGGAGGCTGTGTCAGCATGTTGCTACTGTAACCCTACTCATCCTAGGATGCCACAACTGCACATTGCCTAAATTAGATTTATTGACCTGGAAGACCGCAACTGCACACCGTCTATGTGAACCTGATTTGTCTGGGAGACTGCAAGTGCATGTTGCTGCTGTGAGCCTGACTGTCCTGGGAGGCAATCCCAGTAAATCACACCTGTGAACCTAATCAGGTTGTTAGGTGGCCCTATTGTGTTGCACTCAGCACAGTGATGTCAACACCTAAAGGAGTCTGCCGCATAGATGGAAAGTGCAAGCTTTATCTGCCTTGCTAACCTACTTGCAAGAATTGGCATGCAGGCGTCTCAAGGTTCCTCTTACGACCAGACCAAAAAGACAGAAATATGCTGCAAGAAAGTCAAGCACCAGTACTTGAAACTTTCTGCCCACACAAAACCAGGTTTAAGAACGAGTGACTAAGTTGCACTTCTAAGCCCCACCAGGTAACAGTAATCTCCACATGCCCCTAATTCAGACCTCTGCTGCCAGATATTGGGTACTGTACTTCTTAGGATTACCTGAGTGGGGAAAAGATACTGGAGCAGGAGGGTGTAGCGCCTTCTGAAGAATGCATCTAGGGATACAACCCCATATTTGTTTACTATAATCTAATTGTGTAGCATTTAATTCTGTTGGGTGATTAAAGTACTTGCGTTTACTAAAAGATAAAGACTGGGTTGGACATTAAGCAGTGGGATGGACATTAAGTTAGTAATATGTTGGTTGATTATTGAGTTCTGAGCTCTTGCCCCCCCCACACCACCTCCTTGAAAAACCTGTGACTCCTCTCCCTCGATAGCCTGAGAGTCTAGTGTGGAAAGTGCCCAATGTGCAGAGCCATAGCAGAACAGACTCCAGGGCACCATTGGCAAATTACCTCTACCACCACGATTAGGGCCCAGTAGTCTTTATATGCTCTGTGGCCCTGCCCCCCTCAAACTGGGTGTGACATCTTTCACCCCTTCCTCTTTCCCAGGCACTGTTTTTTTTCGTGCTCCAGCCCACATTGCTACCTCGCTCATCATCTCAATGTTTGTTTTTATTGCTCATAAAGTGAGACCAATTGGCTTTGCCAATGCTTGTTTATTTAAGGCATGGTGTGGCCTCACTTTCATCAACAAGGGCACACATGCTGTAGAAATTGCATAGCTCCACTTCCTTGAGACATTTGTGTTCCTGCAGTTTCAATGAAAAAAAGCCTCTTGTTTTCTTCCAAATCATATTTCCTAGAATTATTGCCAGAATAGGAGCAAGACCTGTGATGCAGGTTAGTCTCTCATGGCCATGCAAAGTACAGTCATCCTAGCAGACAGGTCCAAACATGAAGGCAATTGAGTAGGTCTATGGATCATAACAATGTATTTGTTAGCACCTCAAGAGCAAGGGCACCCACGCTGGCTCAAAGTGACCCCGTTAAGTCAGCCTCAGGCAAGGGTGGCGGTGGATGTCAGTGCAACAAATGAGGCTGAGCAAGTAAACATTGCGTTTGAGAACTGTACCAAGAATGTTTAGGAAACATAATGTGGTCAGAGAACGTGCCCCGACTATGTCGCGTGTCCTGCTGGTTTCGGTTGGTTGTAGCTGCAAAACCCTAGCATGGAAGCTGTGTCATAGGCTCATGCTTTGTCTGGCAAAAGTAATGTGCCTTCAGGGATACCTGTTAAGGTCACCTCCATGCTGCATTTCTCTGTAATATGGTGAGAGGCTACTACAATGTAGCTTAGGCAGACTTCCGTAAATATATCCAAAGGCCTCCTGATAGGTGTGGATCACCTTGCATAGCAGGGGTGCCCTGCAGTGCCTAATTTGTAAACAAAAACTCCAATAATAAAATAATGATGATAAGTGAAGGAGTCCAACTGTTTTCGTTGGAGCCTGCTGTCACACTGATGCACGTCAAGGTACCCAAACACCAAGGCTGCCTAGTCTTGATTCCACCTCGCACCTCTTTCTTCCATCACCCTAATTTTATTTTCTCTACCTAACTCTACAGGTTCTTTTTAATCCTTGCTTTCTTCTCCCTTTGTTGCTGTTTTCTTAGATTTCGCTTCCTACTTCGTTTTCCTTCCCAATTCTCTCTTTTCTGCCTTTCCCTCTCACTCCTGGTGAAAGTCTGATGATGAAAAAATAGAAGCCCGGGACCCAAATATAGGCGTGCTGCTGCCTTCCACCAACACAAATTACGGACTGGTGCCTGGGTCAGTGTTAGGCGCTTGTATCTCCTGTGCCTTGAGAGCAGCTTCATGGCTTAGGTCAGAGAAAAAGGCTCTGACAGCACTCTTAAACCCTAAGGCCTGGTGCTACAGAAAAAAAAGAATGACCAGCCTATTTTATAGTGTTATTTTTAGATTAACGCATGGAAACAGCTCAAATCCGCTCTTTGCCCATGATGGATATTGAATTTTATTGTCACTTTTATTTAATTTTATATTCAACAGATGCTTACAATATTGAATGGAAACTGCAAGTTTTGACGCAACTATCTGCACTGAATGTTGGAAACAATTAATAAAACCTCTAGAAAAATGGAAGTATGGTCTAACTTTCCACTGTGAAGGTTCAGCTTCAAAGGAACTGTCTCCAAAAGTCGTCATTTGAGAATTGGAGCAGGGTATCTTGGATAAATGTTCACAGATTTATTGCTTATAAGCGATATCTTATGCTATAAGGCACAGCAACAGAAACTTTATTTTCTTCCCGTCAGTGGTCCTAATCTTTTTCAAAATCAATACCATGCATTGAAGTTCTTCATATTGAAAAACTGGCAGTAGCGGTCGGTGGTGGGAGTGCCGCCGGGCGCTGACGTGGGGCGGGGGAGGGGCAGGGTGGGGGTTAGGAAACTACGGATTACGGGCGATTACAGGTAAGTACACATATAAATAAATAAAACAAATTTCGTTTCTCGCGCTGCATCACATTTGGCAATGCAGCGCGAGAAACGAAATTCGTTTTATTTATTTATATGTGTACTTACTGTAGTGAGCCATCCGGCCACTGCATTACACTGTTGCAACATGCAACTCCCCGGGCCAGGCGCGGGCCGGGGGGTATAAATAAAGGTCGACGTCAGCGCACGTGGCTGACGCTGTGAACTATTATCCGAGTGTGGTTGTCCCCTTTATGCCGGTGCAGTCAGCAGTTAGGCCCTACCCACTGCATCACCCCTAGCAGTCGGCTGTAGCCCCTAGCCACATGCCCCTAGGCTATAGTCCCCGTCCTGTCCACCATCACACTGGCGACGAGGACCGGGGAAGAGCCGCCCGTGTAGTTCCGCGCCTGCCGCCCGCAGTGACCTGTGGTATCGGTGGCGGCGCGGGTGGTGGAGAGCACGATAGCGGGATCGCGGTGCGACGATCCTCGCCTACCGTGGTGCGGTAAGAGGAGCGCACGGCGGGTTGTGAGGAGCAGCGCTGGGGAGGCCGTGTCCTGGAGCGGTGGCCGGGCTGCCCGTAGAGGACGCACCAAGTGTGGGCCCGCGTGTGCTGCGGCAGTGAGTACGCGCATGCGCGCAAGACAGAAAGCGGCCCGACAGCGCTGAGGATAACGCGAAAGGACTCCGATCAGCCCTGAGAGCCCCCGAGTGTGGCTGGGAGGGCGCTGATGGTGCGAGTGATCCCGCCGACGGGGGAGGCTGTTTGAAGGTGGTGCTGAAGCGCTACGGGGACGTATTACAGCCAGTAACGGACAATACAAGAGAAGAAGGCTGGAAGCCTGTGCAGGGTGCCCCTACTGAGTACAGGCAGAAGGTTGGGGGCAGCCCAAAACGTTTGTGGGCTCACAACACGCAGGAGCCCCAACGTGGGTGTGAGGCAGCAGGGAACTCTCTCGCAGAATGACCACGCCCCAGGCTGCTGCGGAGGCGGCAGCGCCCCATGATGCAGGGGCTGTTGGGCACCGGCCAGGGAGGATGGCAGTTAAGGCCCTCCCGGAGTTCAGCCAACTGGCTGACCCGGCAACGGCGGCGCCGAGGTGGCACAAGTGGTTGGGTCAGCTGGAAAATTACTTTGTGGCTACGAGGGAGACAGATACCGCCGTCAAGAGATCAACGATGCTCCTAATGGGAGGGGATGAACTTTATGACCTCTTCCAAGACCTACCGGACACAGGAGATGGCAACGACTATGAGAAGGCAGTGAGGGCTTTGAATAGACATTTTGATCCACAAGTCAACCCGGATTTCGAACACTTCAAATTGCGCCAGGCCAAACAGAAGGAGGATGAGTCAATTGACATGTTTTTCGCACGTCTGCGAAAACTGGCAAGCACATGCACAGGTATTGACCGCCAATTAGAGACAAGGGCACAAATCATCGTGGGGTGCAAGTCGCTGGAGCTAAGGAAGCTGATACTACGGCAGCCAGGGATCTCATTAGATGACATCCTGGTCCTGGGACGGTCGCACGAACTAGCGGATGTCCGAGCTGGGGAAATGGAGGTGGCGTTGTCCAAGAAGTCGGGGACCACTCAACCTTTGTGCCCCACCCCCATTAAGGAGGAAAGGGCGGACGCCATCAGGAAAACATTCACCCGAGGGGCAAACACTGCTCCTGGAGCAGAAGAACGACCAAACAGGCAGGGGTGCAGGAACTGCGGGCTAGCTACGCACTCCCAAAGAGGATGCCCGGCGCAAGGGCGACAGTGCCTAAATTGCAACAGGTATGGCCACTTCGCAAAGGTGTGCCTAGGGGCGGCAAAAACAGGAGCGAGCCGGCCGAGAGGGGCACGATTTCAGAGACATGCAAAGAGTGTCCAGGAAGTGGAAGAACTCGACAGTACGTGTCAGAAGCTGGCGGTGGCGGAGGACGAGGAGGAGGACAACATATTCGTGGTATCGAACATCAGAGGGGTGAATACCACCAGGAGAACCCCACCGCTGTGCCAAGTCTGGATCGGCAACAACTGCATACAGACACTCATTGACACAGGGGCGTCGGTGAACATACTGGACGCAGCACAATATAGCGAATTAAAACCCCGGTCAAGGTTGATGGCAACGACAGCGAAAATCCTCACTTATGGAGGCCACATGCCAATCCCTTTGCAATGAGTCATCGATGTTGAAATCAAGCACAAGGAGAAAGTGACGTGTACCAGATTCTACGTCACATGTGACAGGGCAGGGTCGCTGCTGAGTTGTCACACGGCTGAAGACTTAGGGTTGGTGATGTTTGCCCGACACATCCACCAGACACAAGCAGAGGTGGTGTTAAACGAATTCCCGGAGCTGTTCAGAGGGCTGGGGTGCTTGAAAGAAGTGGAGGTAGAACTTCACATCGACGAAACCGTCAAGCCCCTAGCACTCAGACATCGGAGGGTGCCTTTCCATCTGCGTCCGTTGGTGGAAGAGGAATTGGAGCGGCTGGAGAGAGATGGTGTGATCGAAAAAGTATCAGGACCCACCCCGTGGGTATCACCGCTGGTGATAGCGCTCAAACCCAAACAGCCAGGAGCCATCAGGCTATGTGTGGACATGAGATTGCCCAACAAAGCAATACGACGGGAGAGACATATAACCCCGACAATAGATGAAATAGTGGCGGACATCAACGGGGCGCAGTGGTTCTCCCAGGTGGATTTAAACTCCGGATACCATCAGTTGGTGCTGGCCGAGAAGAGTCGATATATCACGACATTCTCAACGCATGTGGGCCTTCGACGTTTCAAGCGTCTGAGTTTTGGAGTGTCCTCAGCGGCGGAAGTGTTTCAGGATGTTGTGAGGGAGGCGCTGTCCGGACTAGTGGGAGTAATTAATGTCAGCGACGACATACTCATCTTCTCAAAGTCATTGGAAGAACACCATGTGCGTTTGCGAGCAACATTAAAGAGATTAGTGGAGCAGGGCCTGACATTACACCGGGCTAAATGTGACTTCTATGCCAAGGAAGTAGAGTTCTTCGGCTACAGGTTTTCAGCAAAAGGCCTGCAGGTGGATCCTGGGAAGGTGGAAGCTATTTGAGCGGCAGCCATTCCGCAAACCCAGTCTGAGGTCAGAAGCTTCCTGGGAAGGGCCAACTATTGCGGCCGTTTTATTCCACACTTGGCGACGCTATCGGAACCCCTCCGAAGACTAACCAAGAAAGAAATACCCTGGAGATGGACGGATGAAGAAGCACGAGCATTCAGCGACATCAAGAGTGCGCTGTTAAAAGGGGCGACCGTGGCATACTTTCAGCCGGGAGCATCCACAGAACTAATTGTGGACACCAGCCCCGTAGGGCTGGGCGCGGTGTTGCTCCAGAAGAATGGACAGGGTGACTGGGTACCCATTGCATATGCCAGCCGAGCGCTCACCGCAGTGGAGACGAGATACGCACAAATCAAACGAGAGGCGTTGGCCATCCGGTGGGCGTGCCAGCACTTTGATATCTATCTCTGAGGGCACACCTTCATAGTGGTAACGGATCACAAGCCTTTGGTCCCGCTATTCCTGGGAACTGTAAGGAACGGACCACCCTGGATAGAACAATGGGCAGTCCAAATTCAACACTACCGGTTCCACGTGGAATACCGCCCGGGGGTCAACAATCCCGCTGACTATCTGTCAAGACATCCCCTGGCTCATGGCCCTGGGAGCAAGGGGGAGGGGGACGAAGGTACTGAGTCGTTCATACAACAGATTGTGGATGACGCCTGCCCGCATGCGGTGACCATCGAAGAGCTTGTGGAGGCGACCGGACAAGATCGATGCCTGCAGGTGGTGAAAATGACTCTGCAAGACCACCGTTGGAAATGGTTCTTACAAGGGGCGGAACGATCGGCAGATGAAGACAGGGAGTATTGGGAGAGTATCTGGAGGTCCCGGGAGGAGCTCAGTGAGTCCGGGCAAGGACTCATCCTGAGAGGCACTCGACTCGTGATTCCCGCAAGACTCCGGAGAAGAATCATAGAGCTGGCTCACCAGGGCCACCAGGGCATCGAGAAAACAAAGGTCCGGCTGAGGGCGAAAGTGTGGTTTCCGGGAGTGGACCAGATGGTGGAGGAGAAGGTGCGAGGATGCCACGCCTGCTTGATCACGGGGCCAGACCCGCCCGTAACACCGGTCATCATGGAGGGGCCTAGCCAAGTACCATGGGGCCAGGTGAGCTTGGATTTTGGAAGCTTCCCGGAGGGACGGCACACCGTGGTTATGGTCGACAGTCACTCCAAGTTTCCCGTCATGGAGGTGGTAACGTCCACATCGTTCGAATGTATTCAGCCAGTGTTGGAGAAGGTCTTTGCTCTACTAGGGATGCCAGAGGAAATACGAACCGACAATGGTCTGCCGTTTCAGGGGCAAGAGTTCAAGGATTACCTGGAACGCTATGGCATTCGACATTGCCAAGTGACCCCACAGTGGCCGCAGGCCAATGGGGATGTGGAGAGGTTCATGAGGACCTTGAACAAAACCCTCAGGATTGGCGTGGATCAAGGGGAACATCTGGAGAATTATTTACACTGATTCCTCCGAGCATATCGTAACACCCCACACTGCACCACAAAGTGTGCCCCAAGTGACCTTCTCATGAAGAGAGTGGTAAGAGACAGCATTCCAGCCAGTGAACTGGGAGTGCCAGCGACCATTGATGTGGACGGCACGCAGAGCCGGCGACAACGCAACAATGACCGAGCTAGCCGGAAGCGAAGAGCCCAACCGGTGGTCATTCAGGAAGGAGACTACGTAGTGGTAAAAGACCGGCATCCCGGATCAAAATTCCGGACTCCTTTTGAAAGAGACTTGTGGAAAGTGGTGCAAATCAAGGGATCCATGGTAACAGCGAAACGAGGAACTCTACAGATAGCATGCAACGTGTCATGGTTCAAAAAGGCGTGGGCCCCTGAACGTGAAACACGGGACCAAGAGATGTATGAGTGGCCAGAAGGCGACACCTCCTCAGTGGGGGAAAATCCACAGTCCCCGGAGAGGAGTGGGTGTCGAGAGGGGGCCGGAGAAACGCGTGAGGAGACCCAGGATGACCGAGCAGCAGGCACCAGAGTGCCTCCAAGCCCTGAGGAAAGAGAGGAGACCAAGGGCCGTGGCAGTCAACATTATGGACTGAGGGGGAACCCCAAACCCAGCACGAGATTGAGAGACTTTCTATGCTGAAGATGCCGGCGAGAAGAAAAGTGCTGGGAACGCCAGACGGCGAACTTTACTGTGTGTCACTCCATTTGTTGTGGTTAACGTTGAACAATGTTCTCACATGTTTCCGTGGGTTAGATGGGATGTAGTGAGCCATCCGGCCACTGCATTACACTGTTGCAACATGCAACTCCCCGGGCCGGGCGCGGGCCGGGGGGTATAAATAAAGGACGACGTCAGCGCACGTGGCTGACGCCGTGAACTATTATCCGAGTGTGGTTGTCCCCTTTATGCCGGCGCAGTCAGCAGTTAAGCCCTACCCGCTGCGTCACCCCCAGCAGTAGGCTGTAGCCCCTAGCCGCATGCCCCTAGGCTATAGTCCCCATCCTGTCCACCATCACACTTACCTGTAATCGCCTGTAATCCGTAGTTTACTACCCCCCACCCTGCCCCTCCCCCACCCCACGCCAGCGCCCGGCGGCACTCTCACCACCGACCACTGCTGAAAACTGGGCCATGTCACGAAAACATTTTTTTTTGTCAATATTTCATCTGTTGTCGGTATTGGATATTTGACATCGTTGGGCAGGAACATTCATCGGAGGTGCTTTAAATGAGCAGGTGCCTAAATTCGAAAGAGAGAGTGCCAGCACTTCTCACAAGCAAACAGGTACTCAGAATAGGCAGTACCAGCACTTTTATATTTCCATTGAAAGCATTAGTCATCGGTAGTGTGTCCATGTGTCATCAGTACATCGAACCGTGTCCGATGTGACCAACGTATGGCACTTTATTTTGTAAGGTTGGCCGTGGTGTCTGAATACAAACAGTCTTTTTCAGAGATTCAGTCCATAAGACTTACATCATTATGGTGCAGAAGCCAGAGCAAAATCTAGAATTTAAACAGGTCTAATCTTTAAGCCTAACAATATCTACCTAACGGCTTTGATATATTTTACAACAATAAAAAGGCAGCCTAAAGGACATACTTTTAGCATGACCCTCGGCGGAGGCCCTGTCTAGCAGGCCTTACCAAGAACGGCCTGACGCATTTAGAGATCTTCTCTGACTTGACAGAGGTCATTGTCACTGAAAGTATTCCTGGCTGCACTTCCAGCGAAAATGCAAGAATAATGGCCGCTGTGTCATCGTGGTCCATTCAGCAGGTTAGCAGGTTATCTTTGCGTTTTTCAGAGACAAAGGTATATTTGTTTCTAAAAAACGATACACAAATGTCACTGCTGTACATGGATTGTTCTCACTGCAAGCCTTAGCTGGATTTAAATGTTCATGGCTGAAGGAAATGGGCAGAGAATTTCTGCATCAGAAGGCACATCCTGAACCGGACAGGTTTCCGGGCACCTCTGCATCCAGTGGTGGGAAACACCCTCTACCACACAGTCTTTTCCACGCATGCCTTTTGCCACCCATCATTTGCCATGCAAAGGCCTTTACCACGCATGGTAAGTATCTATCTATCTATCTATCTATCTATCTATCTATCTATCTATTAATATCATTTGTAAAGGGAGGTAATTTTAAGGTTCAGGGACAGGTAGTGGTAAAGGAAGGTGAGGTAATTTTAACATCAAAGGATGGGTACCGGTAAAAGAATGTAAGGGTATTGTAAGGGTTTTGGGGTGGCTAGAGGCAAAGGAAGTTAAGGGTAATTTTATGGTTTAAGGATGGGCAGCAGTAAAGCTAGGTAAGGGTAATTTTAGAGTTATGGGGTGGGCAGTCATAAATGGAGATAAGGATAATTTTAAGGTTTAAAGGTGGGTAGTGGTAAGGGGAGGTAAGTGTAAATTTAATGTTCATGGGTCGGTAGTGGTAAAGGGAGGTAAGGGTAATTTTAGGATTTAGGGGTGGGTATTGGTAAAGGGAAGTTATGAGTAAATTAAAAACGAGGGGGTTTGGGGTGTTCCACCCAAAAACAACTAATAAATCTACCTATCTATCTATCTATCTATCTATCTATCTATCTATCTATGGATGTTATAGTTAGGCTCAGATTTCACACATACAAAACTATAGAAATTCAGCAGTAATAGTTACGTGAGCTAACTATAACTTATGCCCCTGCAATGCACTGCTTATGACTTCAATTATTACATCACTCATGCCATGGTCAGTGACATCAGAGATGACATCACTGATGACATCTCAAATAACATCACTCATGACATAACTGATGACATCATCCAGTGAGTTAGTGTTTCATAAACGATTTTGAGACTTAAAGATATATGTTAAGCTACTGCATAAATTAAATTACTATTGTTTCTGTACTAGTAATTAATTATACTATTTCTCATATATATCATCTGGGTGGCTGTGTGACTGTGTGTATCAGTGTGTGAGTGTGTGTGTGAGCGGTTGTGTGGGTGTGTGAGTGGCTATATGGGTGAGTGAGTGGGTTTATAAGTGGCTGTATTGGAGAGTGAGTGGGTGTGTGGGTGGCTGTATGGGTGAGTCAGTGGATGTTCGAGTGATCGTATAGGTGTGTAAGTGGGTTGTGAGTGGCTGTATGGGTCACTGAGTGGCTATGTGAGTGGCATTATGGGTGAGGGAGTGGCTGTATTAGTGGCTGTAGGGGAGTGAGAATCTGTGTGACTGTGTATAGGTAAGCAAATGGGTATGTGATTGGCTCTATGAGTGAGTGAGTGAGTGAGTGAGTATGTGAGTGGCCATGCAAGTGAGTGAGCGGCGTGTGAGTGGCTGTATTGGAGAGTGAGTGTCTCTGTGAGTGCCTGTGTGGAGGAGTGAGTGGGTGTCTGAGCTGTATCGGTGAGTGAGTGGCAGTGTGAGTGGCTGTATGGGTGAGTGTGTGTGTGGGTGAGTAACTGCATTGGTGAGTGAGTGGCTGCATGAGTGGGTGTTTGAGTGGCTGTAAGGGTGAGTGGATGTGTGAGTGGTTGTACAGGTCTGTGAATGGGTATGTGAGTGGTTGTGTGAGTACGTTAGTGAGTGTCAGTGTAAGAGAGGTTGTGTGGTGGTGTGAGGGGGTGTGAATGGTTTTGTGGATGATGTCATCAGTGATGTCATCGGTGATGTTATTTGAGATGTCATCAGTGATGTCACTGACCATGTCATGAGTGATGTAATATGTGAGGTCATAAGCAGTGCATTGCGGGGGAGTAAGTTATAGTTAGCTCAGGTAACTATAACCGCTAAATTTCTATGGTTTTGTCTATGTGAAATTTGAGGCTAACTATAATGCCCCTGTAACCTTTGGGTTTTTCAGTGAATTTGTAAGGTTTTTTTCATTCTATATCCTAACTATAACATCCCTGTTACCTTTGTATTTTTCAGTAAATTTCTATGTTTTTTTAATTTAAATTTCATAACTATAACATCTCTGTAAATGTTTGTTTTTCCAGTGAATATATATCTACATATATATATAGTTACGGTAAATAAATGTATTCGTACTTACCTGTTGATATTTTTATCCTTGATGTTATGGCTGCAATATTAATGTATAACAATACTCCGTTCTCAATATTAAGAACCCATACCAGTCCATGTAAATTCAGATAGGCATTTTCTTATGCTATTCTTATCCAATTTTCTCTATCACAATAACATAGAATAAGTATTCTCTGAAGCAGTGAATATGCTGTTATATTCTTTTGACACATGAATTAATGTAGAAACAGGCTCAACGATTCGATAAGGCACAGTGAATCTGATGGCATGTTAAGTAATTAAAATGGACATAATATTGGACAGACTAATTTTCTTAGCTGCTATTTTCATAGCAAAATGAGTATAGTTACATCAAAGGATGTGAATTTCCTCTTGACATATTCTTTAGGTGGGTACTATCTCATCTACCCAGCGGTTTCAGAGAGGCAGAATTTCTGCTGTGGTATGTTTGACATTATTGGAATTATTTCAATTAGACATGGTATTTTGGATCTGTGTTACAGCTCTTGGCATAACACTAACAGTGAGTAAAAATGTGTGCATGAGAAGCATGTGTCATAGTCAATACTTCGGATGCATCATGATGATTTATTTGGTTGCTATTTTCCCGTGCAATGCCAACTGCTGCACACCCTGTGTCTCCATTGGGCACAGCAACCATCCAATGAGCAGGTTTATTTGCACAGGACTAATGTGGACAGTGGAGGATTGTACTAAACCGAGAGCAGGCATAAGAGCAATGTAATTGCGAAGTCATCGCAACGTCATCACGAATCCCATGTGACACATGAACAAAGGGATTTGATTAGTTAAAACTGCTTTCAAGCTTCTCTAGAGGAAGTGTCCTCCCACTTTTTTCACTTTTGGGTGTAACAGTCTTTCTTGACACCTTTCATTGCAGCTGCACATTTGTGTTTTTTATGAGGTGTCATTTTTGGAATTTTAAAATAGCATCTACAAGTTCCAATGAACCACAACAAGAGGAACAGCAGAGTGCATCAGAGGAGGAAGAACAGGTGCCAAATGGAAGCAGTCCATCATATGGCAGCTTTTTACTATCCATTCAGGGGGGGTAAAAGGTAGTGGAGAAGGAGGTATAGTGCAAACTGCAACAAAAACGTATCAAGATACACAGCAAGAAATATAGCCATGGCACCACCAGCATGTTGAAGCACCTAAAAACCATTCACCCATGACATTTCTCTGGAGCAGAGAAAAAACAAAATGCTCCTTCCACCTCAAAATCTGGTGCAGCAGAGCTAGCAGCTGGTGATGTCCTACCACTGCAAGGAGCACAAGTTATCCCAACGATAGTAACAGGGGTACTGTTTGCAGAAAATGCAATAAAGTTTTAACTGTTGGAGAGCAGTCATTTACTGCAACATATGAAGCAAAAAAGTGCCACAAATGTTTTTTTGTTTTTTTACATTGTTGCACAAATTATGTGCATGTTTTTTTATTTCCATGTTTACAGTTGGTATTTTAAAAATGTAAAAAACACCCCCAGAAAAACCCAACATGTTTAGAAACACAAAAAAAGAAACAGATTACAAAACTACAAAACATGTTCTTTTTAGAACTGCCTTATCTGGTTTAAAGAAAGAATAACTATATGTTTTATGTTTGTATGTGAATGTAAACACCTGTTGGTAAATGTCTATATATATATATATGTTAGTTTAACTGGGTGTTTTTTTGATTTTATAGGTGTGTTAGTAATGTGTGAATGTCTGTATGGGTACGTGAGTGGGTGTGTCTGTGGCTGTTTGGGTGAGTGAGTGGCTGTGTCATTAGCTGTATGAGTATGTGAGTGGCTGTGTGAGTAAGTGTATACCTGAGTGAGTGGGTGTGTAAGTGCCACTATGGGTGAGTGAGTTGATGTATAAGTGTCTGTATGAGGCAGGGAGTGGATGTGTGAGTGGCTGTATGGGTGACTGAATGGATGTGTGAGTATGTCTATAGGTGAGCGACTGGCTGTGTGAGTTGCTGTATGACTGAGTGGGTGGGTGTGTCAGTGGCTGTATGAGTGGTTGTATGGGTGACTGAGTGGGTGTGTGACTAGCTGCATGGTTGAGTGTGCGGCTGTGTAAGTAGCTATATGGGTGAGTGCATGACTGTGTGAGTGGCTGTATGGGTGAGTGGGTATGTGATTGGCTGTATGAGTGAGGGAGTGGGTATGTGAGTATCTGTATGATTGAGTGAGTGGGTGTGTGAGTGGTTGTATGGGTGTGTGAGTGGGTATGTGAGAGGCTGTATGGGTGTGTTAGTGGGTGTGTGAGTAGCTGTATGAGTGAGTGAGTGGATGGCTGTGTGAATGGCTATTTGAGCGAGTTAGTGGGTGTGTCAGTGGCTGTATTAGTCTTTGTCTTGGTGTGTCATTGTTGGTATTGGTGTCTTGAAAACAAGGAGAGGGGCCCTACAAATCCAGAGGGACAGAGCTCCTATGTAACTTGAAAGTTAAAACCAGAATTTTCCCTCTGGAACTCTTTTTGCACACTTGGTCATTTACTCCTCACTCATGCCAATCACCATCTGATGCATCAATGTTCCCCCAAGATTAAACTAAGAGACTCTTATAAGAGTATGTAAGCAGTATTGTGCATATTTAATAGATCAGAAACTCAAATCGGTAAAAATGTATAATACAAATACAAATCATCACAAATAATTAAACATCACAAATAATTAGACATCACAAATAATTAGACATTTTGAATATCAACAAAACCAATCATGTATACAAATACACACAAATTCTTAAAAAACCATTAAAAACCTAGATTCTCCTATACATATCAATTGCAAAATAAACCACCCCACTGGACAGGAAACTACCAGACAATATAATTTGTCTTGCAACTGTTAATTTGAACACTAATGTAAACAGCACCCAGCAGGGGAAGAAATTCCCTGTCTTTTTCGTTCTTGCTGTCTCTTTTCAAATTTAACATAAATTTGCTGCGTAGACGCGTTTCGGTGAAGTTGTCTGAATGTAACCACCTTCCTCAGGACTAACCATTATCTTCCCTTGTCCAAGTTACACATTGATAAAGATAAAAACCTATCATGAAAAAAATATATAAAATAAATATACAATCAATTAAACCCAATTTCATTGTGTTGCATGACATTGTTAAAAAATCATTTCTATTTCTCGATTTCATCACACATAGGGGTCGATTCCGATTCGGGCCAAAAAAAGCACCGACCGACTCGGATCCGGAAATAATACCGACCGACACGTACCTGTGGCGCCCGACACGCCAAGTACGATGCAAGGCGTGAAAAATCCGACCGACACGTACCGAACCCAAGTCGACCGACCGAGCCGCACGGAAAACAGCAATCCGGCCGGAAAAACACGCGAATCCAACCGACCGACACGCACCCGGAAAAAATTCGACCGAAACGTACACGCGAACTCCAAACCGCAAAGTACGATGCAAGGCGCGAAAACCACGAGCGAGTCGGACGGAGGCCAAGCCGCACGACCGACACGCATACAAAACCGAGCCGAAGCAACACAAAACACCGCGACCGACGCGTACGCAGCATAGAAAACTGCACAAACACAGCGTGAACGAAACGGAGAAGACCGTACGAGACAAATGCAGGGTCCGACTCGGTCACAAGAACGTTTCCAACATACACAGACAGCACAAAGGAAAATTCACCCAAAAAAGGCCAAACAAGCAATTACAAAGCCAATAAATACTGGGGGTGGGGACAGAGAACAAAGACACACCCACAACTCCACCCATATAAAGGACACAAATCACAACCATGAGCCTTTGCAAATGCCATTCCACTGCCAGCACCCAAGAGAAAGCAACCACACACCCACAGCTCATCCCTCACACAAGCCACACACCATCAGCACACCAACAAATACCTACCTCACATACACCCAGCAAAACACACACTCACACACCCTCACCTGCACACCAACACACACATCACTCACCATCACCACCCATCACCATGCCCCCCAAGAAGAATCCCAAGTTCCTAGATTGTGAATTGGAAGTCATGGTAGACGAGATCCTCAGGGTAGAGCCACAGCTGTTTGGCACACTGGTCCAACAGACCCCCATCTCCCAGAAAACCAAGATGTGGGAGAGGATCATCAACAGGGTGAACGCACAATCACCATGTCGGCGCACAAAGAGCGACATCCAGAACAGGTGGTATGACGTGCGCAGGAGGGTACGGGACCTGCTCAAGAAAGACTACATCAACAGCCAATACACCGGCAGTGGCCCTCCTGCCAAGCCAATATACCTCAGGCCCTGGGAGGAGAAGGTGCAGGCCATCCTTCCGCCAGTGAGCGTATATGGACTAGAGGACATCCCAGAGCCTGGTGAGTACACAACAAATGTACACAATATACTGCCACAAAACACACACATCACTGTCAAGGGGAGAGTCAAACCAAGCACTCATAGCAATTACACAGCAACAAGAACAGAATCATCCCAAAATGTGTATGTCAGTCAGATAAACACAACACATGCCATCAAAAAGTCACATCCAACTGTGCCAACACATGTACAAACACAACTACAACTACAGCTAGGCAGTGGCACAAATAGAACTAACAAACACATCCAGACATGTAGCCACCACAACAACACCAACACACAGTGAAGACCACTCAAAGGAAGGAATTCTGTGTATGCTGGCCAAGTCAGTGTAGCCAATAGCATCATGGGAGTCGCAGTCACACATATTGCCCCCCCACAACTGTCCCATCAACACCACCATGAACCATGCGCACATCACAGGGAGTGGAGAAGGACTCACAAGATGGCTGACACTGGCAACTGCTGTGGTGAGCACAAGGCCCTGCTGGCAACTGTGCACCAACAAACAGCAGGACACCACTGACTGACATCCTGAGAGACAACTTCCACTCCCTGCAATGCAAGCACGTTCCATGGTGGGATATCTGGCTAGCTGGGTGGGAAGGAGGACTTGCAGCACTGACCATAGTCACAAGCACCTCCCCTCACACACACCCCAACACAAACTCCACAGAACCCACCTGGTAGAATGCAATGCCCCCCATCCTAACACAAGATCCCACAAAGAACCACCACCCTGGGTTATGTTGTGTGAAGCACAGGGCCACTCTTGGGACTTCTAGCCAAACAACTGCCAGGACAACACTCCCAGCCATCCTGTCAGCACAGCCAGCCCACCCCACAGGGAAGCAGAGTCAAAAGGAAGGAAGCATGGGCATGCTGGGAAGGGGGGAGGAGGCAATAGCATGATGGGAGTCATAGTCACAGCTCTACATCCCCCACCACATGGCCCAGCAAGCTCACACTCACGCATGCACATCCCACAGAGAGAGTGGAAAGGCCCATCAAAGATGTCTGACACTGTTGCTGTGTCGTGGGGAGCACAAGGGCATGCTGGGTACTGCACACCAACCAACAGCAGGACACCACTGTCAGCCATCTTGCCATTGCTCTCACACCCACACACACTGAACTCCCCACAAAAGCAAGTAAGTATGGGAATGCTGGGAAGTGGGGTGGAGGCAATAGCATGATGGGAGTCGTAGTCACAGACATAGCTCACCCCCACAACTGTCCCATCAACACCACCCTGAACCATGCTCACATCACAGGGAGTGGAGAAGGACTCACAAGATGGCTGACACTGGCTACTGCTGTGGGGAGCACAAGGCCCTGCTGCCAACTGTGCACCAACAAACAGCAGGACACCACTGACTGACATCCTGAGAGACAACTTCCACTCCCTGCAATGCAAGCACGTTCCATGGTGGGATATCTGGCTAGCTGGGTGGGAAGGAGGACTTGCAGCACTGACCATAGTCACAAGCACCTCCCCTCACACACACCCCAACACAAACTCCACAGAACCCACCTGGTAGAATGCAATGCCCCCCATCCTAACACAAGATCCCACAAAGAACCACCACCCTGGGTTATGTTGTGTGAAGCACAGGGCCACTCTTGGGACTTCTAGCCAAACAACTGCCAGGACAACACTCCCAGCCATCCTGTCAGCACAGCCAGCCCACCCCACAGGGAAGCAGAGTCAAAAGGAAGGAAGCATGGGCATGCTGGGAAGGGGGAGGAGGCAATAGCATGATGGGAGTCGTAGTCACAGCTCTACATCCCCCACCACATGGCCCAGCAAGCTCACACTCACGCATGCACATCCCACAGAGAGTGGAAAGGGCCATCAAAGATGTCTGACACTGTTGCTGTGTCGTGGGGAGCACAAGGGCATGCTGGGTACTGCACACCAACCAACAGCAGGACACCACTGTCAGCCATCTTGCCATTGCTCTCACACCCACACACACTGAACTCCCCACAAAAGCAAGTAAGTATGGGAATGCTGGGAAGTGGGGTGGAGGCAATAGCATGATGGGAGTCGTAGTCACAGACATAGCTCACCCACACAACTGTCCCATCAACACCACCCTGAACCATGCTCACATCACAGGGAGTGGAGAAGGACTCACAAGATGGCTGACACTGGCTACTGCTGTGGGGAGCACAAGGCCCTGCTGCCAACTGTGCACAAACAAACAGCAGGACACCACTGACTGACATCCTGAGAGACAACTTCCACTCCCTGCAACGCAAGCACGTTCCATGGTGGGATAACTGACTGGCTGGGTGGGTGGGAAGGAGGGCCGTCTGTCAACCAAACACAACCAATGCAGACCATGTTCACACCCCAAAAAATACATAGAAATGCCCAAATAATGCAGGACAATGTGCCACACCAATATCAACCCCTGACTGTGACGACTTAGGACAATGCAATGTACAGGCCCGCACCCAGAGGCACAGTCACAACTGTCATGTGTGTCAACCATTGATGCCTGCAGAAACATAACATACATTGTTTGTGTCTCCCAAAAACAGGTGATGATGGGGACACAGCAGCAGACGCTGAGGAGTCCCAGTCCCAGGCTCAGGAGGATGCGGAGCTCACTGGCGTCGTACAGCCTCTGTCCTCCTCGGACGATGAAGACCAACCTGGCACATCCGGTGCAAGTCAACATGCAGCACCAGCAGGACCACCAGCTGCAGCACCAGCAGGACCACCAGCTGCACCCCTGCACCCACCCCTCCAACGACTGTCACCACAAATACCATCCCTGCCGACATGGACAGAACAAGGAGCAACACCAGCACAGGGACCCTGGACCAACCTGGGGCCATGGACACCACCACCACCACCAACCCCCAAGGTGGACCAGGGTTATCTGTGCGTGCCACTGCACACACTGCACATGTCAGCAGGGGTGGTGGGAGGGGTGGGAGACAGAGGTCGCTGCTTGCAGACGTTGCTGGTGTGCATGATGACCCACAACTGGTACGCATAGCTGATGCGTACCAGTCCAGCACTGGAGACCTCAGCCAGGTAGTGGGGCTCCTCAGAGACATGAAACAGCAGCAGGCTGCCCATCATGCCCGCTTGGACTCCCACATGTCCCACGTGGAGTCACACATGTCCCGCGTGGACTCACACATGTCCGCGTGGACTCACACATGTCCCGCGTGGAGTCCAAGTGGGATGCACTGCATGAGATGACGGCGGTGCACAGGGACATTTTACAATGCCTCCGCCAGATGAACAGCAACCAGTCCACACCTCCCTGTGTGCCAACAACATCTGGTGCCGAACAAACTGCAACTGCCACAGGGAGGGAGGATGACTCTGGCGGAGAGTCCCCTGCACCGCAGCAGCCTGTACTTGAGGGCCCCCCCAAGAAGAGGGGTCGTCCGAGGAGGGGAAAGTGAGAGGCCGATGGCCAAGCGCAACTCCCAGGAAGCCTGAACCTGTTCTGGATGTTCGCCTTTGTGCACAGACTGTTCACCCTGTTGACGGCAACACTACTCCCACACATTGCATGGGGAGTACAAGTTGGACCAATGTGTCAGACAACTGTGGCCCCGATACTGGGGATCCTGTCTACCAGGACTTTCAATTCACCTAGGAACTTCGGATTGCAAGATTTATGTACAGCACTACCCATCCTATGCACTATTAACACAAATGTATCACAATAAACACACTAATACACCATACTTGCCTCTGTCGTGATTCCAACGTGGGTGCTGTTATGGGGATGATGAACTGCAAAATTACACTGTGTATGCAAACTGCAACAGCAAGGACAACACAGGCATGTGAGTAAAGGCAACATGACACATATGAGGGAGACACACCACCAGGGCTACACAACACATACACACCTAGGCCATCTGACTCATTGCCTACACTGATGTTGCCAGGAAGACGGTGCAATGCACAGACACCACACCCATTCCCAGTTGTAGTCAAGTAGCCCACAGGTGCAGTAAGCAAATGGCACTCAAATGTGTGACCACAGACAACGCACATCACAAAGTGAAGCACAGGTTTATTACACAGTTGCAACATGTCGTAACCACTACAGATGCAAGGTAATCCCACCTGGCAGCGGGCACACAGTCAACAACTGTAGACGGAAGGAAGTCCATGGGTGTGGTGCACATCACCTGTAGGGACACAACAGCTACCAGCCTGGAAGTGCAATCACGTCGTCGGTGGACACAGTTGACCAAACGAATCTGAAAGTACCCTGTGAAGGACAGAAATGACACACAGTCAAAAGCAATGGAGTACAGGACAGAACAGCAAAACTCATGCACAATACATGTTACAAGATACCCACCCAGAACCAAGTTAGCATGTCAACACTGTTGGGGAGTACAGCCCACCTGTTAGCACACATCGCAACACACATCCAGTCAAGTAGCCCATGGACACACTCCAACAGCACCAGAGCACCACCCACACATCATGCCAACTCACATCATTGACATGACACCTCAGGATACTCACATTCAGCTAAAGAAGTTGGTGATGAGCTGTGTGCGGACATCACCATCATCATCATCATCATCATCATCGTCACTGGCATCGTGGTCCAGGCCAGGATCCTCCACAGGTGGCGGATGTTGGTCATTGTCATCCTGGATGAGAGGCAACTCCTTCCGCACTGCCAGGTTGTGGAGCATGCAGCAGACGATGATAATCTTGCACACTTTCGCAGGGGCATATGGGAGGGACCCTCCGGTCTTGTCCAGGCAGCGGAAGCGGCTCTTCAGGAGACCAAATGTCCGCTCAATCACTCTCCTGGTCCAACCATGTGCCTCATTGTAGCGCATCTGGGCTGGTGTCACAGGGTTCCTGAGGGGTGTCAGCAACCACGGCATGTTGGGGTATCCCGAGTCACCTACGGACAGACAAGTGCACATTAGCTGACTTGGAAAAGTGGGCGGAATACTACAGATCAGATCACACACAATGGCACAAAGTCAGTACACACCGACAAGCCAGGCACGCTGGTTCTGCATCTGTGCCATCATCCTGGGGATGCGACTACTCCTCATCACAAAGGCATCGTGTGCTGAACCAGGGAAACGGGCACACACGTGTGTGATGGTCATGTCTGCAAGACACACCACCAGTGCATTGACCGAGTGGTAGTGCTTGCGGTTCCTGTAGGCCTGCTCCTGGGCCTGTGGTGGTACCAAAGCCACATGTGTCCCATCAATGGAGCCAATGACATGCGGCATCCTCCCCAGGGCATAAAAGTCACTCTTCACGTCAGTGAGTCATCGCAGTCTAGGGAAATAGATGTACCGGTTCAGGAATAGCAACATTGCCCCCAAAACATCGCGGAGCACACGGCTCAACATGGTCTGTGACATCCCACCAGCAGTCGCCACAGTATGTTGGAAGGTACCGGTGGCAAAGAAGTGTAGGGCTGCCATCACCTTCACCTTGGGGGTCAGTGCTGTAGGATACGGCAGGCCAGGCTGCAAATGTGGGGACAACTGCACTGCCAAATCCTCAATCAGCTGCCTGGTGAAGCGGTACCGTCGGATGCTGTCCCGTTCCACCATCGTTGCCAGGTCTGGGAATGGTCGATGGACAGCAGGAGCCCTGCAGTGCAGAGGAGAAGTAAGCAAGATTGTCAGTCACCCCACATATGCGGCATTGAACACACTCAATATCCCAACATACATCATTATGAGGCACAACTACATGAAGTGTGCAGTTCCGGAAGGACATGTATGGTACATACATGGCCAACATCTGTCAACACGGTCCAACAGGTGGCATCAATTAGTCCCAGGTTGGCCCATTGGATATCATGAGGCCGTGTCACAGTTCCCATCTCCTGCTGCCGTGTCACAATAACCCCCCACAGTGACATGTGAGGACAGATGTGCCCCAGGCACCACAGCTCAACGACAGGTACATTCCCAGGGACCCTGTATTGCCACATGGACACTGGCATTACATGGAGTATCATGTATACACCACAGCAAAACAACCATGACCCCCACAGGTAGTGGCCCCACTTGCCACGGCAGGACAGACATGGACGTCTGTGACACACACACGCACAACATCAAAGTCCATGCACACACAACCGGGATGTGGAGACTGTCTCCCATTGTGCACATGAAATCAGAGACATTGTAAACACTACATGCACAAAGACTGTGGAGGACCATCACTATTGTGCCACTGGGACACCCTGGCTCAAACGTACCGTCCCACATGGGACTCACGGGGTATGTGACATGACATACACATACACCACCGTGAAATGTGACCATGGCACATGCACAGATATGAACAGTTGCACATCACAGTGGTCATGTACACGTAACACCCAGGATCCTGTCCCCATGAACACGTGCACAGCCTGGGGGTGGCTGCCCACAGGTGACACCCACAGGACAACATGTACACCAACATACACACAATAGGAAATGCAGCCTTACATGCCTTATGATAAAGTTTGGACAGGCTGTCGTGATGTAGGTGTGCCCCTCACTCCCTGGGAGCTATCTGTGGCTGGCATATGTCCATCTGAGACAGGCATGCTGACATATGCCAGTCACATGTACAGTGATGCGTTGTACTGCAATGGACCGATCGGTGCCCCGGCCGGCCCATTGCATTCAATGTGTGCGGGTACGCGTTGTACCCCTGTACGCGTTGTACTGCAATGGACCGATCGGTGCCCCGGCCGGCCCATTGCATTCAATGTGTGCGGGTACGCGTTGTACCCCTGTACGCGTTGTACCCCTGTATGCAGTTGTACTGCAATGGACCGATCGGTGCCCCGGCCGGCCCATTGCATTCAATGTGTGCGGGTACGCGTTGTACCCCTGTACGCGTTGTACTGCAATGGACCGATCGGTGCCCTGGCCGGCCCATTGCATTCAATGTGTGCGGGTACGCGTTGTACCCCTGTACGCGTTGTACTGCAATGGACCGATCGGTGCCCCTGGCCGGCCCATTGCATTCAATGTGTGCGGGCACGCGTTGTACCCCTGTACGCGTTGTACTGCAATGGACCGATCGGTGCCCCGGCCGGCCCATTGCATTCAATGTGTGCGGGTACGCGTTGTAACCCTGTACGCGTTGTACCCCTGTACGCGTTGTACTGCAATGGACCGATCGGTGCCCCGGCCGGCCCATTGCATTCAATGTGTGCGAGTGCGCGTTGTACCCCTGTACGCGTTGTACTGCAATGGACCGATCGGTGCCCCGGCCGGCCCATTGCATTCAATGTGCGCGGTACGCGTTAGTACCCCTGTACGCAGTTGTACTGCAATGGACCGATCGGTGCCCCGGCCGGCCCATTGCATTCAATGTGTGCGCGTACGCGTTGTACCCCTGTACGCGTTGTACCCCTGTCGCAGCGTTGTACTGCAATGGACCGATCGGTGCCCCGGCCGGCCCATTGCATTCAATGTGTGCGGGTACGCGTTGTACCCCTGTACGCGTTGTACTGCAATGGACCGATCGGTGCCCCGGCCGGCCCATTGCATTCAATGTGTGTGGGTACGCGTTGTACCCCTGTATGCGTTGTACTGCAATGGACCGATCGGTGCCCCGGCCGGCCCATTGCATTCAATGTGTCGAGTGCAGCGTTGTACCCCTGTACGCGTTGTACTGCAATGGACCGATCGGTGCCCCGGCCGGCCCATTGCATTCAATGTGTGCGGTGCACGCGTTAGTACCCCTGTGCAGCGTTGTACTGCAATGGACCGATCGGTGCCCCGGCCGGCCCATTGCATTCAATGTGTGCGGGTACGCGTTGCACCCTGTACGCGTTGTACTGCAATGGACCGATCGGTGCCCCGGCCGCCCATTGCATTCAATGTGTGCGGGTACGCGTTGTACCCCTGTACGCGTTGTACTGCAATGGACCGATCAGTGCCTCCGGCCGGCCCATTGCATTCAATGTGTGCGGGTATGCGTTGTACCCTGTACGCGTTGTACCCCTGTACGCGTTGTACTGCAATGGACCGATCGGTGCCCCGGCCGGCCCATTGCATTCAATGTGTGCGGGTACGCGTTGTACCCCTGTACGCGTTGTACCGCAATGGACCGATCGGTGCGCACCCATTGACAATGGGCTTGCCTGGCAACGGACGCGTTTTCGAATTTCGAACGAGTCGGTTGCTGGAAAATCAGTTGGTCACCCACAACAATGTTGCAAAATCATGTATGTCATGAAGTTGAAGATTTGAAGGATGCTGTGGGCGTGTTTTGGTGCTGCTATTCCATGGATTGGCCAGATTCAGAAGATGCAAACGACTTGGACCTATCACTTTGGACACAAGGGACAGTATCTGCCTCTCCAGCACATATATATTGCTGGCTGTTCCCCTGAGAGCTCACTTGCCTGCACTACATGCTCCAGGACGACATCTGCCACTGCACTGCTGCTGTCTCTGCCCCTCTGGACCCTGAAATGTTACGTACTGTGGAGAGAGCCCCAGCCTTCAGCCTTGAAGAGAACGAGGCCCTGCTGGACAGCCTACTTCCACAGTACAGCAAGCTGTATGGGACACCAGGGGAGCAGGTGAGTGTTCTGTGCACTGCCTTTCTGAATGTGCATTTTGTCTGACTAGCAAGGCTGAAAGTCTGCACGCCACTGGCTAGCAGGCTCACTGAGTAGTTGTTACCCCCCATAGTGTGTAGTGACATGCACTGGACAGGTATGGTGCAGTGACAGTGCATTTGAACAAGGTTTTACTTCCCATGCAATGATACCATGTAGTGACGTCTGGCAAACTGTCCATGGGCAGCTTTGTACTGCCTGTGTACATCATGTGCCCCTGTGATTGAGACATGTATATACAACTGTGTCATGCACGGATATGTTGCATGTGTAGTAATGGCCTTTTCACTTTGTCATCCTGACAGGTTAATGCCCATCGGAAGCAGGAGATCTGGAAGGACATCGTCCGGGCCGTCCGGTCCGTGGGGGTCTACAAGCACCGGATCCGCAACTGCCAGAAGAGGTGGCAGGACCTTCGGGGCTGGACCCGGAGGATTGCACGGGTCCAGCTGAAGCTGTCGCCTCCTCGCAGGAGGGGCGGAACACGGACCCTGACCCCCCACATGCTCCAGATCCTGGCGGTGGTGTTTCCAGACCTGGATGGGCAGCTGAAGGCCAGACAGCAGCAAGGAGGGGGTGAGTCAAAGACTGCACTGTGAACTCTGTATTACATGCTTTGTGCCCTCCTCTGGCCTGGTTCAACTGCCACAGTGCAGCAGTCATGTTGTCCAGGAGCCATGTCCCTCTATTGTGCACTGCCCACTGCTCATCTGATACCCAGGTGTGGCCCTTACATTCAGGGAATTGTGTCACTTGGGACTGTGTCCTTGCAGTTTGCTTCACTAAAGGTGGGGACAGCATCTGTTTCCCTAACTCTGTTGTGGGCATCATGGGTGGGTCCATTGTTCACACAACGCCTGTGTTCGGACATGTGATCTGCGTGTTGCTTTGATATGCGGTCCACTTGCTGAGCTGAGCCACCACATGTGCCTGGGGTATGTGGCACACGCCCATGCAGCGGGTGGGAACAATGTTTGGGCCCCAGGAGTGTGCAGATTACGTGTGTCACACATACATAGCCAGCTATCCACTGTCCAGGGCACATCCCTCATTCATGAGGAGCAGGACAGTCATGCCTACTCCAGGCCATGCAATGCACTCTGTACTCCCACTCCCGTGTATCAGCTGACACATTGTGCACAGTGATTTGACCCCTCAGGTGTCTGCCTCTGTGTCAGTGTGCTGTGGATTAGTTGCCAGGACTGCTGGGGTGTTTCTTGGTAGGGGCTCAGCATGCCCCTGGAGATGTGACCATAGGAGACGATACTTGTGTGTCACATAGGTGTTTGATCAGCTGCCCGTGCAGACTGGGGTATGCGAATGTAAAGTTCAGGCAGCTGTTCCCCATTCACAGCAAATTGTGAGGGGCTCAGGTTCAGAGGGTAGTGTCACAGGTCTCCCATATGTCCAATAGGTATGACCTGGACAGATGAGGGTTAAGATGATGTGTTGTGTGGGGGATGTACATGTGCACTTGTGCAGCTCCAGGACTTGCATTCCCCATGACCTACTATTGTGACACAGTGCAGTGTTGTTGTCTGGCTGCCAAGTCATACATCACTGAGACAGTGATGTATGACTTAGCAGTCATGCCTCTGCCATGGCATGTGTCAACTTATTGGTGGTCCTGCAGGGGAGTGACATGTGCTACATGCACACCATTGTGGCGATGGCTATCAGGACATGGGTGCATCATGGTGTCTGTCGCTGGTATGCATCACATGCATGTCCTATTTGACTCTGGGCATCCCTTTCATCCGGAAACCTGTACTGACTCAGTGGCAAGAGCTGTGATGTGTGCATGTCCACATGCCACACCGTGTCCTCTGCACTGTCCAACTACTGTGTACTTGGTGCATGTGTCCACACTGGGGTGTTGCAATCCAACAGACACCAGACAGATGGGTGCAAGGCCATGTGGGATGTGAGTGCCATGCTTGGCATCAGACTGACAATTGGTTTCTCCTGTTCAGTTAGGGCACTTTTAGCAATGTACAACTAATGATGCCAGGGCTTGCTCTGTAATGTGCTGTGCTCACAGTGGTGTGTGCGTTTGGTGCAGGTGACTGATGTCTGTCTGTTTCCCCATTGTTTGCAGATACATTCACGGCCACGGAAGGGGACAGCTCCACGGACCAGGAGGAGCCAGAGAGCCAGACTGGGTCAGCAGCCGAGGAGTGGTCAGAGGGACCCAGTTGCACGGAGGGCGAGGGGAGCCACACCGAGGTGTCCTCAGCACCATCCACCTCAGCTGAGGACCAGAGCAACTCGGAGGATGACTCCCTTGTGGAGGCGGGTGTCAGCAGCCACCACACCCCAGCTAGTGTTGCTGTCCCCGCCACCACCAGCACCACCATCGCCCTCCCATCGGCTCCCATTCCCCAGGTCCGTGGAGGCTCCCATGTTCGGGAGCGTGTCTCCTTTGGGCCAGGCACCGGACCCCCTGCCCCTGTGTCCCCTGCTGCCCTGAGTGAGGAGTCTGTGTACCTCCTTCGCCAGCTCCATGTAGGGCAGACAGCCATGCTGAGTGTCCTCCATGCGCACACCGCACTGTTGACTCAGCTGGTGACGTTCATGGAGGGCATCTCATCGGGCATGTCTGACCTACAGAGGGGCAATAGGTCTCCTCCCTGACGGCAGCAGTGTCCCTCCTCAGACAGTCCCTCACCCCTCCTGCCTCTGCTCCATCCACACTCCCCAGCACCTTACCCGTCCCAAGCACACACACACCGGCACAGGCACACACCAGCACACACACGTCCAGCACACAGACACACACGCCACAAACAAAACGCACACGCACACACAGTCAGGGGACTGAAACCAGACTCACAGGGGATGGGGCCCTGGTACACACACACGCATCCACGGGCACTGCGCAGTCCTCAGTTGCCTCTCCCTCCAAAGCACCCTCCCTTGCCTCACCTGCAACGCCAAAGACCCAGCGCCTCTTCCTCAGTGACCTCGGCCTCTTCCCCTCTGATCCAGCAACTCCAGCATCCAGGGTGAAGAGGAAGCCCCCACACGGAGCAGAGTGCCCTCGCCCCCGGACACCCTCCCCCAGGCGCAGACAGACTGAGGCCCCCACCCGCAAGTCCCCCGGAGTGGTAAGAGCAAGACCCCGCCGCCGCCCTGCAGCTCAAGCACCAGGTCTCCTTCCTCCATCCCTCAGGCCCCCACTCCACAGGTGCCCCCACCACACCCTGCCCCAGGTTCCCCCACCCACAGATATACCATCCCCAAGAGGCTCTGGCCTTCTCCCCTGCCACTTGCTCTCCTGGCACCACACCCCCGCTGCGCTTGTCTGTGCCACTGATGTGGTGAGGGTGTCATCCCACTCTGTCCAGCCCACCTTGCCTGTTCCCCATTCTCCTCCCCTGGTGGTAGGCACTGCAGTGGAGTCCACTACCACCCTGTCTGACTTGGGCACTGCAGTGGCGGACCTGTCCACTCCATCTGCAGGGTCCACTGCAGTCGTGCCGGCACCCACAACATCTGAGCCATGCCCCCAGTTGTGCCGGCACACACCATGTCAGACACCTCCACTGCAGTTGTCAGTGGCTCTCCAGCACCCACCACCCCTTCCCTGCTTCCTCCTGGTGAGCCCTGATCCTGTCCCTGTGGTGCCTGGCCTACCCCCTGGTTGCCCCTCCTAGTGGATTGTCCCTGGTTTTGTGCAGGCATGTGTAGGGTGGCATCTGCCACTGTCACCCACTTGTGACTTTGTTGATGGACTGGCCATTGGCCTTTGTTTATGTTCTACCGGACTTCTACTTTTAATGCCACATATGCTGAATAAAGCAACTTTCTGTTCTCTAGTGCTTTTGCTTCTGATGTACATGATGTTGATGATGCTAACCATGCCCTTGCTGCAGTGATGGTGATATTTGGTCTCATGATAATGAAGTGTTACTGTGCAGGAACCCATGTGGTCCAGGGGGAATGTGTCCTATCCTGTGGTGTATCCATGTCATCCATAGCAGCATCTGAGGGTGTCATGTGTTCAGTATTTGGCAATGGATTTCCTACTTAGATTGGCAATTTCACATCTGTGGCTTCCACCCCTGCACATCTGTTGTGCCTGCCATTGTTCAATTCGTCTACTTCCCTGACCGTGTGGCCATCTCCAGTGGACATGCAGGTTTGGGCATCAATGGGGAAGGACTCATCTGTGTTGTCAGTGCAACATTGCTATACAAGTGTGTTGGATCTGTGCTGATGATTCCGTTGGCACTTCCATGACCAGGCTGATGTGACGGGAGCTCTCATTTGGTGCTAATTGTTGATTGTGTGACCAAGTGCTCAGCTGACATGATGGGGCCCTACTGAGGCAACATATGGCACAGCTTTCCTCACACAGGAGTGGAGTCCCCTCATGGCAGTGTGTACTCCTGTGACATTGCCTGCGCCCAAGGTGTGTGTTGTATGTGCATGTCTGTGTGTTCACTTCCGTTTAGCTGTGCATGCTGTGATCCCTAGTGTTGTACCTGTTTGTGATGCTAGCTGAGTTGAGCTATGTTCCCCCAAAGTCTTCTCCCTGGGTTCTCTGTGATGTGGGTGCATGGCACATTACTGGTCATCAGGGTGTCACCCATAGGTGTGTTTGCTGTCAGGGCTGAGTTTGTGTGCAGACGCAGATGGGTCACAGTCAGGTTTCCCCTTGGCACTTGTTGTTTGCCCCTGTCATGTGATTTCCAGTTTGTGTTATCTTTCAGTGATTGTGACACGTTGTGTGTGTGACTGCTGGCACTCCTCAGGGTCCGGGCTGCCATGTTGGTTGTTGTCTATGTGTGTTCTTTGTGGGTGACCTTGGCTTCTTCATTGGTGTGTGACTGTGGCTGGGATCCCATTGGTTGGTGTGGTATTGCCGTCATGTCCATGTACAGCGTAGTGTGCAGTGTGTCAGACATTCAGGAGTCTTGTTGAGTGTCCATGTGTGATGTGTTTCTGCACCTTGGTTCCCACCCACCACCCTGGAATAGTCATGGGTGCATGTGCAATGTCACCAGTGCATGTGTGCTTCACTGCTGCACATTGTTGGAGGTCGAGGGGTGTGGTGTTGAGTGTGTGCAGATGAGAGTTGTTGCCCGGCTAGGCCCCTGCCTCCATGTTGGCCTTGGCTTACTGGCCGCTGTTTGATTTGTGCTTGTGTAGGTGTGATGGTAGTTAGTTGCTCAGGACACATGACTGTGGTTCACAGTGTGAACCACATTTAGCTTTGTCATCACAGTGGGATTGTAATGCAGCCCAGGGTCACCACATTGTGGGGGCCCTGGGGGTGGTGCTGTGGTGTGTCTGTGTCTTGCTGTGTCAGTTGCTGTCCCTACGTGCCTGTGTGACATGTGTGATTTGTGCTCCCTCTCATCTGACAATGCCTGCTTGCCCACATAGGGGATTTGGATCCATGAGTTACCTTTGTGTGGCACTGTATGCACATCTGTATGATTGGTATTCAGGTCTCCTCATGTGTTGTGTGGTTGCCTGGGGACACTGGCACCCCCCTCACCTGTTGTGTATGATGTGCAGTGTGGGTCTGCCTGTTTGTGTTTGTGCATCTGCACCACTGCATTGGCATATCTTGGGTGTGCCATTGGCTGTATGTAGTTTGGTGGGTTTCTCCTGCTGTCCCTGGGACTCCTAGGTCATCGGTCAGCACAATGATCATGGTTTGTGTGTCCCATTGCTGCCATGGTATGGTATCTGTTCACCTCACATCTGCAGTCTCCACAGGGTATCTGCATGTGTGTGCCCATTGGTGCAAATATGTGGGTCTGCATTCTGATGGTCACTTCTGTCATTGTGTCATTGATGATTGTTGACGGTGTCAGCCCCCATGGGTGTTGTTTGTCTGCACATGGCCAAAGGTATGTCTTATTTGCACTGCAGGATTTGGCTCCCCCAATTTATGTTGCAATGGGACACATACACTACTTTGCCACTGATGTGTTTGTTGTTCTGTGACCAGGAATCATCCATGCAGTTTGGCAGTTGCACCTCTTTCTTTGTCAACACTTACCTTTTGGTCACTGTGATGATGGGGGTTTGGACCCCATTGCCACAATGTTCGAAATGTGCTTCAGCTATGGACCCCACACTTACATTTTGGTCACTGTGATGATGGGGGTTTGGAACCCATTGCCACAATGTTCAAAGTGTGCTTCAGCTATGGACCCCACACTTACATTTTGGTCACTGTGATGATGGGGGTTTGGAACCCATTGCCACAATGCTCAAAGGTGCTTCAGCTATGGACCCCACACTTACATTTTGGTCACTGTGATGATGGGGGTTTGGAACCCATTGCCACAATGCTCAAAGTGTGCTTCAGCTATGGACCCCACACTTACCTTTTGGTCACTGTGATGATGGGGGTTTGGACCCCATTGCCACAATGTTCAAACTGTGCTTCAGCTATGGACCCCACACTTACATTTTGGTCACTGTGATGATGGGGGTTTGGACCCCATTGCCACAATGGTCATGGCCTGCTTAGCATTGTGGGTGCCACACACATATATGTGTGGCACATGTGCTAGGGGGTCACATTGTATGTTCAAAGTCATGTTCGGTGTTGTAGGCATTTGACACAGTCTACACACGCTTGTCATGGTGTTGGGGGATGTCTTCTTCTTGCATTCCCTAGGTTGTGGTGTGCTGGTTGTGTCATGCATTGTCCATCCTATGAGTGGGGGTGGTAGTAGTGGTAGGCATCCAGCCCCCTGGCTAAGGGTGGTAGTAGTGGTAGGCATCTGGCACCCCCTGGCTAAGGGTGGTAGTAGTGGTAGGCATCCAGCCCCCTGGGTGAGGGTGGTAGTAGTGGTAGGCATCCAGCCCCCCTGGGTGAGGGTGGTAGTAGTGGTAGGCATCCAGCCCCCCTGGCTAAGGGTGGTGGTAGGCATCCAGCCCCCCTGGGTGAGGGTGGTAGTAGTGGTAGGCATCCAGCCCCCTGGCTAAGGGTGGTGGTAGGCATCCAGCCCCCCTGGGTGAGGGTGGTAGTAGTGGTAGGCATCCAGCCCCCTGGGTGAGGGTGGTAGTAGTGGTAGGCATCCAGCCCCCCTGGCTAAGGGTGGTGGTAGGCATCCAGCCCCCCTGGGTGAGGGTGGTAGTAGTGGTAGGCATCCAGCCCCCCTGGCTAAGGGTGGTAGTAGTGGTAGGCATCCTGCCCCCCTGGCTAAGGGTGGTAGTAGTGGTAGGCGTCCTGCCCCCTGGGTGAGTGTGGTAGTAGTGGTAGGCATCCAGCCCCCTGGCTAAGGGTGGTAGTAGTGGTAGGCATCCAGCCCCCTGGGTGAGGGTGGTAGTAGTGGTAGGCATCCAGCCCCCCTGGCTAAGGGTGGTGGTAGGCATCCAGCCCCCCTGGGTGAGGGTGGTAGTAGTGGTAGGCATCCAGCCCCCTGGCTAAGGGTGGTAGTAGTGGTAGGCATCCAGCCCCCTGGCTAAGGGTGGTAGTAGTGGTAGGCATCCTGCCCCCTGGGTAAGGGTGGTAGTAGTGGTAGGCATCCTGCCCCCTGGGTAAGGGTGGTAGTAGTGGTAGGCATCCTGCCCACCCTGGGTAAGGGTGGTAGTAGTGGTAGGCATCCTGCCCCCTGGCTAAGGGTGGTGGTAGTGGCATCCAGCCCCCTGGGTGAGGGTGGTAGTAGTGGTAGGCATCCAGCCCCCTGGCTAAGGGTGGTAGTAGTGGTAGGCATCCTGCCCCCCTGGGTAAGGGTGGTAGTAGTGGTAGGCATCCTGCCCCCTGGGTAAGGGTGGTAGTAGTGGTAGGCATCCTGCCCACCCTGGGTAAGGGTGGTAGTAGTGGTAGGCATCCTGCCCCCCTGGCTAAGGGTGGTAGTAGTGGTAGGCATCCTGCCCCCTGGCTAAGGGTGGTAGTAGTGGTAGGCATCCTGCCCCCTGGGTAAGGGTGGAAGTAGTGGTAGGCATCCAGCCCCTCTGGGTGAGGGTGGTAGTAGTGGTAGGCATCCTGCCCCCTGGCTAAGGGTGGTAGTAGTGGTAGGCATCCTGCCCCCTGGGTAAGGGTGGTAGTAGTGGTAGGCATCCTGCCCCCTGGCTAAGGGTGGTGGTAGGCATCCAGCCGCCCCTGGGTGAGGGTGGTAGTAGTGGTAGGCATCCAGCCCCCCCTGGGTAGGGGTGGTGGTGCGCATTCAGGCCCCTGTGTGCATATGTGGCATTGGTGATGGGCATCCCGTCCCTATGGTGCTGCTGTTGCTGGTGTAAGTATATTCTGCATCCCTCTGTGTGTTTGTGATGTGTCGTGCACGTGTTGTATGTGTTTTGTGGTTGGTGTCTGGCTTACCTTCTGCGCCGTACGCATCCGTGCCTGTTCCGGTAGTAAATGTAGAATATTGGTATGATCGGGACGAAGGGATTCATGGTTGGTTCGTGTCGTTCGTCCTTCTCGTTGCTTCGCGTTGTCCTCGTTGCTTCGCCTTGTCCTCGTCGCCGCGCCGTCCTCGCCGCTGGCGTGTTCGTCTCGGAGCCGTGGATCGTGTTGTGGCGCGAATTGGAGCTTATGTGCGCCTCCCGGATGCTTTGACGTGCCGTGCGTGAGCGATGGGTTCGGCGCGCACGGAAAGCGCATCGTACTCGCTCGGCCGGACAGAGCTGCATTTTCCCTTCCGTGCGACTCGATTCAGCGTTTCCGGATTCGCCTCGGTCGGAGAACAGGACCTGGTTTGGGTGAGTACGGCTCGGCCGGATTCTTTGCTGTTGTGCGCATCGTACTTACTCGTTCGGTGTGCTGTATGGATCGGTCGGGAAACAGGCTTTCGCATGGCTTTTTCCCGACCGAATGGTGTTGGGTGCGCCTCCGACCGAGATCGGAATCGGCCCCATAGTATCTATGAGGAATTTACACCCTATCTTATTCATTATTTGAGCTCTATATACACATCCCACAGTGCTATATGAAAAGTATACATCAGTAATTATTTCAACTTTACAACAATAATTCAGTTTGTAATCCTGTAAATACACACTTGTTTGAGGCTTTCTAAAATCAAGAGGACCCCCAAAGAAACCATCAGGAATTAGACCATGTATTCGTTCTCTCATCATGCACACTCTCATCCAGTTCCCTATTCGTTCTTAGCTAAACGCTTTTGGAAATGCATAACTACACTCACCGGTGCCGCAGCACTCAGGAAGGAAAAGCTTCTCTGTACAATTTCGAGATACACACTTCAGTAATGTGGATCCGGATTCTATAAACATAGATAAAAACACGGCATCATTTTTCAATGTTCTGTTCTATTCTAGTGGGAAAATCTTGCACTTTTTATTATTCATAAATAGATACCTTTATTTTATCCTTAGTCTCCTATTTTCTTTATCCGTTCGTGCCTGTTGTTCTTTGTTTTTATTAGATATAGTGAATAGTGAGATTGTTGTGCACACAGTTTCGATTAAAACACCCCCTTTATCGAGGTGAAAAAAAGCAATACAACGTTTTTGTACCAAATGGTCTATCATTCTGTAACATATATTTCAACGTGGTTCTGTTCTTGTCCATTCCCTTATTAAGTATTTATTAAGATAACACTATACTTCTCTTTATTTTAGATACGTTGGAAGTTAATAACATCTCGTGTTCACATGGTTATAGTTTCATTTAGTTAAACAGGGAAAGTTTTCAATTTAGTAAAACCCCTCTGCCCCTACCGCTATGTCATGAACCGACAGTAAGTTTGTTTCTCACCTTCTATATAGGCGAGTGAGAAAATCTTCCAACCTGACTCCTGGAGCGCGTCAATATGTAAGGCTGTAAAGAGATGTGTGACAACATGGTAAAAAAGGGGAGTTAGATATATCTCGCCGCCTTTCCCTAAGAGCATAACCATGTGGCCCTAGAACACGTCTTAATTTTGAATTTTAAAAGCCTATCTACTGTATTAAAATAATGTGTCTCATTCTGATATTTAACCAGTAGTTCAGTTTAGTGATGGCAAAACCGCTTAAACTTATTTAGGATTAAAGAAGCATTGTTTCACATTTTAAAACCTAACCTGTAGGTCTGATTAGTGGTAGCAACCCACTCCATTTGTCAAATCTCCTTACCTTGATAAATCCTTTTCCTGCTTACTCCAGGGTCTCTCCTTGGTCACGTTTCACAAATAAATGAAACTGGCCTTGGATTCTGTTGCTTATATAGCGTCCTGACCTTACTCCATCTAACATTACTTGCACCTGTGATCCGGCGCCTGATGATGACAACTAAGACTCTGTTACTAGAGCTGCCATCTTAGAATGGCTGGTGAGTGCAATATCCCATATGTCTTATCTTTTTAGGACCACCATTTCGACTCTACGTAAGTGTTCCCCCTCTGAGAAAATTTCTCTGTTTGCATTTTACATTCACACCCCTCGTGTGTAAAAGATATATACATCCATACTCTGAGGCCCGTCAATTAAATATCAATCCCTCAGTGAATCCATTATCTAATATTGCTTGCACCTGTAATCTGGCGCCTAATGATGACAACTAAGACTTTGTTACTAGAGCTGCCATCTTAGAATGGCCGGTGAGTGCAAAGTCCCATATATCTTATCTATTTAGGACCATTTAGGACCGCCATCCGGCTCATAATTACACTCTATAATTGTTAGTTCATATCTAAGGTACCATGTAAAAGGATCCGCCATCTTAGATTAGTGAATCGATATCGACCCGTATGGATATATCCGCCATCTTGGATTGGTAACTATCTGTCAACCCATTTATACTCACAAATGTATCCATATTAGTATTCTCGTTTTTGATATTTACCAGCTAATTTGCTACCCTATGTCACCTTTTCTACCTATTCATTTTAGATTTTTCATTTTGTTTTTAATTTATCTACAGTGCCCCCTTGAGAGTGGACCCGCTGAAGACATTAGGTACAGAAATACAGTATTTTATATCAATTTTTCTAAACTTAAGCTCCATCAAACCACAGTTTCCCGATTATCTATAATGAAGCACTGTACTGGTGGTTATATTGAGGTCATCTCTAATCAAGACATCATACTATAGTATTGCACCTTAATACCTATACTGTATCAATAACCATAACTGAGATTGAACACGGCACCGCCCATCATTACGTCTGTAGCTTGCTATGATTATTATTACAGAATTATTTTCATCCATTCTTCTCTCGTGTTCAATCCTCGTTCTACAGTATTCAAAATCGAGATGTACCATTGTTCTCGATTTTTTCTTTTTATTTCTAAGCTTCCTAATCTTCCATTAGTAGTTATCTTCTCTATCACAAACGACTCAAATTCTGTGTGTTTATGATTAAGTGCACTGTAATGCTCCACTAGTGGGGCATTTTGTTTGTTCATCTTTAAAGCCGATCTGTGCTCTAACATCCTTAGTCTGAGTTCCCGCCCTGTTTCTCCCACATACGCTAAGCCACAAGGGCAGCGTATTAGGTAGACAACATTGCAACTTCTACAGTTGCTGTGATCTTTGGCGGTCAGATTATATCCATTGTAAGTTATGGTATTCGCTACTATACAGTGGGCACAAATGGAGCATGTTCCACATTTGTGATTACCGAGAACTCTACATTTATGCAGAGTGCTCTGTATCATGGGTCAAGTGGATCTGTATGTGTTAACCAAGCTTTTGCGGATGTTGTCATTCCTTTTAAATGCAAAGAGTGGTTTAGGGAGTTTGATCTCATTCCCTTCATTTAGAATACTCCAGTTAGAATTCACTACATTCTTCAATTTATTACTTATGTTAGAAAACTGGCTCACGAACACAATTTTATCATCGGATCTATCCTGTTTTTTATTATTATTATTTCTCTCCACAGGGTTCTGCTCTAACATGCTATCTCGGTTGTAGAACCTGGCGCGTTTGAACGCATGTTTTATTAATTTCTTCGGGTATCCCCGATCTAGGAGTTTGCTCTTCAGGTTCTCCGAGTGTTTATAAAAGTCATCTAAGGAAGAGCAGTTCCTCCGTAATCGAAGGAACTGCCCAAAAGGAATGTTATCTCTCTGTGCTTGCGGATGATAACTTTTATAATGCAAAAGTGTGTTTTTGTCCGTGGGTTTTGAGAAGAGTTCAACCGCCAAGGTTCCCTGAACATTTTTGATGGTAATATCAAGGAAGTTCACAAAGCTGTTATTATACTCAGCTGTGAACTTCAGATTTTGGTCACCTAGATTTAACCACTCTAGGAATCGTAACAAAGTTGCTTCATCTCCTTCCCATATTAAGAAGATATCGTCAATGAAGCGTCGCCATATCAGTGCATTCTCATAGAATGGCGCCACTTCATTGAAGATATGCCTGTCTTCAAAGTTACCTACATACAGGCATGCTAAGCTGGGGGCACAGGTGGCCCCCATGCTGGTCCCTTTACACTGGAGGTATAAATCATCCTTGAATAAAAACATGTTGTTCTTAAGGATCAAAGTGAGACATTCCAAAATAAAATCTTTATTTGCACCTCTCAAGTCACTTTCTGTTAGGATCTCATTGATTACTCTAATAGTGTCATCCTGAGGGATATTTGTGTACAATGCTTCTATGTCGAGGGTTACCAGCCATTGGTTGTTGTCAATGAATGTGGTACCCTCGATCATAGAAATAATGCGCGCTGAATCTCGTACATATGACCTTTGTTTCAACACTAGTGGTTTTAGAAAAGTATCAACATATTTACTGAATGGTTCTAATAAAGAACCAATACAGCTTACTATTGGCCGCATTGGAGGGTTATTTATATTTTTGTGGATCTTTGGCAATCCATAGATTGCTGGTATGATCGCATTGTCATTCTGTAAAAACTTGTATTCAGCTTCACAGATCCAATTATTGTCATCAGCTTTGGTGAGTATCTTATCTACTTGTCTCTTCAACATCTCCATTTTAGTATTTGGGACTCTGATGTAATGGTCCCTAATATCAAGTAGTAATAACATTCTCCTTTCGTAGTCTTCAGTGTTGAAAACCACAACCCCTCCACCTTTATCTGCTGGCTTGATTGTAAGGCTAGTGTCATCTTTCAGAGTTCTCATAGCTATTCCAAGGTCTTTCGACATGTTGTTAAAATCAGGGTGTGCCTCTCTGATTATTTTTCTGACCTTTGCTTCCACTACATGTTCAAAGATTTCCACATTTTTGCAAACCTGTGTGATTGCAGGTGTGAAAGTGGATTTCCCTCTTAACCCGGAGATATTCTCTGGTGCTGTGTAGTCCCTACCTTCCAAAAATTTATTTAGCCTAATCTTTCTAAAAAGTTCTTCAAATCTTTTTCAAGTAAAAGTTTATTAACATTAGAAGTGGGAGCAAAAGTAAACCCTCTCTCCAATACATCCATTTCGTCCCTAGTTAGTTCCCTATTAGAGAGGTTAATTATAGGGATTTTGTTACTGACGTGAAGATTTAACGCCAATATCTCTGGTTCCTTGTTTTTAGATATTCCTGGGGTTGGTTCCGTTGATATTGCCCCCTCCCCTGATTTGATTTGGGTTGTAATTCGCCCTTGTTCCTCTCCTCTGACGTTGGTCTAAAAAATCACTATAGTTGCCCCGAGGTGCAGAGCCCCCTTGGTCATTACCAGAGACTCCCTCATCTTCACTGCTGGAACCAGAGGTCTCTGAGAAGGTGACACCCTTCTTCCCCCCTCTGGAGTAGATAGGTCTCTGAACGTATTGTCTATCTCCTCTCTGCTCCCTGGTTTGCTGGAAATAATCCTTGGTGGTATAGGGGTATATTTATTTTATATATTTTTTTCATGATAGGTTTTTATCTTTATCAATGTGTAACTTGGATAAGGGAAGATAACAGTTAGTCCTGAGGAAGGTGGTTACATTCAGACAACTTCACCGAAATGCGTCGACGCAGCAAATTTATGTTAAATTTGAAAAGAGACAGCAAGAACGAAAAAGACAGGGAATTACTTCCCCTGCTGGGTGCTGTTTACATTAGTGTTCAAATTAACAGTTGCAAGACAAATTATATTGTCTGGTAGTTTCCTGTCCAGTGGGGCGGTTTATTTTGCAATTGATATGTATAGGAGAATCTAGGTTTTTAATGGTTTTTAAGAATTTGTGTGTATTTGTATACATGATTGGGTTTGTTGATATTCAAAATGTCTAATTATTTGTGATGTCTAATTATTTGTGATGTTTAATTATTTGTGATGATTTGTATTTGTATTATACATTTTTACAGATTTGAGTTTCTGATCTATTAAATACGAACAATGCTGCTTATATACTCTTATTAGAGTCTCTTAGTTTAATCTTGGGGGAACATTGATGCATCAGATGGTGATTGGCATGAGTGAGGAGTAAATGACCAAGTGTGCAAAAGGAGTTCCAGATGGAAAATTCTGGTTTTAACTTTCATGGTATTGGTGTCTGCCTGAGTGTGTCAGTGCCTGCATCAGTGTGTGCTTGAATGTGTTAGTGTCTGTGTCAGTATGTGCCTGGGTGTGTTAATGTATGCATCAGTGTGTGCCTGGTTGTGTCAGTGGATGTTTAGGAGTGGACCTTGGTGTCTTAGTGGGTATATCAGTGTGTGCCTGGGTGTGTCATCGGCTGTATCAGTGTGTGCCTGGGTGTGTCAGTGGCTGTATCAGTGTGTACCTGGGTGTGTCAGTGGCTACATTGGTGTGTGCCTGGGTGTGTCAGTGGCTGTATCAGTGTGTGCCTGGGTGTATCAGTGGCTGCATCAGTGTGTGCCTGTGTGTCTCAGTGACTGTATCTGTGTGTAGCTGAGTGTGCGAGTGGCTGTTTCGGTGTGCACCTGGGTGTGCCAGTATCTGTATCAGTGTGTGCTTGGGTTTGTATCCTATACATGTAGACTGCACACACAGGCTCTTAGTACCAGGCTTAACACATGTTCAAAGGGCTACTTCTCTGGGTAGCGCAATCAGTGCTGCAACCCCACTACCACTATTTAATTAACAGACCCTGGGCACAGGTAGAGCACTAAACTATGGACTTACAAATAAATTAAATATACCAATTGTGGATAAGTCAATGAAACCACTGTTAAAATACCTGTGAAATCTCTTTGCTGTTCTCTAACTTTTAACGCAGTATTACTTGAAATCTTTTGTCAGGCAATATGCCATTGCTAAAGTACAAGAATGGTATACCACTCGCAGTACAAAAGAACCAATAATGGCAACCTTTCCCAAGCTCCTTTCAGTGATACTGATCTACTTAGCAAATCATAGTCTTCCTTTCATTTTTTTTGATATTCCACATCTCAATGGTTAGTTTTAATTAACCCTTTTTTCGTCTTCTGTTAAGAAGCCCAATCTGGTAGTGTTTTTGGGTGGATTCGCGATGCTCAGCACGGCCCACCATGTAACTTCGCGACAGATTCGCGAATCCATACAGGAGCCCGTAAAAGCATTTAACATTGAACTGTTAATACTTGTTATCTACATTTTACTTTGCAAGATAGTACTGAACTAGAAGATAAACCCTCCATAATAAGCAATGTGTCTAAACCACTCTCCTTTTAACAGTCCCTTTAGTACCATTCCTCCCACACTCTTTTAGCTCAGTTTACATAGTAACGCCCTTTGGAACACTCTCTTATACCAGTAGGTCAAAAGTTAACAACACTTTCTGGGAGTGGCTTACTAGCTTCAAATTCAACTGTAGCAGGTGTGGTTGACTGTTTGGAAATATAAGCATATCCAAAATAGCATAACATTTTTTAAATGTTTCTAGAGCCAATCACAGATCTACTTACTTTCAGCTAAAAATCAATTCCTAATTTTAGCTACGTGCATTTTCACACCATCCAATGAAATATGTTCTTTTTTAAATTAGATGCTGTCCTCCATTTTAACTGCCTTTCATTTTGAAAACTGTCTCATTCAGCGCCAGCCTTCTGTGTGCTACTCCTGCTTGCCTTCAAAATGGTTAGAGTGTGGATTGTGGATCATAGCTTTGTGTTTTGGACCAGAGAGGGTGCTAGAAAGAGTGGCATTGACAGGGTCTTGGGTTTACCTGTTGTGGACATTACTTGGGTAGACCAAAGAGGGTAACAGTGGCATCAATTTCTGCCTATGGTTGAAAGCATTGCAGATTGCAAACATCCAGACCTCGTGATTGTGCACTGTGGTGTAAATGACCTAGGCACACTTGCTAGGGTAGGACTGGAAATCATAATGAAGGATACCTTTGGTCAATTAATGGTACTTTTCGCTCACACTGCCTTGGTGTTCTCCAACATTTCCCAAAGGCAAAAATAGAAGTGGTTAAATAAATTCTGTCCACAGATAGACAAATCCAGGATACATCTCAATAAAACTGTTTCTACATTTCTCAGAGACCATAACATGGACTCCATATACCACAACAATTTATGCTTTGACATGGACTATATATACAGAAAAGATGGAGTTATCATCTACACATAATAAACACAAAGGCTTTTCTCAGAGCCACCCCCTTTCCCAAACACTGGTTTATTTTCTTTTTAAATCCCTTTTCTAAATTTCTTATTTGACTTTACAATTCTGCTGCGAATCCACAAAGCAAAAACACACATTCAATACACAACAGCTCATTTAGGACAAGCAACTATGTGATTGACACTGTACATGTGGCAATAGCCTTGTGAGTGGGTGTATAAGTGTCCGAGTGGGCCTGTTAGTGGATGTGTGAGTGTCAGAGTGGGTATGTGAGTGGATGAGTGAGTTTCTGAGTGGGTGTGTGAGTGAATGAGTGGGTCTGTGAGTGGAGTGGGTGTGTGAATATCTGAGTGGGTCTGTGAGTGGGTGTGAGAGTATCTAAATGGGTCTGTTAGTGGGTGTGTGAGTGTCTGAGTGGGTCTGTGAGTGGGTGCATGAGTGTCTGAGTAGGTCTGTGTGTGTGTGAGTGTCTCAGTGGGTCTGTGAGTGGGTGTGTAAGTGTCTAAGTGGATCTGTGAGTGGGTCTTTGATAGTCTGAGTGGGACAGTGAGTGGGTGCATGAGCGTCTGCATGGGTGTGTGAGTGGGTGTGTGAGTGTGAGTGGGTCTGTGAGTGTGTGTGAGAGTGTCTGAGTGGGTATGTGAGTGTGTGAATGGGTCTGAATGAGTGTGTGAGAGTCAGAGTGGGTGTATGAGTGTGTAAGTGGGTGTGTGAGTGGGTGTGAGAGTGTCTGAGTAGGTCTATGAGTGGGTATGTGGGTGTGTGAATGGGTCTGAGTGAGTGTGTGAGAGCCTGAGTGGGTCTATGAGTGGGCCCATGAGTGTCTGAGTAGGTCTGTGAGTGGGTGTGTCAGTCCCTTAGTGTGAGTGGGTGCATAAGTGTCTGGGTGAGTATGTGAGTGGGTGCATGAGTATCTGAGTGGGCCTGTGAGTAAGTGTGAGAGTGTCAGAGGGAGTCTGTGAGTGGGTGTGTGAGTGTGTGAGTGTGTGAATGGATCTTTGAGTGGTTGTGTGAATGTCTGTGTGGATCTGTCAGTGAGTGTGAGAGTGTCTGAGTGGGTTTGAGAGTGGGCGCATCAGTGTCTGAGTGAGCGTATATAAATTAAAAACAATTTCAGCTGAATTCGCGAATCCACCATGGTGGTACATGGGGGCTGCATTGAGCATCACAGTGTATTCACGAAGTCTCGCACATGGAAAAAAATCACTCTGAGGTATTTTGTGGCCCTTCAAGTGTCCCTCACAGACCCCTATATTGCACCCATGGGGTCAGGGTACCTCTACCCTGACCCCTTCTACTACATTTCTTCTCAATTTTTGCAGTCAGGGACCATCCCCCAATATCTCAAATGGCGGCCGCATGTTTCTACTCACATTCCGGCCACTCAATCACAGTATTTCTGTTGGTGCGAAGTACCATGAAGGATCCACTAGAAGAAGCCCCTAGATAAACAAATTTGTTTTGACTTTAATATCTCAAAATCAACTGAACGGATTTACACCATATCAACAAAAAGCACTCTTTCTGGTCCAAAATCTAGCTTTCTGACAAATTTGGTGTGATTCTGTTCAGCAGTTCGGGCTGTAGTGGTGTTGAAAATCTCTATGGGAAATTGCATGGGAACGCACATTTTTTGACATCCCAATTTTTCTCACCCCGCTTGACAGATCACCCTGAAGCTTTCCATGCAAAACTAGAAATATTTGTGAAGATTCGTCAAACTGCACGAAAATTATAAGCAAACCAAAAAACGCTTTTCCTTTGGAAACTAGGGGCCACATGAACGACCGCTTCATTTTGCGAATTCCTAATTGCGACTTTTCGGCCTCGCAATTAGGAAGTCACAAAATGTGATGTACTAATGTGTCTCAGACACATTTAGCGATTCCTAATGGGGTCACAATTGACCTACCTCATCCAAATTCACGAGGCAGGTCACAACGTGTGACCCATTTGAATCGCTAAAAACACAGGGGGCCCGATTCACAGATCTAACTTAAGACAAAATACTAAACTTACTACCATTTTGGTATTCACAGAAGGCACTTACTCATTGATGAGTAAGTGCCTTCTGTGAATACCAAAATGAGTAAGTTACTCAAAATGGGTAAGTTACTCAAAATGAGTAAGTAAGTGCCTTCTGTGAATACCAAAATGGTAGTAAGTTTAGGATTTTGTCTTAAGTTAGTTCTGTGAATCAGGCCCAGGGATGGTGGGTTGCTGGGGACAGCAGGCCGCCATGTCTGTGTTTGATTTTAAATAAAGCAATGTTTTTTTGTTTAAATGCAGCCCGTTTTCCTTAAAGGACCCAAAAAGCATTTATTAAAAATAATTTTCGGCAGGAGTTGCGTTGGATCCGCTACTCCTGCCAAAATGTTTAAAAAAACGAAGTGGGACATCCCACGCTTCGTTTGACATCAGGCCCTATGGCCTCCCCCGCTGCCAAAGGGACCACAACCTCCCAGGGCTAAATATAACAGGAATGCTGGGGGGCACATGCTCCCCCGCAGCCCTGGGAACCACCACCACCTCCCCGATTCTATTGAAATAAATGAATGCGGGGCAGGTTGTTATGGCCTCCCCTACAGCCCCAGGGACCGCCACCTCCAATACGATCTACAATAATGAAGTGGGTCCATTAAGGACCCCCAGCCCTGGGGACCACAACCTCCCCGGGCCTTACTTAACAACAAAGAGGAGCCACGCGGCCCCCCTTGTGAAGCCATACATGGCCCTGGGGACTGCAACCCCCAGGGCCGGCTCCAGCAATGTCCTGGGGTGCCCATCCCTGGGACATTGCAGTTTACTATGGCTTGGTGGGAGCACTACTCCTGCCAAGCCATAGCAAACAAGTGCTCTGCTTTTCAGCAAGCGCGAGAACAAAATGCTCTCACTTGCTGAAAGCGGAGGATGTGTCTGTTTCCATGCCCGCTGTGAAGCAAGCAGGGAAACAGACACATTGCTTTGGGATCCAGGGAGCTGCATATTCAGCAGCATCCTGGGTCTCAAAGCAAGCCGGCTCCCACAGGAGGCGAGGAGCCGGCAGGGACCCTTGGGGCCTTGAGGCTCCTCCCACAGTCCCCAACGAAGTGGCCAGGGGATGGGGTCCCCGGGGCCAATATCGGCCCGGGGAGGGGAGACGCGCAGGCCCCCTCCCGATTTAAAAAAAAAATATGAAGGCCTGGCCCCGGGAGATGGGGTCCCCGGGACAAAAATTGGCCCCCTCCCTTGTTTTAAAAAAAAGAATTGGAAAAAAAGGGACAGGGTCCACACGGCCGAAAATGGCCCGGAGAGGGGCCGCATGGCCCCCTCCATTTCAATTACAACAAACAAAATATAAGGCTGGGCACCAGGGGATGGGGTCCCTGGGGCCAAAATCGGCCCGGGATGGGGGCCATGCAGCCCTCTCCATTTTTGTTCTGACATTTTTTTTTTTAGACAGGGGCAGGCCCAGCGGGAAGGGTACCCCGGGGCCCAAAATGGTCCAAGGAAGGGGGGGCTACATGGCCCCCTTCCTAAAAAATAGAAGAAAAAAAAGCCGGCAACTTGCAGAAGGCCCTGCCCCCTTTGTCCACCACTCTACAAATGCATCTTCTGGCACGCTGCTGGTTACGGGATGAAGTCCCCTTGGCTGCTGAGAGTCCTTACCTCCAGTAAGCCCCACACTATGGGATTGCTGAGAGGGTATTGGAGCCCACGCCCCCTTTCTCCACCACTCTGCAAACATGCCTCTCGGCGCACTGCTGGTGGGGGGATGAGGTCCCCTTGCCTCCTGAGGGCCTCAGGACTAAAGTCGACTTCTTCCCCCAAGTAGCAGTGCACCAGGAGGAACATTTACAGAGTGGTGGAGAAAGGGGGCGTGGCCTCTGATGACCTCTCAGCAATCCAGCTGTGTGGGTCTTACCGGAGGTAACAGAAGAGCTAGTTGGCCCCCAAGGACCCTCAAAAGCCAGGGGGACTTCAACCACCAACTAGTAATATGCCAGGAGGCACATTTGCAGAGTGGTGGAGAAAGGGGGCTTGGCCACAAAAACCTCTCAGAAAACCCACTGTGTGGGACTTGCTGGAGGTTACAGGAGGGGTAGTTGGTCCCCGAGGGCCCTCAATAGCCAAGGGGACGACATCCCCCAACTAGTAGTGCACCAGGAGGCGCGTTTGCAGAGTGGTGGAGAAATGGGATGTGGCCTCCTACCAGGTGTCAGCAATCCTGCTGTGAAGGACTTACTGGAGGTAACAGAAGGGTTAATTTGTCCCCAAGGACATCCTTGGGGGCCAACTACCCCTCCTGTTATATCCAATAAGTCCCACACAGTGGGATTGCTAAGAGGTCTTTGACGGCCACACCCGCCTTTCTCCACCACTCTGCAAAAGCGGCTCGTGGTGCACTACTGGTCAGGGCATGAAGTCCACTTTATTCCTGAGGGATCTTGGGGGCCAAGAAGCCCTCCTGGTACCTCCTGTAAGTCCTACACAGCGGGATTCCTGAGAGCTGGTTGGAGGCCCAGCCCCCTTTTTCCAACACTCTGCAAACGTGACTACTAGTTAAAAAATCATTGAAATTCACTGAAAAAAACCAAAGGTTACAGAGACGTTATAGTTAGGAATTAGCATTTAAAAAACCTTAGAAATTCACTGAAAAAACCAAAGGTTACAGGGACATTATGGTTAGGAATTAGCATTTAAAAAACCTTAAAATTCAATGAAAAAACCAAAGGTTACAGAGAGGGTATAGTTAGGCTCCGATGTCACTCATAGAAAAACAGAGAAATTCAGCCATTATAGTTAGGGAGCTATCTATAACTTGCGCCTCGCAATGCACTGCTTATGACCTCACATATTACATCACTCATGACATGGTCAGTGACATCACTGATGACATTGCTGATGACATCTCAAATTATTACTAAAAAATATTACTAAAAAATCTTACTCCAGACCACCTCTCAGCGAGATTTCTCAATGCGGGTGGTCGCTACCGCTCATGATGTGAAACCTTTCATTCTCATTGAGGAAGCTGCCGCTCGAGTAGAACATCTACTCGAGTGTCAGGAAGAAGCAGCACCCTCTTGCGCTGCACATGTTACCTTTCGTGCTGATTTTACAGCGTAGAACAAACACCCGGCGCTAAAAATCAGCGTGAGTGACGCAATGTAACCCCCTCCGCTGCTTGCGGAACTCCGCATAGCGCAGCAGAGGTTTTTGGTCACTCTATGGAGTTCCGCTTAGCGGATCTCCGCGATCTCTGCCCAGGTCTAAATACATGTCCATTCAGGGACACCTGGGTCACTTCTTCAGTGGTGCAGAGCACTAGGGCACCCTTAAGGCACAAGCAATGGCTGCGGCAGCAAACTCACTTTAGTCACATTGGTAAGTGCCATGATTTATCTATAGTCTCTTCTTCAGTGGTTCAGACTTCTCGGGGAGAATTTTAGGGCAAGTGTCACAGCTGCAACAGCAGGGTTGACAAAGCGATCCACTTGGTACACTTCTTCAGTGCCGCAAATCCTCAACTTTAAGCAATAGTGACTGGCTATGAGCTTGATGTACACCATCAAGTCATGCTTCCACGAGTCTCTTTCAGATGGACCAACAGCATGGCAGTTGTCCACTCCTCCTGCAGGGTTGGCACATTCCTTTCCTCTTCTTCCAGGTAGCATCCTTTAGGTGCCCCAAAACAAGGAATTTGTTATTTTAAGTCAGACTCCAGGTAATGTTCCCTCACATCTGTGGATGTGACTTTCAGGCAGACACCAGCCCTAGTTGCACAGTAGTCCTCTGAGTAGTCCACTGAGCACTTACTCCTGGTCGAAGAGAACTTGGAACTGGACAACTGGACACTCAGCGCGGATTTTCCCTTGAGCAGGACATGCTCCTTTCATCTCCCAGGCCTCCATTTACTGAACTGTGACCGGCCAATTTAATTAATTCCCCGGCAAGGCACATTGCCATTTAGCGGCGAAGTGGTTTAAGCAATCGCTCCCAGCAAACCAAGTTTGTTTTCCCCCCTACCGGGCCCCACCAAAACGCGCATTAGTTCGCAGGCTATCCCGGTCACCTTAAGAAGCACAGCGCTACGCAGACGCCTCTACCAAGGATATTAATTACAATTCTTTCTTCAGCTCAATTCAAGTTGCTCACACTTTTTGTCCTGAAGATGAACTCGAATAATTGAGTTCGAAACGTCGTCGACCCCCTACAACATGAACTCCTTATACTCTGTAAAAATCTTTAAAGGAGCTTCTATTATTGTTGTCAATGCGATGTCATTATTTTAAGTTCACCCTCACTTCTCACGTCACGCTTATTGTCACTTACTGTGTGAGCACCTGAATACCTTCATTGTGTAATAAACACTTGTCATACATTGACCTATATGTCCCTCGTTATATTTCCTACTGCTCTCTTTTATGAATTAAGTTCCTATTCCTTTACTTACCTCAGTGCCCTCTACATGGTTACTTCCCCTTGGACCCTTTAGGCCACTCTAGAACCATTGTTCCTTTAAACTACATATTACCCCAGGTTCACATATTGGGGCACCCTTGTCTTCCTAAATACTTATTAATTAAGACAGGGCAGCAAACAAATGTTTAGATTTTTCCACCCTTTGTACAAGTGGAAAGTCACCAAAACAGCAAAACAACACTTTTCTGGGAATATATTATGCAAAGTCTGATCTACTAAAACTGTTATTAATTTATTTGGTAAATTATACCACATGTACTTGATGACGCTGTACTATATTATATAATTTGACAATTATATGATTATTGAAAATATTTATTGTGTGATAAACTGTACAGAACCCATGTAATGTAAGATAAAAACTGCCCCATTGAGGAAGACATATAAAATAATTAATTTATAAAATGTGTCTAGTTTTTCAAAGTAGTTAATGTTCGAGTACAGCTCTTTTTCCATATTTTAAACATTTAAACACAGTCTAAACAGAGGTTTTAATATATGACAGTTACCCTAACTATTTTTATAAATTGTTAAAAAAATTCCTCTAGGTCAGATTTTTTGCGGAGTCTCCCTATGGTAAAATATAGGAAACATTCAAAAGTTTATTTGGAAATATTTTTATGATAAACATTAATGTCAATTAAATTAATGTATTTAATTTAAATGTAGTACCAAATAAAAATTTGACAGAGCTATTAATTCAATTTTGAATTAAATATTTAATTGATAAATATAATAAATTAAATAAAACTACTTTTCAGAAATTTAAATTAAAAAATTAGTTCCCAACCAAAGTAAAAGCGTGATTGTTTTCATTATGCATTAATGCTTATTATAAGTGATATATTGAATTAATTAAAAGTGATGTAATTATATTTAATAAATTGTAAGGTGTAAATTAAAAAGACTATTAACATATTTTATAATAAAATCTAAAATATGTACTATTTTCATAATTTAAAAAGAAATTACATTATATTTATTTATATTTTGAACTATTTTTAATAATTTAATTTAATATTATTTCTTAAGGGGTTTTATTTAAGCCCTTAACATTGTTTCCTCATTATTGTAAGGAAGAGGTTGATTTTTTTTCTCAAGTCCATTTTGAAAATGTATAATGACAAATTGATGCTTTTCATACATGTATCGATGTTGTTAAGTTGAGTTTTTAGGTCTGGCTCTTGACATTGTTCTTCAAATGGTTTTGACAATGTCAGCTAGAGACTCCTCAAAGCCATGCAATCACAAATAATTGTCTTTAATATTCTCTGCCAATGTCATTTGGGCTGGGACATCTCCGGGCTCCTTCCAGAGTATCTGATGAGTGTCTCCATCTACTTCTTCACCTCCTTAATGAACGTTTCTCATGTCAGGCTGATGTGTCTCTCAAACATGACTGCTAGATCTTCATCATCATCAGGATCACAATGTGCTCTTCCTTATCTGAAAGAAGAGCCTTGCAGTTTTATTGTAGACACTCTAACATTGTCTTCCTTTGCTGGGATTTGTGGAGTTTTGTCCAAATCTTCCATGACTTTGAAGAGCGTATCTTCATCCAAGGAGGGTAGGGATGACTCTAAAAACTCTAAGATTTCCTCTTTAGGGGCCGATTAAGGTGTCGTTAGGATAGCATTCCCACCGAATTGGTCCCGGAATGCTTTCTGAACGACTCGGACAGGTAGAGTCCGACCGAGCGATTTGGATGCATCCGGATGCATCCAGGTACGATTCGGTCGGACTCCCATTGACTTCAATGGGAGCCTGTGTTCTGGACGACAACACAGGCTCCCACTGAAAAAAGGGGTGGCTGGGTGAAGTCGAGCACTCTGTGGCAGGCACCCCATGGTGCCTGCCACACTGTACATGCATGGGTTTGGGAGACCCATGGGTACCCCCACGGCCCCTGCTACGGCACCCCACACTCCGATTCCCACAGCTGTTTCATCTAGGACAGACCAATTCGGAAAGGCTGTCCGAATTGGTCATCGTACTTGCTCGTCGGAAACTGTCTCCATAGGGCTCTACGATTCTGCACCGAACGACTCGGGCTGCCTGAATCCCACTCGGAACCGATTCGGACAGCCCGGACGGCTAACTTGCATCGTACTTGGTCGTCCAGAAAGGTGACTGATTCGGTCAGAAACAAGTCTTCTGAATCAGATTCGAACTAATCAGATGCCGTTTGGAGCCTTTGCTAACGACATCGTAATCGGGCCCTAAGTGTTGAGTACACTAAAGCATTGTCTGACTGACCTACATAGTGATAATTCTAAAAATGAAAAAACTTATTTAGTTTATAAACAAATAAATAATGCAGCACTAAAAGCAAAAAAAACATTAACAAATATATTTAAAATTTTAGGTCCTGACATTCACGAAATTAACTTTTTGGTAAATATTGTTTGTAAAATCTTGTTGCCATCAAAATAATGTATTAAGTTTGCAAACACCAGCCCTGTCCATTGATTAAAAATATGTTTTCACACTTTGATCAATACAAAAAGTGTAAAGTACATTTCTCGCATATTAATTGTTTAAGTTGTATTTACTCACAAATGAATGCATTAGTTTCAATAATTTGTAAATTGTTTGGCAAGAGTAAATACAAGATGTAGTTTAACACGTCTAACATTTTGGGTTGTGAAGCAACTTTGGATCAGTTTGAGGTATTCCAAAAACCTCAAGTCTAAATTGAGCTGAGCAGAGTTATGAGTGAGTGACTGAATTCACAAATACATGCAGTGAGTTACAAAGGGAGGGAAACGTGTTTTGAGAAGGAAAACAGGGTTTCGTAGAATAAGAGAGAATGAGCAGAAGAAAAATGAAGAATGGTTATAAATAAGGTGACACACAGAGGGGAAGACAGGTAACACCCTGGAATACATTAGTGAGAAAGGATCAGAAAGTTTGCTTAAATTAATAGATAAGTAAAGAAAGAGTAGGGGGATGAGAGACTTTCCATGGAAAATGTGTCAGACTGCAACGGGGTGATGTGAGTTGCAGCTAGGATTGTGAAAAAGACAGTAGTGTGACATATGACTAACTGTGACTGTTTGCATTAACAATCTAACTGCTCCATCTGCCTACCAACCCCTCTGCCTGTTAGAGCATGAAAATACATTAGTGGGTTTGGCTCATTCTTTTACATTTAGAGCCAAACCATTCACCTGGCCGGGCTCTTACTCATCTTTTGTGTTACATTGGAGGATCTACCAGATAACAGGGTAATAAAACCTACTGTATCTAAACTAAGGGGCCGATTCCGATTCCGGCCGGAAATCTCTCCGACCGAGCCGGACCCGGAGAGAATTCCGACCGAATCGGACCCTAGCAGTCCGACCGGACGAGTACGATGCATTCGCATGCTATCGGACTCGATTCGGTCGGACTCCCATTGAAGTCAATGGGAGCCGGTCGTACAACGCGTACGCGGGCTCCCATTGACTCCAATGGGTGCGAGGCGAACAAGGGCGCCCCTACAGCGGGTACGCGTCCATGCGCATCGCGGCGTACATGCACAGGTAGGGGGACCCATGGTTCCCCCTGTGTGCGACTCGCGCGCCTACGCGTACAGGGGGTCCGACGCGGACCCCCAAAGTCCGGCTCCGACAGCTCTTTCGAGCCGGACGGCGCGAGTCGGTCGGACTGCTCGCGGCGCGCATCGTACTTACCCGGCCGGGAAACGTCTCCATAGCGCGGTGCGCGTCGAGTCCGAGCGAGTCGGTCGATGCGGTTCGGACCCGTGAACGAGTCGGTCGGCGATTTCGCGTGCGCTCGCATCGTACTCGCTCGGCCGGACCCGCGTACGATTTGGTCGGGAAACAGGGCTCCAAATCGGATCCGGTAAATCCGAATCCGATTCGGAGCACTACCGGCCGAGATCGGAATCGGCCCCTTAATATGTATGAAACATAAAAGATAATGGTCCATATGGTAATATATTAAATATAAAATATAAACAATGGGTTGTCTTTTTATTTGTTTTAAATAATAATTATATTCTAAAGTCATGAGCTGCAGCAGGCCTACTGTAAGGGGCAATGCTAGTTAATTTTTCTCATAACACAGCACAGCAGCCAAAGTTCCAGTGCTGTGTTGTGTGAGATGGAGAGAGCGAGAGATAATGTTGTGTGCATGAGATCTAACTTATATTTTGAGCAGGAAAGCACTTTTCATGTATAAACATTCTGTCCGGACCTAGTTTAATACTTTTCCAACTTTGTATGTATGCTGTACATTGCAGCATACATGCAATGTATTAAACGTTTATAATAAAAGGTATGCTTATAACATAAAGTAACGTCAAAATTCTGTGCACTTGCATGAATGAGACATAATATTTTGTAACCAAGCCCTGTCTGCAGTTATGGCTTTGTGACAGAATCCAGTTTTGTTAGCATGGGAACACATGTGACACCCTCTTGACTCAAAATAATTAAAAGAAGCACAAAGCACTACTTGCGCTACTCTTATAAAACTTTCAAGCACGTAAACAGTTCTGTAATAGAAAGAAAATATATCATGATCTTGCCCTAGTTAGTGTCACTATTTATGACTTTGCACAAGCACAAAGCCTTGACAATTCTGCCACATAGGAGTATATTTACTAAGATTTAGTGCTGTGTTTGCATCACAAAAGTGACGAAAAATCTGTTTTACTAAGTTACTTTCCAAAATTTGATTTGCACAGGAAAATCACTTGGAATTAGCGCAAAACAGCGCTACTTTGCATTACTTAGCGCCATGGGGGAGGTCCATGGGTGGTGCATGGGTGTTCCCATGCAACCACCCAAGGTTTCTGACGCAAAACCCTATTTACTAAAAAAAGTAGATAGAAAATCAAAAAATAGGCCCACTTCTACCAGGCGTTATCATGGAGAAATGCTTTTATTTCACTTTTTGTTTCCAACTTTGCATGTGTGATGCCCTGTACAGCACACATACAAGGTGGGAAAAGTTTAAAGATGGTCTAAGCACTGTATTTTGCACTGGAAGGGCATCCTTCCAGGACAAACCTTATGCTAGACTCACGCAAACACCCTTGCACTTTGGTGACACATGTCAGCACATTTCTGAGCCGGCGCTAGGGAGACGGGAGGAGAGTGTCATATTTCTGTAAATAAGATGCTCTCCTGCTCTCTCCTCCTCACGCAGTGAAGCGCAGCATTTGTGGCTGCTGCACTGTGCTGTATGATAATTTGGTAAATCTGGGCTTAAGTGACTATTTTTATCAAAAATGTAAAAGAGCTGGTAAATACCAAGAATTGTAAATTGCATAATTTTAAAAACTACATGGTGTTTGGATAGCCATAGTAGGGCAGACCCCAGGACATCAGAGGAAAACAAACACAACGTCAACTATTGAGTCCTAGAAATCCCATCACATGAAATGCCCCACAAAACAGAAAGTAACAATTTTCAAGCAATAGATATCTTTAAATGTTACATAACAATGAATATTAAAAATGAGTATAGAGCTTACAAATTTTAACTGGTGACATAACTTACCCTTGGGGGGTATATTTACTCAGAAGTAGCGCTGTGTCTGCGTCACAAAAATGACGCAAATCGACGCAAAATCTTTTTTTACTAATTTCCTTTCCCGCTGGAAAATCACTTGAAAGTAGCACAAGGTAGTGCATAGCGCTGCTTTGCATAGCGCCAACGGGGCTTTCCATGGTTGGTGTATGGGCATTCACATGCAACCACCCAAGGTTTCTGATGCAAAACCCTATTTACTAAAGAAAAGTAGACAGGGTTCTGCGTAAAAAAAATAGCACCCACTTCAACCAGGCGCCATAACGGAGAAATGCTTTTATTTCTCCTTTCTTTTCCGACTTTGCGTGTGTGCTGAACCGTACAGCACACATACAAGGTGGGAAAAGTTTTAAAGTTAGTCTAAGCACAGTATTTTGTACTGGAAGGGCATCCTTCCAATACAAAACCTCTACTAGACTCACGCAGAAGCTTGCACTATGGTGCAAAGGTGTGTGCCTGGCACACAGCAGCACATTTCTGCACCAGTGCTAGGGAGAGGGGGCATTTGAAGCTGCTGCAGTGTGCTGAGTGATAATTTAGTAAATTTGGGCCTTGGTGTCGTCAAGGTTGACAATGTCAGTGCGCTCAAATCTGCCAACCTTCTCAGGGGCAATAACTGATGTCATGTGCACCTCCATGAGCGTCAACTCTTCCTAGATATCTGGACCTTCGCCAGATGCCACTACTGCCTTCAAGTTCTTCATCAGCTTTCGCCTTAGTCCTGCTCCTGTAGTCATGCCACCTTTTCCTGCACTGCTTTACAGACCCGCATGTTGCTGCTACAGCATTGACTTTGCCAACAATTGTTCTTCATAAAGCAGTCTTCTTAGCTAGTGTGAGTTTTGAGGTGAGTTTTGAGGTATTTGTCCTGTTTTTGCCAACTCAGAAATCAAAATTTCATTCTCCTCCTGGGGAAAATTACACTTTCTTTTTCTGGTAGGCTACTGACCAACTCCTCCTTCTTTGTGGGTGGTCTTCTGGCTGTTAGAATGTTCCTGGCCATGTTGCTCAATGACCCATAGCTGTGTGTTGCTGTGCAAAGCATAGTAAATATAGTGCTGCCAGAGTAAAAAAAAAAAAAAAAAGTTGTGCAATGCAGCACACCTTTCTTTTCATGAAACTCAGAACTGTGTAACTTTTAATAAATCTGCCCCCTTGTGTTTTGTTAAGCAGGGACTACAGCTACGTAATGCAATCATAAAATTTACATTACAACTGGTTAGCAGTTGGTTCAATCTCTTACAGACGTGTAATACACAATCCAAAGCTAATCAGTTAAGCCATCGATTTCACCTCCAATTCTCAGGAAACCTTGATAAATGTAATTTTGTATTTGCTTTTCATGTATTGCAGAAGAAGTCCAAAAGAATGTGATTTTATACCCATCAGTGACACTGCATTCTCTACTTTGCCAGAGTTATACTTCCAGCTGGAACGTTTGGACACACAACATATGGCTTAGAGCACATCTGCGCAGAAGACTATGTGATGGTACAAGTCAGCGATTTTACAGATTTTACATTTGCATTGAAGCCTTGAAAAAGTTCCCTTTGGAATTAAACATGAGTTCTCATTTCCTTATTTTCTTGGACAGAAACCCATTAGCAAAAAACATATTTGGATACTTCACAATTTTTTTGTAACAATGACTATATATCTTCATCTGAATCCAAGAATGGACATTGCTTAAAAAATTCTGGTGAAACGTATCTTGTCCTCAGTGCTAACCTGGTTGTGTGTTTCTTAAGTTATCTGAAAAGAACTTTGAACTTTATTCGGATCCACGGATTATTTTGATATGGGAGCCTTTTTCGTTAGGCTCTATTTAAGGGATTTAAATGGCTTGAAGCCTTGCTTTTCATAATATACTTATTTACTTATACAGACATATCATATGATTGAATGTTAGCAATGTGTGTACTACTGTGATACTTTTGGAAGCATAAACACATTTTTTTTAATACAAAGTTCCCCATTGTTCACACTAGACTTTGTGGCAGTCGTTATATATCTACCCTTGGATGAGATGCATTACAAATATTTACAGATCGTTTTTAGGAAGTGGGTAGCGTGCTGTTTTCTGTGCTCTACAACACACAAGCCTACTACTTTCCTGAGCGACAGGGAAATGTATGGTCTAACATCCCGAATCCTTATTACTATTCACCCTAAACACATATTGGGGACATAAATGTGTGCTGCGGAAGATAGACCACCACTGCTACACTTTGTAATTGAAGTCTTCAATTTTAAACTGCACGGCTGCACTTGTGACATTTAAAAGCAATCATGCAATATTAGACTGCACTGCTGCACTTGTGACATTTGAAAGCAATCATGCAATATTAGACTGCACTGCTGCACTTGTGACATTTGAAAGCATGAAAACCATCCTTAGACTGCACCGCTGCACTTGTGACATTTGAAAGCAAGTATGCTGTCTTTAGACCTCATCGTTGCACTTGCTACAATTGAAAGCATGTATGGAATATTAGACCGCCGCGCTGCACTTGTGACATTTAAAAACAATCATGCAATATTAGACTGCAGCGCTGTACCTGTGAGATTTGAAAGCAAGCATGCCATCCTTAAACTGCACCACTGTACATTGTAATATTTGAAAACAAGTATGCTGTCCTTAGACTGCACCGTTGCAGTTGTGAAATTTGAAAGCAAGCATGCAATATTAGACTACACCACTGCACTTGTGACATTTGAAAGTATGAATGCCATCCTTAGACTGCACCACTGCACTTGTGACATGTGAAAGTGAGCATGCAATCTTAGACTACACCACTGCACTTGTGACATTTGAAATCAAGCATGCAGTATTAGACCGCAGTGCCTCACTTGCGACATCTGAAAACAATCCTACAATATTAGACCACAGCGCTGCACTTGTGACATTTAAAATCAAGCATGCCACCTTTAGACTGCACTTGTGACATTCGAAATCAAGCATACAATATCAGACCGCAGTGCTGCATGCCACCCTTAGACTGCACCGCTGCATTTGTGACATTTGAAGGCAAGCATGTAATCTTGGACTGCACGGCTGCACTTGTGACATTTGAAATCAAGCATGCAGTATCAGTTCGCAGCGCTGCACTTGTGACATCTGAAAACAATGATGCAATATTAGACCAGAGCGCTGCACTTGTGATATTTAAAAGCAAGCATGCCACCCTTAGACTGCACCGCTGCATTTGTGTCATTTGAAGGCAAGCATGTAATCTTGGACTGCACAGCTGCACTTGTGACATTTGAAATCAAGCATGCAGTATCAGTTCGCAGCGCTGCACTTGTGACATCTGAAAACAATTATGCAATATTAGACCACAGCGCTGCACTTGTGAAATTTAAATGCAAGCATGCCACCCTTAGACTGCACCGCTGCACTTGTGACATTTGAAATCAAGCATGCAGTATCAGTTCGCAGCGCTGCACTTGTGACATCTGAAAACAATTATGCAATATTAGACCACAGCGCTGCACTTGTGATATTTAAAAGCAAGCATGCCACCCTTAGACTGCACCGCTGCACTTGTGACATTTGAAATCAAGCATGCAGTATCAGTTCGCAGCGCTGCACTTGTGACATCTGAAAACAATTATGCAATATTAGACCACAGCGCTGCACTTGTGATATTTAAAAGCAAGCATGCCACCCTTAGACTGCACCACTGCATTTGTGACATTTGAAGGCAAGCATGTAATCTTGGACTGCACGGCTGCACTTGTGACATTTGAAATCAAGCATGCAGTATCAGTCCGCAGCGCTGCACTTGTGACATCTGAAAACAATCATGCAATATTAGACCAGAGCGCTGAACTTGTGATATTTAAAAGCAAGCATGCCACCTTAGACTGCACCGCTGCATTTGTGACATTTGAAGGCAAGCATGTAATCTTGGACTGCACGGCTGCACTTGTGACATTTGAAATCAAGCATGCAGTATCAGTCCGCAGCGCTGCACTTGTGACATCTGAAAACAATCATGCAATATTAGACCAGAGCGCTGAACTCGTGATATTTAAAAGCAAGCATGCCACCCTTAGACTGCACCGCTGCATTTGTGACATTTGAAGGCAAGCATGTACTCTTGGACTGCACGGCTGCACTTGTCACTTATGAAATCAAGCATGCAGTATCAGTTCGCAGCGCTGCACTTGTGACATCTGAAAACAATCATGCAATATTAGACCAGAGCGCTGCACTCGTGATATTTAAAAGCAAGCATGCCACCGTTAGACTGCACCGCTGCATTTGTGACATTTGAAGGCAAGCATGTAATCTTGGACTGCACGGCTGCACTTGTGACATTTGAAATCAAGCATGCAGTATCAGTTTGCAGCGCTGCACTTGTGACATCTGAAAACAATCATGCAATATTAGACCAGAGCGCTGAACTTGTGATATTTAAAAGCAAGAATGCCACCCTTAGACTGCACCGCTGCACTTGTGACATTTGAAGGCAAGCATGTACTCTTGGACTGCACGGCTGCACTTGTGACTTATGAAATCAAGCATGCAGTATCAGTTCGCAGCGCTGCACTTGTGACATCTGAAAACAATCATGCAATATTAGACCAGAGCGCTGCACTCGTGATATTTAAAAGCAAGCATGCCACCCTTAGACTGCACCGCTGCACTTGTGACATTTGAAGGCAAGCATGTAATCATGGACTGCACGGCTGCACTTGTGACATTTGAAATCAAGCATGCAGTATCAGTTCGCAGCGCTGCACTTGTGACATCTGAAAGCAATCATGCAATATTAGACCAGAGCGCTGCACTCGTGATATTTAAAAGCAAGCATGCCACCCTTAGACTGCACCGCTGCACTTGTGACATTTGAAGGCAAGCATGTACTCTTGGACTGCATGGCTGCACTTGTGACTTATGAAATCAAGCATGCAGTATCAGTTCGCAGCGCTGCACTTGTGATATCTGAAAACAATCATGCAATATTAGACCAGAGCGCTGCACTCGTGATATTCTAAAGCAAGCATGCCACCCTTAGACTGCACCGCTGCACTTGTGACATTTAAAATCAAGCATGCAGTATCAGTTCGCAGCGCTGCACTTGTGACATCTGAAAACAATTATGCAATATTAGACCACAGCGCTACACTTGTGATATTTAAAAGCAAGCATGCCACCCTTAGACTGCACCGCTGCATTTGTGTCATTTGAAGGCAAGCATGTAATCTTGGACTGCATAGCTGCACTTGTGACATTTGAAATCAAGCATGCAGTATCAGTTCGCAGCGCTGCACTTGTGACATCTGAAAACAATCATGCAATATTAGACTGCACTGCTGCACTCATGATATTCAAAAGCAAGCATGCCACCCTTAGACTGCACCGCTGCATTTGTGTCATTTGAAGGCAAGCATGTAATCTTGGACTGCACAGCTGCACTTGCGACATTTGAAGGCATGCATGCCACCCTTAGACTGCACCGCTGCATTTGTGACATTTGAAGGCATGCATGCAGTATCATTTCGCAGCGCTGCACTTGTGACATCTGAAAACAATTATGCAATATTAGACCACAGAGCTGCACTTGTGAAATTTAAAAGCAAGCATGCCACCCTTAGACTGCACCGCTGCACTTGTGACATTTGAAATCAAGCATGCAGTATCAGTTCGCAGCGCTGCACTTGTGACATCTGAAAACAATTATGCAATATTAGACCACAGCGCTGCACTTGTGATATTTAAAAGCAAGCATGCCACCCTTAGACTGCACCACTGCATTTATGACATTTGAAGGCAAGCATGTAATCTTGGACTGCACGGCTGCACTTGTGACATTTGAAATCAAGCATGCAGTATCAGTCCGCAGCGCTGCACTTGTGACATCTGAAAACAATCATGCAATATTAGACCAGAGCGCTGCACTCGTGATATTTAAAAGCAAGCATGCCACCCTTAGACTGCACCGCTGCACTTGTGACATTTGAAGGCAAGCATGTAATCTTGGACTTCACGGCTGCACTTGTGACATTTGAAATCAAGCATGCAGTATCAGTTCGCAGCGCTGCACTTGTGACATCTGAAAACAATCATGCAATTTTAGACCAGAGCGCTGCACTCGTGATATTTAAAAGCAAGCATGCCACCCTTAGACTGCACCGCTGCACTTGTGACATTTGAAGGCAAGCATGTAATCTTGGACTGCACGGCTGCACTTGTGACATTTGAAATCAAGCATGCAGTATCAGTCCGCAGCGCTGCACTTGTGACATCTGAAAACAATCATGCAATATTAGACCAGAGCGCTGAACTTGTGATATTTAAAAGCAAGCATGCCACCTTAGACTGCACCGCTGCATTTGTGACATTTGAAGGCAAGCATGTACTCTTGGACTGCACGGCTGCACTTGTCACTTATGAAATCAAGCATGCAGTATCAGTTCGCAGCGCTGCACTTGTGACATCTGAAAACAATCATGCAATATTAGACCAGAGCGCTGCACTCGTGATATTTAAAAGCAAGCATGCCACCGTTAGACTGCACCGCTGCATTTGTGACATTTGAAGGCAAGCATGTAATCTTGGACTGCACGGCTGCACTTGTGACATTTGAAATCAAGCATGCAGTATCAGTTCGCAGCGCTGCACTTGTGACATCTGAAAACAATCATGCAATATTAGACCACAGCGCTGCACTTGTGATATTTAAAAGCAAGCATGCCACCCTTAGACTGCACCGCTGCATTTGTGACATTTGAAGGCAAGCATGTAATCTTGGACTGCACGGCTGCACTTGCGACTTATGAAATCAAGCATGCAGTATCAGTTCGCAGCGCTGCACTTGTGACATCTGAAAACAATCATGCAATATTAGACCAGAGCGCTGCACTCGTGATATTTAAAAGCAAGCATGCCACCCTTAGACTGCACCGCTGCACTTGTGACATTTGAAGGCAAGCATGTAATCTTGGACTGCACGGCTGCACTTGTGACATTTGAAATCAAGCATGCAGTATCAGTTCGCAGCGCTGCACTTGTGACATCTGAAAACAATCATGCAATATTAGACCAGAGCGCTGCACTCGTGATATTTAAAAGCAAGCATGCCACCCTTAGACTGCACCACTGCACTTGTGACATTTGAAGGCAAGCATGTACTCTTGGACTGCACGGCTGCACTTGTGACTTATGAAATCAAGCATGCAGTATCAGTTCGCAGCGCTGCACTTGTGATATCTGAAAACAATCATGCAATATTAGACCAGAGCGCTGCACTCGTGATATTCAAAAGCAAGCATGCCACCCTTAGATTGCACCGCTGCACTTGTGACATTTGAAGGCATGCATGCCACCCTTAGACTGCACCGCTGCATTTGTGACATTTGAAGGCATGCATGCAGTATCAGTTCGCAGCGCTGCACTTGTGACATCTGAAAACAATTATGCAATATTAGACCACAGCGCTGCACTTGTGATATTTAAAAGCAAGCATGCCACCCTTAGACTGCACCGCTGCATTTGTTACATTTGAAGGCAAGCATGTAATCTTAGACTGCACGGCTGCACTTGTGACATTTGAAATCAAGCATGCAGTATCAGTCCACAGCGCTGCACTTGTGACATCTGAAAACAATCCTGCAATATTAGACCACAGCGCTGCACTTGTGACATCTGAAAACAATCATGCAATATTAGACCAGAGCGCTGCACTTGTGATATTTAAAAGCAAGCATGCCACCGTTAGACTGCACCGCTGCATTTGTGACATTTGAAATCAAGCATGCAGTATCAGTTCGCAGCGCTGCACTTCTGACATCTGAAAACAATCATGCAATATTAGACCAGAGCGCTGCACTCGTGATATTCAAAAGCAAGCATGCCACCCTTAGACTGCACCGCTGCATTTGTGTCATTTGAAGGCAAGCATGTACTCTTGGACTGCACAGCTGCACTTGTGACATTTGAAGGCATGCATGCCACCCTTAGACTGCACCGCTGCATTTGTGACATTTGAAGGCAAGCATGTACTCTTGGACTGCACAGCTGCACTTGTGACATTTGAAGGCATGCATGCCACCCTTAGACTGCACCGCTGCATTTGTGTCATTTGAAGGCAATCATGTAATCTTGCACTGCACAGCTGCACTTGTGACATTTGAAGGCATGCATGCCACCCTTAGACTGCACCGCTGCATTTGTGTCATTTGAAGGCAAGCATGTAATCTTGGACTGCACAGCTGCACTTGTGACATTTGAAGGCATGCATGCCACCCTTAGACTGCACCGCTGCATTTGTGACATTTGAAGGCAAGCATGTAATCTTGGACTGCACGGCTGCACTTGCGACATTTGAAGGCATGCATGCCACCCTTAGTCTGCACCGCTGCATTTGTGACATTTGAAGGCAAGCATGTAATCTTGGACTGCACGGCTGCACTTGCGACATTTGAAGGCATGCATGCCACCCTTAGACTGCACCGCTGCATTTGTGACATTTGAAGGCAAGCATGTAATCTTGGACTGCACAGCTGCACTTGTGACATTTGAAGGCATGCATGCCACCCTTAGTCTGCACCGCTGCATTTGTGACATTTGAAGGCAAGCATGTACTCTTGGACTGCACAGCTGCGCTTGTGACATTTGAAGGCAAGCATGTAATCTTGGACTGCACAGCTGCACTTGTGACATTTGAAGGCAAGCATGCCACCCTTAGACTGCACTGCTGCACTTGTGATATTTGAAGGCATGCATGCAATCTTAGACTGCACCAACAGCATTTTGGGCAAGATGAATGTGTCACATCAGGGAGCTCATTAGCGCTTCATAGTCAGCACAGCGATTGTCAAACCCAAGTGTTACGGCTTCTTTCATCACAGTCATATTTTCAATCCAGGGAGAGGAGGCCCTTGAGCTTCCATTTTATAAATACATTCTCAAAACGACTTATATACACAGCATCTGTGCAGACGTTATTGTAATAATATTTTTAATAAGTGCAAAAGCTGCTAGCTGCCCATCATGGGATGGTTATTGGAATATGGTGAGTTATGTTCATAATGGAGGGTATTTAAAGGAGCTACCCAGTGCAGACAAAAAACGCAGTTCTGCTTAATCCAGTGCCGCATGAAAACAATCATCAACAACAGGCATTTTAGATTTTGGATTCTTTTAATAATGTCTACTGGACTTTGGGATTCATTGTGACATAATTCACCAGCTAGACCCCTTAAGTGTCACCCACACTGTGAGCAAACTCGGAACGTTCGAATGTGGAAAAAGAGGGTGCCATATAATTATTTAAAAATCTTAGACCTGTGGGACTCTACTAGTGATTTACAAGATTGGTGAAATAAATTTGCAACAGTGAATGTAGCAGTAATTCTAAAGGACATCTTTCTGCCACCACAGATATGTCTTGGACACGTGTCACTTGTGTGACTGAAACCTATTTTCTAGAAGGACTTGATGGACTCCTTGGTCTCATCAGCAGCAAAAACATCCATAAGGACCTAAAAAGGTCATGACCCTCGTTCACCAGCGGAAAAATGTCTTCCTGGAGTGGTGTGAGTGACATCTCTGTCCCATATCGAGCCCTAAAACTGTACCCACTAAGAACCAATGCAAGCATTGTCACCAAGAGAGCCGGAACATGGGTAACTATGACTACTGAAAAATCTTAGGATAAAAGTGTGAGGTTGATAATTGGTCAAAGATTGGTCTACGTCGCCGACGGAGGACAGCCGCCACAGGTGCATGTTCCATTATGAGATGTCCAGAGGCAGATGTGAGCCCTCTCTGAACTGAGTAATTAATGCCAAGTCCTAGTCAGAAAACTGCCCACAAAGATGCTACTGCTCACTGAGGCTAGGGTTCAACTAGCCTCCATGTTAGAGAATGGGACATGTGGTCCATGTTGTAAAACTCATGTGAGACGGGTGCACTTTACGCAGTTTGGACAATGCATTCTGCAAAAGCATGATGAGTGTTCTCTTGGAGGCAGAGAGTGTTTACTTTGATGAGAGCATGTTTACATTATGGCACTTTCCTGTAATTAGTGTGGGATACAGATTCACTGTTTACAGTTACATACAGGGACAGACAACAATATGAATGATATTTTACCAGATACATAACTGAAATATTTAAATGTTTAAAATAGTGACATTAATATTTAGATTGCAAGGATTATGGTCAAGTTCTCTCCAACTGCATTTTTCTATTAGAAAACATAAACAGCTCTGCAGATGTAATGCTTACCATCAATATTACGGTTGCTATGTAAGGCGGGGTTTTGAAGAATTCAAGAATAGGAGTGTTTTCCAAGTGGGGAACACATGGATGATTCGGGTCCTATTCCTCATTCCCCTGCTGATTGAACATCTCACTTTTGCCACCTGACACGCGTCACCCTCTCCATTGACAGAGGAACCCTTGAGTCCTCCTTCAGTTTTTCTGCCCCACCTTCAACATGCAAGGTGTACCCTCCACCAAGCTCTCCCACCATCTCTTCCCTATGCTCCTCTATCACTAGTTACCCTCTTATTTACCACGCTTTCTCCATCTTGACCTTGCCCACAGCCTAGCAACAATGCCCTTCCTGCAGGTCTGTGCCTTGACTCTTATTTCCCCAAAACATGTCTCATTTTCTCTATGGGTCAGGGTCACACTGCCTGGCTGCCTCTGTCCCCCTTTACCCAACAATCTAACATTGTTCTGACTTACGTCCTTCAGTCAGTCTGCCAAACCCCATCTGACCGCCTGTCATCCCTTTGAGACTCACTTTCACCCAAATTGACTAGTCATCTATACATAAGACAAATAAGTCAGTGAGGTATTTAATGCCTGTCACATACATAAACATTGGTGATGTGTGCGACCCAACAATGCAATAATGGCATCGACATGAACGTGCTTTCCCCGCTCTCACACCATGTACTGCAAAGCATGATCCGCCATTGTGATATGATTCTTTGACTTTTACATACCCTTGAATACCTGATTACCTTGAATATCTGGTTATTAGCAAAACCGGCATGTGCAGCCTTGAGGAGGCAATATTACATCCCCAATCTGAATTCTACACCTACGAATTGGAACAATGTTGTAATGCAGAGGTCTTCAAACTTTTTTGCTCTGAGCCCCCATAAGCAAAATGTTTTAATGTCAAGTCCCCCTCTCCAAAACTTTATGGCAAGGATTGGGTGGACGGGAGAAAAAGGGCTGCGTGCAGAAGGCATGGCTCATGAGATCATTTCAGGAGTACTTTTTCTATAGCTCATAAACAACACTAAATATGAGACTTTTAAACAACAAATCAATCAAACAAAAACAGTTATTGACCCCTAAATACTGCCCCCTATAATTGATGTGTTGTGAGCCCCTCGCACTCCTGGTCCTCAACGCAACTACACTTGCTGCACAAATGATAACTTCAGTCCTGAGTAGCAGGCTATCTCCTCTGCCTCTTATAACCATTCGCCACAATGCCGGACCATCACTCCAATCTTAAAACAGGCCCTTTCAGAAAAAAAGAGCTCCCACATGTTGTCTTCCTTTATCTGCAATGGTTCCCTTGGTCCTAATTTTAGAAAATAGGCTCCTGTGTACCTTTTTTAAAGTGTGACAATCATAATCATGCTGCTGAACCTGCTTCACTAATGTTAGCTACTGCCTTGCAAAGAGGGCAGTCTCCTCTGCCCTTTGTTAAAAACATGGACTCCCATCTAGCCACACACCGTTCTCTGCCATCTCTCTGAAGCCAATGTGAGGCCAATCAAAGGTGTCTCCACTGCATTCATTTCTCCCCTCTCGTGGGCTATTGCTCTGAGGCCCATATCAACACTAGCAAGTGTACAGTCGGCCCTAATGCTAAGAAGGAAGAATAGTAATCAGCCATAATTAATGTTTAGCTGGCTCCTCATACCTCTGGTTCCTGGTGCCACTTTACCTGCAGTACCAGTGATTCTTTCTGCCCCTTTATGTTAAAAAGTAGCAAGGGTAACCTGGGCTCTGATACTAGCAAGGAAAATGGGCACCCACTCCACAGTAAGAAGGCCATAATTGAGCAGAGTTGCCACTTATACACCTGACAGCGTTACCTGCTTCACTAATGGATGGTCTTTTATATATAAAAAAGGCTCCCTTATCTCGTCCTCTTCCTTGGGGTTTCTCTCTGAGGAAGCGGTCTCTGGCCATTTGTAACCATAAAAAGAAGCCCCCACACAGTGCTTTCTCTTTTGGGCCATTTCGTTGACTATATTTATGAATCTCGCTCTTTTCCTCTTTTTTCTGGACCATTACTCTGAGGTCCTAGGGGTCAAGAGGACCAGAGCTCTGCATCTGAATGGAACCCTGCTGACCTCCTCCCTGCTACCCCCTGGACTCACCTTTTACAAAAACAACTGCCCCTGAATGGTTAGTGCTGACTTAGAGGTGCCTCTGCTTGAAAGCAAGAGTGGGGTGGTGGTGCAAACAGTTAAAGAAGAAACAAGGTTTGTTTTTTTTTTTGCATTTTTATATAGCGTATAAGGTATCAGAGCACTTTACATGAGCACCAGTTGCATTACAGACGGGCACGTACATTTTGTTTCAGGTGCAGGAGATTAAGTGATTTGCCCAGAATCACAGGAAGCTTAAGCCTCCCGTCAAGACTCATTCCATGTTCCCCAGCTTAAAGGTGGCCACTATAGCCGTTACACCACATCCTCTTACCAGCCATTAATTGATTAGTCACTTAAAGCCAGGGTCACTGGAATTATGAGTTTCTGAGGTAGAAGCATTTTCTGCATTGTTATGGATTTACCGCACTTGCTCCATAATCCATCATCTGTTGCATAATCTGCAGATTTTAACAAAAAAATGTGATTCTTATTCAAACGGATCAAAAATTACTTAAAGCGTGGCTGGTGACATGTGTTCCAGAGCAGTAGAAGGCCCTTCATAAAGGTTGATTGGTCATCTTGCAGTTGCTTATTGATGTATATGGGTGTTAAATTGGTACTAATGAGGTATAATATATGACAGTGTTACCATGACTAAAAATGAAAAAAATTGAAATAAAGGTAACCCAAATTGTAACAAAGTATGCTGCATAATTTACCTTTTCTTTTTGCATAATTTATTCAAAACCCTCTTGCATAATTTGGTCCTCTCTTGCCACATAATTCCAGTGGCCCTGCTTAATGCATCAAAGTGACCAAGATTAGAGGTAATGTTATCTTATACTTATAAAAATGCTTACATTAGGTACAGTCTGATCACTTATTACTAAAAGCTATATTTTGTAGGAACGTGTTTTTATTTCAAATACTGCATCATTTTGCAGCAGCCTGTTAGACCGTGTGTAATGCAACTTGGTTTTATTTTTCAATGAACCTGTTTGCTCATTATTTTATATGCCGTTAGCTGACAACGAAAAAACAAAATACTCAGACTAGTTAGTACTTTTCTTTTAGCCAACTTCTTGACACTCAGTGACCTCCCTTCACAGCACTCCAGGCTGCGTGTAAATGAAGACAGCCAGGAAATGCAGCAAATAAATAAGGCCGCAGTTCCAGGCCATCTTCATTTACATGTAATTGCAGAGACATTCGCGCCCTTGGAAACCATCCACAGACCCCCAGGGGGGCGCGCCCCACAGTTTGAAGACCTCTGTTGTAATGTCACAATAATTGCAATATTTCCCCTATTCTGAGCCATACAAATCATGGGCATGCTTCACAAGGCCATTTTCGGCCATAAACATACACGTATACCTGAAAATGGCTCCACCTACAGCTTCCATGTGCCGTATCATACTTTGTACCCCAGGGGCGCAACAGGAGTGTTTGCCCGCTTTGTGCAGCCCCCCCGGCACAATGGTATTACAGAAGGGTCCGCAGACGCTTGTGCATACCCTTCTGTAATACTGATAGCACTTGCACACGTAGCACCAAAGCTATCATGAGAGAGCGTTCCCTCATTTGCATGGGGGCGTGACCCCATGCAAATGAGGGAATCACTTTGCCTCTGCTCCTGCACCGTATTACTGACGTGGGCATAGAGGCAAACATGCCTTTAGGAGTCACACTGAAAGTGTGCCACAAAAAGTGGTGCACTTTAAGGGCGCCTCCTAAAGGCAACCTTCTGGGGGTAGAAACAAGGAGTGGCTTAAAAGCCTCTGCTCCGTATTTCAATACAAAGTTTGCAGCTGCCCTGGGGGCAGCACATTCTGCATAATAGGGAACACTTTCCCTGTTTGCGACTGGCACAGCCTTTGAAAGGTGCTCCGTGCCGCAAACAGGGAAAGTGCTCCGTATATATTATACAGCCCCAGATATGCTCAAAGGGATTCCAAGTGTTTTGACTACTGCGTAATTTGTGAACACCAAAAAACTTGTGAGTTGGTAGGCATTCACAAGCACTTCTATAAACCCTGCACACCCTGGGTTTTGTTGGAGACAGAGAGGGCAGGAAGATAAACAGACATGCTGCATTCCTGCTCTCTGCCTGGCCTGGCACAAAATCTGCTGCCTAGCGCCAATGCAGGCACCCTTGCGCCATGGTGCAATCCTGCTTGCGTTGCAGGCAGGATTGCTTTTCTGCTGGAAGGGACACCTTCCAGCACAAAAATAATCCTCTGAGGCTTTTTCCTTTTTCTAAGTGTGCTGCAGAATGCAGCACACTTAGAAAAAGGAAGCAACTGGGAGAAATAAAGACATTTCTCCTTGTTGCGCTTCCCCTGAGAAGGCGTAGAATTTTGACCCATTCCTAGGTTTACCAGTATTGGTAAATCTGGGAATGAGTCAAAATCCATCAGTGGATGTGTGGGAACACCCACGCTCCACCCATGGAACTCCTTCCCAGGGCAGAGTAATGCAAGGCATTGACTTACGCTGCTTGCCTTACTCCCGATTTACCAAACAATGCAGAGCCTGAAGGTGGCCTTGAGTTGCATGGTATATCTAACTAAGTATTGAGTTGCCTTTGTGACACCATGCGTGAATCATGGGCAGTCCAATACTTGATAGATTTGCCCCTAGGTTTAGATTCAACTGACCCAGACCCATTTCACAAAAGTTGCATAAATACTTGCGTAAGTAATGAGTCAAAGGAAACGTGGATTATTTAAAGCTAAAATTTGACTTAAATGTAATGTTCAAATTCTAGTTTTATTAAGGGAAACAATATGTTCAGCAGGTATCCAAATCAACGCAATCTATTAATATGAACTTCTTACAAAGCAACAGACATCTAAATTGTGTCACGTGCTAATTGTTGTTAATTACTTCCAACCTGCTTGCTTCTACTTTTGTTGCTTGTTATTTTAAATAAGTTGTATTCATATGTACACAGTAACATGTAGGTTTTGGCCTATTCAAAATATACTTGGTCTGGATGGAATTGGTACTTCGATGAGGCATCTTTGTGATAGGTGTGCTTAAGCTCCAAGGTTGGTGTGAGGAAGGTAAGACTGTTGAAAATAATGTCTAGTTCTCACTAGCCATCTGAATTTCAAATGTTCAATTTCCTATGTATAGTCAATGACAATCGAATCCGTAGGTTCACTCTTGCTAGCACCAATCTGTGGCCCCTATGTGTATCTATTTGGTATGATGTCATAATATTGTAATAAGTTGTTTTTTTTTAAACTTTATTTGTTGTATAGAAAACATACAAAATAGTAGTTCACAGAGCTAATAATTGTGTTGTTAAATTGTAGAAGAGAAAGAGTGTAATCTGGATGTACGTATAATCAGGTGAAAGCTGTGCTCATTGATCTGGCAGGGGAATCCATGTTGATAAAATCAGAATCCAGATACCAAGGCATTTGTGTTCCACATAATCATTAAGACATGAACAAGTGCAATGCTGAAGACAAGATTTCAGGAATTCAGGCAGAACTCACTAGGATTGTAGATCTCCTGGTATTTTATTGTAGGATACATTAACCATGTGAGAATGATCATCCTTTTCGAAATTACCTTCAGCATACAATCTCTGGGGTTTGACCACCCTAACAGATTTTTTAAACAAACCAGATCGCTAATCAAACATTTTGGAAACAAGAGGCACATAATTTCACTTGATGCCAGTAGGAAGATTTTATATGAGTTCATCAATGTAAAACCATCAAATATTATTTAGTAGCTGTGGCATTAGACCTTTTGTCATTGCTCTGATAGAATATAATGAGCCCAATGTATTCTGATATAAGTTTGCACACCTCATCCTGGATACCAACCTCACCATGAAGTCCCAGGCCAATGCTGTCAACTCCTCATGCTTCCACATCCTCCGCATGTTTCATAAAATCTTCAAGTGGCTCCCACTGGGCACCAGACATACCATCATGAAAGCCCTAATCACAAGCAGATTGGGCTGCGGCAAAGCACTCTACGCCGGCATCCGAACCCATCTTCTTCACAAACTTCAAACCATCCATAATGCCGACCCAAGACTTGTCCTCAACCTCCCGCGTGGAACCCTCAACACACCACTCCTCAGAGAATTCCACTGACTCACAATCTAGAAGCACTGCCAGTTCAAACTTTTCACTCATGCATTCAAGTCACTACTCAACACAGTACCAGCATACCTCAATCATTGGCTTCACTTCCACCAACCCACCAGACAACAGACAACTTCGCTCAGCATCACTCTCACTCACACACACACCTCCCCCAAAACATCAGAGCAACCTCTTCACTTGAATTCTGCAAAAAACTGAAGATCTAGCTTTTCAATTAGTCTTCTTATGGGACCAACAAGACTGCCTGTACTCAGGCCCAGCCTCACCACACACCTACACTTACCTGCTCAGGGCCTAGATACTCTCGTGGGTGACAAACAGTGCTCTACACATCCACCTCACTTTACATACATATATGGGTCCAGCTCATGCATTAACCAAATGTGTGATCAGTATAAAAGTGATTTCGGGTTTGCAGTCAGGCTGGTGGGTTTTAAAGCAAGATCTTTCCACAAGGGTATTGTTGGAGCACCCTGGGTAAATTTCAGCAGAGATTTCATACATTTATTTTAACTTTTTGTCAGTGAATCCAGCTTAGAATTATCCCAGAGCTCCAAACCATATAAAGCAGTGCTTGCAGCAGGTGTCCTGCACATTTCTAAAGCAAGAGATAGTGGGTGTATAGGTGAACATTTTACAAACGTAAGGACTGCTGAAGCTCTGCGATTTAAAACAAATTGGCTTTAAGTGATCTGTAGAGATGGCTCTGATGTATCTGATACCTAGATAGTTAAATTCTGAAACTTTTTCCAGGGTGATTCCATCAATATTTGTACAAAAGATTTTGAGGATTGAAGGTCATAAATTTTGTTTTAGTGGGATTAATTCATTTCAAGGCTGTGCGCAGAGCAAAAGGATCTAAATCTGTCCAGTACAACCCTGAAGACCATTGGTGTCTTCGAAATTAGGAGAGTATCATCAGCAAACAGCAGAGTCAAGGCTTTTGACCATCAAGTTGCAGTGAATCGTTTTTATAACATAAGTGTTGTAATGAATAGTAGCCACACACTTCTCCTACTTCCATTGAGCTTTATTGATAAGAGACAGGAACCACCTAACTGTCACAGCTAGGTGCAGTTACAATGAAAGCACCAAATGCTCAAACGCGGAATGTTAACCATGTCATTACAACATTACTATGTCACAGCAGTCTCAGCCTGGCTGAGACTGCCTAATAATATTAAAACACATCTCCTTTCTTTCCTTAACAACACAATAAGGTTAAACTCTAAAACTGAAATATAAAACAAGATAAAAGAAACTTTAGCAAAACCCATACTGGGTAAAGTGTAGGACCACCCAACCAGACAACACACAAACGGAAAGTAATCATGGTTAGGCTGGGAAACACACGCAGGGCATGATGCAACACCAAAAACCAACACACACACTATGTACAATCCTCCCCTTCCAATGTATAATACAAATGACACAGGGGAAACAAATTACAGCCGTCAAACTAACAAATTATACAACTATACTCATTTTCTTGAGCAACACTGTTTACATAGCATTACTCACACGTAATCCCTCAAATAATTAGTTTTTCTTGTCTCACATCCCTTTCACTTTGTTTCGCACTCCCCCTCCCCTAAGGAAATCTTGTTATTGCAATGAATTCCCTTAAACTCATCATCACTCATGGACGACAATGGGGAATTTGACATCTCCACGTCCCTTGATTCTTCCTGAATTATCCCTTGTTTCTGATACAGTGCTTCCCTCCTAAGGTTCCAAGTTTGACCATTGTCCTAATTGACCCAACTTCCACCAACCACCTTGACTTTGTAACAACCTTTGAACTTGGATAAACCTTTGCTCACCCCATCTGGTTTGACTTTCACCCAATCACTCTCCTGGATAACTCTTGCACCTCCTCCTTGATCCTTATGCACTTTCCTACTATACTTCTCCTGCAACCACGTTGGGACCAATTTAGTGTCTGGCTATCTGCCAAGTATCAATTCAAATGGGCTTTGACCTATTCAACCATGTACTGTTGTACAATAGGCCCACAGCATTTCTTTGATAGCTCTCTGTACTGGTATACCTGCAGACAAAGCTAACTGCATCATCCCCTTCACCATTTTATTGACCCTCTCACATAACCCATTTCCTTGTGGATTGTACTGCGAGGTACAAGCATGCCCTAAACCCAGTTTTCTGAACCAAGCGTAAACTTGCCATGACATGGAAAGCACAGAAGGCCCCAAGATTAATGCATGGCTCCTAGACCTGCGAAGAGCACTGCTCTCGGAATGTACAAATCAACAAGAGACTGTGGCAAGGGCATCAGTCCCCCCGAGGCAAACCCCTATACAATGGCAGGAATATTTAACAGTGATTGAAACTAAACTCTCTGCGGACACCCCTCCTCCCTAACTTTGCCTACATTAGCGGTGACTCATGGCTTTCTCCCCTCTCAGCTTCCCCCCCTCCACACGCCTACATCCCCCCTTCTATTCTCATCCTTGAGGTACATGTCATTATACGGCCCGTTACACCCTTATGATTATGCATACATCACTTATTAGCACACCAGACCGACAAACGTACCTACGATGATACTTCCATGTAGAGATCAGTTCTCATTCTCTTTTTCATGTTATATATTGATTTTATTCTTTACTTTTATTCTTTGCTGTGTTTCTCTTGTTTAAATTTATAATTTACTCTGCAAATGTATGCAATATACCGTAGAATTGGATTTGAGGAACAATGACTGATTCTCTTTCTGGTATTTTTTTTTGTTATAAGCCTGATTACGTTCGGCTGTGCGGCGCTGCGGAGTGAAGCAGCAAGCCAACCAGCAAAATGCACACAAAAATGCCATTTAAATGAGTGTGTCCTTATGCCCCTACCTATGCCATTAGATTTTATTGCTATTCTACAATGTTGGAAGTAAGTTTGAATCATCATGCAGATGTTATTGTCATTACTTTACTACAATCAATAAAAGTCATAAAAAAAAAAAAACAGTTTTCTGAAAAAATTTCCATCTCCTTAAACGTTAGTTGGGTTCCATTGTCAGTGAGAGCCACCGATGGAATTCCTTCCTTCCTGAAAACCTCACTCAAGACATTAATTGTGGACCCTATAGAAATGGACCTCATAAAAACTACCTCCACCCATCTTGATCCGGCATCCACCAAAACTGCTGCAAATCTTTCTTCTTCTTGCAGACCATTGAATGGGCCAAAAAAATCCATACAAACCTTCTCCCAAGCAACATCAGCCTCCACAACATGCTGTTTGATCCACTTTGCCTTAGCCAACATGTAACCGTTTCTCTGATTCTCTGCAACAATCACATTTGTCCACCCGTTTCTTTATTTGTCTGTCCATACTTAGCCACCAGAACCTTTCCTTTACTCTTCTCCCAGTTAATGTCTGGCCCAGGTGACCTTCATATGCCAACCCTGTCTGTGATGGATTCTGGTGGCACAAACCTCTCACCCCTCTAAACTACCCACTCATCTTGTGTGGACAATTCAGTTTACACTTTGTAAAATGGTCTGAGTCCTTCAGGTATGGTACTCTTTCTCGTCACCCCTTCTCTCATTATCTTCACAACACCCTTAAGTGCTTCATCATTCTGCATGCTCATAACCCATTTTGCTGTAGAGATAGAATTGCCAAAGCCCTCAGTAATATCCTCCAAAGTTGCTACAACTTCCTCTACTTGCAATTCTACACACTCTGCATTTTTGCCAGCCACCTTATTCCTCCACCCAGGGACATACGCTACACAACACGAAAAATCCAGTAGCCTCACAGCCAACTGTGCCAATTTCCCCGAGAAGAGGTTTATGGTCAGTTCTCAACGTAAAAACACCACCCCATAAAAATACCCAGAAATGCCTAGTGGTCCACCCAGCTGCCAGTGCCTCACGCTTTATCACCGAATAGTTCCTTTCAGCATCAGTTAAACAGCTTGAGGCAATAGCCGATGTTTTCTCCTCCTTACCATGCTTTGGGCTAAGACAGCACCAATGCCCACCGCACTTGCATCCACAGTAAGTATGGTGCATAAATCTGTTCTGAATGGTAACAAGACTCCAGCCTGTTCAATATTCTCCTTAATCAGAGTGAACGCATTCTGCTGTTTTTCACCCCAAGTGAACTGCCTACCCTTTCGTAGCAACTCCCTCAAAGGCTCAGACTTGCATGCAAAGTCGTGTACGAACTTGGAGTAATACCCCACCATGCCCATGAACGATCTTAACTTATCCCTCTCATCAGGTACCTCCACATTTAATATGGCACTAGCTAGATTCTGTTTAGGTTGTATTCCTTACCTTGTAAAGTGGTACCCCAAAGAGTCCACTTTTTCTACCACAAACACACAGTTTTCCTTCGCAATGTTAACCCAGCCTCACACAACCGGGATAACACTTCCCCCAGTGCTCTGTTGTGCTCCTCCTCATCATTTCCGTAAATTAGAATGTCATCTTGGAAAAAGACTACTTTGTTGATTCCCTGTAAAATTTCTGTGACAATCCATTGGAAAGCACTGGCAGCTGAACAGAACCGAAATGGAAGCCTGTTGAATTGAAATATCCCCTCCATTGGTATGAAGTTCATGTACTTCCTTGAGTGTGGCTGAAGCTTAATCTGGTGATAGGCACTGCGTAAATCAAGTTTTGAAAAGACTCTCCCCCCTGACAGCCTTAACATGATCTCACTTATGTTTGGTAGTGGAAAGTTGTCCGTAATCACATTTTCATTCAAACTTCTCAAGTCCACACAGAACCGCAGTGACCCATTCAGTTTCTTAGTGATCACAATTGGGGTCAACCACTCTGCCACCTCCACTGTTTCTATGACCTTATCATCAAACATTTGTTCGATTATGTATTTGACTTGTGCTCTGGCTGTCACCGGTATTCTTCTTGCTACATGTTTGACTGGCCCAGCCTTTTTCTTTAATGTTATCTCATGTTGAAATCTGTAGCCTCTCCTAGTCTACCTTCAAAAACCCATGTATTTTTTTTGAGTATATTCTGTACAACACTTTCTTCAATGATCATAACTTGTTGTTCTGCTCTCAGACCCAGCCTGATATTTAGATAAGATGGATGAGTCCAACTTAGTATTGGCGGTACCTCTGGAGCAATATATACCTTGCCAGTAGTCTGCCTACCAGCAAATTTTATGGAAGCCTCCATGTAACCCAGAACACCAATGTTTGCCCCTTGGTAACCCTTCAGAACAACATTGGAGGAAATTAATACCATCCCTTTCCACAACGTATCAAATATTGCCTTAGAGATGATAGTGTACAATGATCCTGTGTCCACCATTAAGGACAACATCTTCCCGTTAATATCAAAGTCTGCCCTTGGCCACATCCTATTCTTCACCACATGTTCCATAGATTCGCCTTCCTTTACCATGAGTACCCTATATTCTGTATCCTCCTCTTCAGCTACAGCTACCTTCTTAGGAGCAGAAAGTCTTGGATTCTGCATCTCATTAAATGCCTCGGTATCCTTCTCAGGAGGCCTGATTTATCGGCCACCAGGTACTAGCACCACATTCACTGAATCGCTAGGGTACACCCTAAGTCACCTCTTACTTAGATATGCAAATTTTACATTACTAGGTGACTTCAACCTACACCTAGAAGACAAAAAAGAGCCAGGCGTAGATAATTTCCTCCAAATAACAGAAATGTTAGGGCTAATCCAGATGGTAGACGCCCCTACACATCGAGCTGGCCACACACTGGATGGGGTCTGCTCTAACTTCACCCTCCTCTCTACCGACCAACCCATCCCTCAAATATGGTCAGACCATAATTTTGTGCCCTTCACGTTACAGATCCCTTTGACAAATCATCGGGACAAACAACCAATTAGCATGCAGCCCAAGAGTAATTGGACGCAACTAGCACATAATCCTAAACTGGCTACTACCGCACAGGCTCTGGCGCCTACTCTGATAGGGAACACTACAGCAGACACACGTCTCTTCCATAATTGGATGACCATTGTCAGTGATGAACTTATCACACAAGTTAAAATCAGAAAAAAAAATGATGGAAACAAAACACCCGCAAACCCCTTGGTTTACACCTACTCTCAAACAAACACACCTCCAATGTAAACAAAAAGAGCGGAAATGGAGAAGAAGTTATAACGTAGCAGAAAAACAAGCGTATAAAGAAAGCAGAAAACTTTACCATATGCAGATCAAACTAGCCAAAAAAGAATACTACTCAAATAAAATATTAGAAGCTAATCTAGACCAAAAATCATTTTCTCAGTCGTACAGTCCTATACCAATCCTAAAGCACTTCAAAAGAAATACCCCCATCCCAGAGATTATGCGATCAAATATCACTCTATTTTGAAGAAAAGATTATGAATATTAAAAAGGACTTCACTACGGACCCAGACCCGACCAAATATACCGTCCCTGAGCACGAACCAGAAGCCACTAAATACCCCATATGTTCATTTAAACCAGTGTCACTGGATTAAACTCGAGAAGCAATCTTAGCATGCAAATCAGGCTCTCCCCTGGATGCCTGTCCTCCCATAATCCTCCACCGAATCGTAGACACAATTAATCCAGTCATAAACCAGATTGTTAACTCATCCTTAAGAGCAGGGACCGTGCCTGAGGACTGGAAACTAGCAATAGTGAAACCCCTAAAAAAGAAACCAAATATTGACTCAGCAGTACTCTCCAATCTTCGTCCTATATCACTGCTTCCCGCTTTAGGCAAAATCACAGAAAAATTTGTCCATAAAGAATTATCCAACTTTATCGAGACGGCCAACATCCTTCACCCACAACAATCCGGTTTCCGTCCCAAACACTCCACTGAGTCAGCACTTTTGGAAATTACAGACACTTTAAAAATTATAGCAGACAGAGGTAGGAAGGCTGTGTTGATCGTACTCGACCTATCGGCCGCGTTTGATACTATTTCACACAGCATCCTCCTATCAAGACTCAAATCTAGCAGTATCTCAAATACCGCTTTAGAATGGATAAAATCCTTCCTTTCTAAACGCAGGCAAGTCGTGTCGCTGGGAACTTTCTTATCTGTCGAACGGACCATCACAACGGGGGTGCCTCAGGGGTCCACACTGAGCCCATTGTTGTTTAACGTTTATATGACTCCACTTATCTCATCATGCGGGATCGAAGTTACCTCCTACGCAGACGATACCCAAATGATACTATCTCTCGATCAGAACTCTAAGGACGCAGAACTCAACTTTAAAAGATGTTTGACCAAGGTCCTTCAGTGGATGAAGGACAACCACCTTAGGTGCAACACCAGCAAGACTGAGATCCTACCTATAGGGAAAGAAGTCTCATTTTTACCAAGCGATTGGTGGCCAGAGGGTACTTCACCCCCGCCTGAGACTGTGAAAGTAGCAAGAAATCTGGGAGTGCAGTTTGACTCCGCCCTCACCTTCCAACCACATGCAGTGAAGGTACAGGGACCTGCTTCAGCATTATAAGATCCCTGAGAAAAATTTTCGACTTACTCCCTCTCGCAGCAAGGAAATCAGTAGCAGTCGCTTTAATTCTTTCGCGTCTCGACTACTGCAACAGCCTCCTGGCAGGAGCCAGCAAAAAATAGTAAAAAGACTCCAAGTGGTCCAACACGCAGCAGCACGGCTTGTTTTAAGACTTCCTCGAAGGTCTTCCGCATCTGCAGCTCTCAAAACCCTTCATTGGCTCCCATTACATAAGAGAATTCTGTTCAAAATTCTTCTAATCACCTTCAAAGCGTCACTCAAGATAGGACCAAAATATCTTTCATCTCGATTCATCCCCTATATTACAAACAGAACTCTCAGGTCCTCATCAGCTAACCTGCTCAAACCTCCGAACTTTCGATGCAAAACGAAAGGAGGTAAAACAATAGCAGTATTAGGTTCCAGAGCTTAGAACCTACTGCCTCTGCAACTGAGAATGCTAAAAACCGAAACCCAATATAGAAAGGCTCTAAAAACTTGGATCTTCGGAGCAACAGACGAACTTTACCTCTCTCTCATCTAAGACCCTTAGAGTGTTATCTCACCTCAGTATCAGCGCCAGGATGCTCCCTTTGGAGTGACAGTTAGCGCTTTACAAATACAGCTTTTCATTTCATTTCAGTAACCGCTGTGCACATACGTGCATAATGCTCCTTCTTCCCACACTTATTGCACTCCTTCTCCTGTGCTAAACAGTTTTTTGAGTCTGCTCGGTGAAAAGTACTTCCACACCCGTGACACACCCTTGTGGAGCCCTTCTCGGAAGTAAAGACACCCATATTCATTTTGTCTTATTGGAATTGGCCCCACCTGTATTTGTCTGGCTTCGCACTACATTAACATCCTCTAGGTCACACTGCATAGTTGCCCCTTCCAACCCTTTCTCTTGTTGAAAACTCGTCATCTCTCTTGCATTTCTCCGATTCCTCAACCACTTTTGCTATGACAGTAGCTTCTTCTAACGTAGGATTGCTTGCAGCCCACAGCCTTTCTTGTGCTTTCTTGCTTCTGCTGTGTACAGTTAACTGGTTCCTTATCATTTCTTATTGCATGGGTCCGAACTGACACTTCGCAAACAGTTGGCGTAATCTGGACACAAACTCATCTATTGTTTCTGTTGCATTTTGTGGTTGTGTATAACACTTATGCCTGCGCATAGCAACATTTTCTAGTTTTGCAAACCTGGTGTGTAACTGCAAAATAGCATCCTCGTACACATCTTCCACTTCCTCACCCATTCCCGGAAGGTATTTAAATGAGTGTTACCCCTCTTTTCCAAGTGCCCCTAACAACAAAACATTTTTTCTCAGAGTTGGGAATCTGGTGCCAACTAGTGCTACCAAATAATTTGCAAAGCAGTCAATCCAATTCTCTCATTCTATAGGCGGTTCTCCTGCTGACATTAGGATGAGAGGTGAGGCTGTGATTGTATTAGAGACATTAATTGCTGTGAGCAACCCTATAAACAATTACAAAGGACAAACGCTGAACCAAACAGCACAGAACAGAATTTTCAACTGAGTTAGACTGAAGAACTGGCTCTGCAACTTCAAAGTGTGCAAATCACTGAAGAGCAGGATTACACAAAAGATCCAGATAAAGTGTGCAAATCACTGCATAATGTGACAAATCAGCACAGACATTGTGCTAATCACTGTGTAGAAGTGTACTGGATCAGCAGTACACAAGTGTGCTAATAACAGAAATCCGGCTTTGACCAGTAGAGGCGAATATGCAGCCTCTAATCACCACTGTGTCAAAAATAAATTCCTTTATTAGCTCCCAAAGACACATGCTCAAGTGCACTGACTTTCTCTTTTTAAAATTAATTGGTGTGTGTCACCGCTACTGTAGACACGCTGTTCCTTTAAGAAAGAAGGTGAGCACATCAGTGTGTTATTGTGCACATCCTCCTGCATGCAGCTCTGCCTTACATGACCCGACAGGAGACATGCGCTGAGTCACACACTTCCTGAGGGCACGCTGAAGACCACAGTGAAATGCAGCACTTGCGCCAGCAACTCCGAAGGGAAGGCGCACACGGTAAGGAGCAGCGCTCGCGTCCTTACACTGAAAAGACCAGGCACTGTTTTGACACGCGTTGGTTCGACCTCGTGCCTGGTGCATTCTGTCACACTGTTGGGAGGCCGCGCTCGGAAGTTGCTTTCCGTGCTATTTTCAAGTCAAGAAGTACACAGCCAAAGCGCTTGATAACACAAAGTCAGTACCTCATAAAGGGTGCTTCCGATCCACTCTCAAATACTGTGTTTTGCCTCTCCGTCAGTTCCACTCGCACATCCCTGATGTGCTTAGTTGAATTTAAAGTCACGTACCTTAGCCGAACACAAAGTTAATTCAGCAATACCTCACAGGTAATATGTTTCCTTGGCCTTGTACTTGTACTTAATCAGCCCCCAACCATCTTCCTTCGCCGCTGGGTCCATCTACACGTGATGTCTTTACTCCGTAGGTTCTTCACGGTGGTTCGCGGTCTCAACCTCAGCAACTGGCTCCATAAATCATCGCCAAAAATGTTGTAGTGAATAGTAGCCTAACGCTTCTCTTTCTTCCATTGAGCTTTATTGATAAGAGACAGGAACCATCTAATTGTCACAGCCAGGTGTAGTTACAATGAAAACACCAACCACAGAATGTAAAACTGTATCATTAGAACCTTACTATGTGATAGCAGACTCAGCCTGGCTGAGACTGCCTAATAATATTATAACAACAAGGAAAACAATGCACTCATTAATAAAGAGAGAAAAGTGTGGGTGCCAGAAACGCAACCCTGCTATACCCTTCTTGCAATCAATATTTTCTCTGTTAGCTTGCCATTAGGACCCCATCTAACTTTTGCGTAAGTGTTGCAATGAATGCACATTATAATGGTAAGCACATTTATAGGAATGCCTTGATCATACAACACCTCTTATTGTTTGGATCATGAAACCAAATCAAATGCTGCTCACTGGTATACCAATGTGATGAATATATGCTTCTGGTTTAAATCTCTCTTCCATTCTAAAATCTTACAGCAAAACACCTGATTGACAGTGCTGGCATTAGTTCTAAAGCCAACATGATAATTGGTTAATATCTGGTTATCCTCAAGCCAAAAATTCAGCTTGTCTAAATTGTGTTTAATGAGTATTTTTGAATAATGTCAATGAGGCTAATTGGCTGTCCTTTTTGTAAATGGAACTTGTTTCTGCACCCTTCTAGGATTCAGGTTTGGGGGCATCAGCTGCAATGGTGTTAAATAATTTTTTGATATATGGTTCCCAAAATAATGGTTTAGCAAGATACGAGTTGCATGGAATTTTATCCAGACCTTATGCTTTTCCTGGTGTTTCCTCTTAGATGGGCTTAATGGTATAATTGACAGTGAAGTTCATTGGATGGATAGTATCCTTGATAAGAACCTCTCACAGCTTCTAAATGGGGTAATGGTTATGGTTGTCAGATACTGAGATTGAATAAATCTCAATGCAATGTTGAACCCAATCGTTGATATATGTACTAATTTCTGGCTTCCTATTTACCCGTACCCTTCATTTGATACAATTTGCCAAAAAGATTTAATGTCTTTCAATTTGGCAGCTTCTAATAACTCTTCTCATACTTTGTTTTTCCAGTTTACTTTGCTGATGTTGAAGCTCTTCATATATATAGCCCTAGCATCTATTCTCTAACTCGTATAAATTGCATTAGTAACTAGATACTAAGCTGCCCTACATTTTTGAGGTAATTCATCCATGAGATTTAAATATTAGATGGAAAACCTTTGCTTCTTTTGTAAAAAAATGTTTCTGGAGAGGTCAATAATTCCTTGTGAATTTCTATGATCAATTTATTCTTACCATCTAGAGCAATCAGTGAAGACAGGGCTAGTATCAATGGCTCATGCATACCAAAGAGAGAATCCTAAAAAGAAATTATGATCCCCCATTTAACATTTCTCCGATTGTTGGTGACCATGGTAGAATCTACAGTCGAACTTATAGGGCCAGAAAGATCTTTAAGCAATTCATTGGTAAGTACAAGAATTAAAGCTTCATGATCACTTTCAGGTGAAACCAGTGTTTATATCATTTTCTCATAGCTCCTTGGGAACTTCAGGATTTCTCAAAATAGGAGTATTCCTGTAGTGATTAGACTTCTTATTCTGGGGTTATGTTCCATAGCATTTGTAAATGGGCAACTTAAATGTGCTTCATCAATTTTTTTTAAAAATTGAATTTAATAGTGTATCACTATTAGTCTCTTCGATAGTCATTTCAGGTCACAATAGACACGGCTGAGCGAGTCAGTTTTTAGCTATTATAGGTCCTTCCGTATTTTCAGAGTTGAGTCTGATATAATAAATCCTCAAATGAACAGGCACTGGCCAGCATTCACATGGACAGCAAATCATACCAATTTACGAACCTCATGTGACAGACCCAGCCCCCTCAGGCCACATTCAGCCTCCATGCCAATGTGTCATCTCATGTGCCAGGGTCCAGTATTAATAAACCCAGTTTGAGCGGTCATGTGTGCAGGTATCATCTCACATGTCTATTTAGAGGCAGCATATCCCAGGAACATCTTTATATGTCTACAACCAGCCTTACAAGCAGAATTCAAAGTTATGCCCTCATTTGTGGCCTCTAATTCTTCCGAACCATTGTCATTTCCCAGGAACAACTTCATACAAGGAGGTTCTGCTTCACATGCCCCATTACAGGTGCCTTCAAATGGGTAATTGCAATCATCATATGTCAGAGGTTGTGATAATATTCCAGTGTTTAATACAATATATTCTTGATATTCCCATCATACACCAGCAACTATTATCATATGGCACGCATTGCCAATGTATTGAAAGCATATATGCCATCATAGGTTTGTATGCACATGCCATTCCTGTGGCAGCTGCCGAATTCATATTTACAATACTGCCAGGGGTTGTTATGATATGCCAGGCAGTGTATCATATGCCAGGGGTCATCATCATAGACCAGTAGCTGAAACCACATGCCTGGAATCACTGTTGTGTGCGATTGATCGCGATCATGATGTTGGCGCTGTATGCCAGAGACTGCCATTATATGAAAGGGATAGCCATCATATGCCTAGCGTTATCATTGCACACCAAGGGTCGCCGTCACATGCCATGGTTCACTTTGGCTATATTATGACATGCCAGGCATTTCTAGCATGCGTCGGGAAATACCAGCACATGCAAAGTATTGCTGTTGCATTAAAGTGTATTTTCCATCATAGTCACTGGCATTGTATGTGTGGGACTGCCATTCTATGGCAGGGATCACTATCCTGTGCCAAGGATCACCATCATTACCAGGGCCTGACATCATATGTCAAGTATCATCATCTTATGCCACTGGTCAGCTATATACACCAGTTATTGACAGCTAAGTAGCTGGTATTGGCATTGCTTAACTCATACGCTAACATGTGCTAGGTGTTACAAGGTATTTCATTCCCACGTCCAATATTGCATAAGTAAGTAGTTGAGAAGGATCAGAACATCATTGTCAGAATGCGACATAACATACATATAGACATACCACGCACTTTTTAATTAATTCACACATGAAATTAATTGTATTGTTTTGTATTGTTTCTCAAAAGCTCTTCAGTCATCTTGGAGGTTTGATTCTTTGTAGCATAACCTTGTTTAGATGTAACGTCTGATATGCCCATCTGGTCTAAATGACACTTGCGAAATGTTTAAGTATGTGTTTCTTTTCTTTCTAGCACAGAAGGCTTGAGTCACATAACCCAGTGTAATGTTACTGGAGTTCCACCACGAAGTGCAATGTGCACTACCAATGAAGTACTTCCCAACAATTACTGGTGAGGTGCCATTTGTAATGGAGAGAGGATGTGGCCTAACGGCTAGGGTAGTAGCCTTCATATCTGGGGAACCGGGTTCGAGTTTTGGCAATGACGCTCAGCATCCTGTGATTCTGGGCAAATCACTTAGGGCCATATGTAGGTAATTTCTATTTACCGATTCCTAACATACGAATTTTACCGATTCGGTATTTAAGAATCGGTAAATAGAATGTAGATAAACATTCGGTAAATATTACCGATTCGGTAATATTCGTTATTACCTATTCGGTATTTACCGAATCGGTAATAAGGAATACCTTCCCATTCATTCCTATGGGCCTGGAGGCCCATAGGAATGAATGAAGCATTCACTATTACCCATTCGGTAAATACCGAATCGGTAATAGGGGAGCATATTCAAGGGTGGCAGGGTGTCAAATTGACACCCTGTTGCACCCTGAATCGTGCATGTGTGCACATGTGGCGCACATACATGCCCTAAGGGCATGTATGTCTGCCACATGGCACTTTAAAAATGCACAAAATTGCTTTTTAAAAGGTATTCAGTATTTACCACCAACTTGTAGTTGGTGGTAAATAACGAATCCTTAAACCAAAAATGCACTCACTTGAGTGCTCCCTACATAGGATTTAAGGAATCGGTAATTTACCGATTCCTTTAAATAACGAATCGGTAAATTACCGACTCCTTAAATCTGGCCTCCTACATCGCAAAGGGCTAAATACCGGTCGGTAACGGGAAATTTACCGATTTTCGGCCGTTACCGACCGGTATTAGCCCACCTACATATGGCCCTTAATCTCCCCGTGCCTAAAAAAATGAATGTGTCCTTGTGAAATGCAACGGGTGCTCATGTAAAGCGCTCTGATACCTGATACCTTCGGGTCAAGTTTGCACTATATAAAACTCTGGGATTTTTTATTTTTTTTATATGTTCTGTTGACACTTTGCTGCTGTGCACTGACTTTCCTAATGGGGAGTGTCACATGTTAACCTGAAGAATTACACAAAGTCTGGAACAGCTCAGGAAGATTTGGAAAGCTGTGATATGTTCCAAAGCAGCACAACCTCAATTGGTATGCCCTGGTTGAAATGTCCCTTTGATAGACAAGAAGAAAATCTGTCCTAATAAGCAACACTAAATCCAGAAACACTTGATTGTTTCTAAAGTAAAGCCCGGGGGCATGGCCAAGGCCACCCCTCCGAGAGTGAAGCTCAACTCCTGGAGGAACAGAGGTGGCCGGAACTAGTCAGTGTGCTCAAGTGGTGTAACATAACTTGAGGGGGCCCCCCTGCAAAGTACATGGGGGGTCCCTCTCCCCAGCCCACCACCTACCACCTTTACTGAGGGGGTCCGCTGGAGCTCGGGACCCACGCACTGCGGGTACTGCAGGGGCTTTTGTTACATCACTGGTGTTCTCAACCTCCCCAGGAGAGACTTTGCCAAGGGAGTCTCGATTACTGTTCTGGCACAGCCTGATGGAGTAAGGAGCGAAATGTCCCAAAGCACAAGGCCGGAGGAGAGGTAGCAGTTCCAGCAGTACTGGTGGGAGGCTAGGGGTCTGCCTGACACCCAGGCAGTACTCGCTCTGCACCAGCAATTGGAGGCCATGCGGGGACCACCTCTGCAGCAGCATAGAAGAGAGACAGCCTGGAGCAAGCAGGCCCTGTGGTCCCCCTGCGCGGCCTGGCCCCACCCAGCATCGCTGCAGATCCTAGGCTTTCTCTGAGGTGGGCCTGCCTTTGCGCCCTGCAAGGAGGTAGATAGGCTCTGGCAGGCAGGCTCAGCATTGCCCAAAGAAGTTCAGAGGCAGCAGTGTCGGCAGACAGCAGGGTGCCCTACCCCTGCAGCAAATAAAGTACTGGCCAGGCTTGTGGGGCCGTGGGGGCACATTGCTTACCGGCACCCCAGGCGGAGAGGACTCTCAGAGGTGAGGAGGTGACCAATTCCCCTTCAGTGAGTTTGGTGGACCCCGTCCCTAAACGTGAGTGACTGGCATTCCCCACGGCCCATCCACCAGGCCCCCAAGGCACAGCATCCCGACCGCGTACAACGAGCCCCATTCCTCACAGCAAAGCACTGTCATACCAGAGGGGTCTACAGTGGCATCTAAAAGATTTGGAGAACAGCTTCCACAGATCCAATATCCGTCTTAGATGAATATCACAGGAGATAGGCCAGGAGACCTTGGAACTTATGTTAAATGTATTTTTCTCATCATTATCTCGGGTCTCGCAGAGAAGGACATACAACTGACAGAATACACTGGGTGTTCTGCATATGGGACCCGGGAAGCAAGCCACCAGACGTCCTTACCTGTGTCTACCATTATAGACAGAAAGACGCCATCATGGGGTTGGCACGTAAGATGGACGTCATAACTCTTGAGTGGCTCAGGGTCTACCTTTAACAGGACTTTTCCCCGCCCACCTTACAACGGCGACTGCAGCTGCTCCTAATCACCTCCTGGTTGTGGGGAAAGGGGATTGTCACGTGACTAGGTTAGGCCCGGGAAGTAACACTGCCATTTTACATGCACACGTTTCTTAAGTTGCCTGCTTTTTTACACAAGGACTTTTGACACACATTTGCTTGCGTGACAGTGCAGGATTTGTTTCTCTGAAACCACATTGCTTACAATTCCACTTTGTAAGTACACTATCATGGCACCTTGAACATTAAGTACAAGGCCTGAACATACATTGTGCAAATTTTGTTGTTTGTTTTTCGTCCATGAGGCCACATGGCTATCACAAGAGAATAAACAATGTCAGCCTGGCTGAAGCCTCGACATGGAAGCATGCATACTGTTATTATAAATACATACACATTTCTGTGTTCAAATCAGAGGAGCACTCTGCTGTCATTGCGAGGTCGCTGTGTCAGAGTCTCAGCCCAGCTAACTCCTGTTTACCCTCTGCGAGGAAGGAAGTCCAACTTGTGACCAAGATGGGAACCTGCATACACTTACCTTCAGGTAATGGAGAGTTAGATCATTCAGTAAAGGATCCTTGGCAGAACACCCGCCCTAGGCACCTAAGTTAGGGAGTGCATGGTAGGAGTACACTATGCACAGTACCTATATGCCCACAAATATACACTGCTTTAGCACAATGGTGGAATTGTTTATCCTTTTCAGTGGTCTTATACTGCTAATCACTTTTATCTGTTTCTGTCTATTAATCATTGCAGCACATATCTTCTATACAAGAATCATAATGGTTCAATAAACAACTGAAATGCCCCTTTGTGTATTTCTTGTTTATCTTCCTGAGAATGCACGAGTGACTGAGCGAAAATGTTCTAGATCTGTTACCACGATTCCTTGGGGAGTCATAGTTGTCATGTTCTGAGGTTGCCCAAGACATTTGTTACCTTATTAGGTTTAGGGGTACTCATGGTGACACTGTGAGATAGCAGGACCACAGGCCAACATATCATGAGGGAGTACATAGAATCATTCTGGCACCATCTCAACGTGTATGTTGTCCAACAAATGAACAGTTTCTACTGAGAAAGTGAAAAGCACACGACTTGGCACATCCAACGTTGGAAGATTGGGTTCTTATTTAATGGATCGCCTGAGTAGTTCTCTTTTGCATACCCAGAGACCCCTATTCACCTTCTAACCAGAGATGTCCATGGCGGTAGGTACTATCCTCCTCAGTTGAGTAGGTATCCCCTATGTAGGTTGTTCAAGCTTGAACATTTCAACGGATTATCCAATTGTGTTACCTTCTCTGAATTTCAGTCAGTCAAAGAAAGCTTTATTTCGGCCATAGGCCATAAAAGCATAAAAAAAACTGTACAAAACATTTTAGCAAAATACAATACAATATGTCATCATTGTTTCTGTGTTTTATGGTTGCAACATTTCAAATGAGCAAGCTTTTGACTGCATTCTCAAATTTTCTCCCCCGTGCCTGCTCGGGATTCTGTAGCAGGATATAATACAATACAAAGTGAAATATATATTTTCTTTTATGTCAGAAACAGACAACCTGAACATTGCCGACAACTGCAGACATGCGGTTACTCAGAAATTGCAACAACATGGTCTCACACGTACAGGTGGAGATGTGGTCTTAGTGGTTGAGACTCACGAAACATGTGGGACAGAGGTATTTTATTCATGGGTAACATTCCCAGCAGCAGACGACACAACAAGGCTGTTTCACAACTATACACAAGCTGAAGTTCCAAATAACTACACACCATATGAAGAAATAGAAATACCTTTAACATATCAAGAGAACAGAAATTGGTTTGATGGCGCCCTACCACATATAACAGAAGACGTAAGACTATTTCTCCTTAGCAATGAGGTAGCAACATGGCCACTCTTAGCCGGATGCATACCACATCTTGATGTCAATAATTTAACAACAGTACAAGTGTGTAGATTATATGAAAGTTTAGTAACAATTTACAGATGTTTGACACAGTTCGTTATGTGAACATTGACATTAAATCCTGCAAGGACTGCTCAAGCTGCACAACAACAATTCTCTACATTGGGCATCAGCCCACAAACACTAAATGCAGTCATGTGTAAGGTTCTTATCAGACGGGAGGAGATTCCATTCTGGATTGCACAAAAAACAAGTCAGCTTGAAGCGGTGTTTCCCCATATGGGACCGGAGGAAAAACACAGGATTTTAACTATGTGCTTGCCAATGGGGATGGCTCCCCCGTGGAAGAATGCACCACCTGGGGTACAGATTTTGCACAGTGTATACCAGAACTCATGGTACCCTTCGTTAGCTGTTCTCCAGAAGTGCTTGAAAAGATCCAGAATGAGTAAAGGGCGGCATCTTCCCTGGGTTTGAAGATGAAACTGATTGTCAATTTTGCTGCAGTATCCGCCATTATGTTAAGTAACATAAAAACGAAGCAGCAGCATTGGCTATATGCCATCATCTAAGGGACTTGACTCTGGGACAACCGGAGCACAAATTACCTAAAATTATCGTGGAGTCCTATGCAACATTAGATAGAGATAATTTGGGAGCCAAACCTGGTAAACCACAAGTGAAGAGTAGTTCTGAAAAGGATAATTCTAAGCAAGCACCCAAGTCTTCTACGAAGAAGTGGGATAATAAGAAAAATAAAGACAAAATTAAATCACAAGTTGGGTCTCCTCAACAGAAAGCCACTGAGATGCACTACAACCTGTGAGACCGTGATAATATTAGACCGCCTGACAGGTATCAGGATACTGATAAACGTTCGTCTCGTTCCTTTTAGGAGTCATCTGAAAAACGTTCGTAGAGAGGTGGACTGTCAGAGCGCAGATCGGAGGAGTATGTGAAATCGAAGAAGGACTTACAATGCGCATCTGACTACATAATTAAACAGGAAGACAAACCTAAAACATCCAAACCTCAATTCAAAAACAAGAAGGTAGCTGTACTTAAGGTCAAGCATGCAGCGAATATTGAGGACACTGCTTCTGAATGGGACATACTGGACAGCGCGGCAGAGGTCATGATAGTTTGCCGGAACCTGATGGATTGCCTGGTGGCAATAGCACTGAGTGACTATATTCAGGTGGAAACACAGGATAAACGGGTAAGTGTCCCGCATCGCCTAAGGGGGATCCAACTCCAGATGGAGGGGGACATACAAAGACCCATTAAGGTTCTCTTTTGGGAGAACCTGTCATTTGGCTATGAGATTCTCTTGGCTGAAAAGGATTAGCCACCAGAATTTGTGATGGACTGCCAAAAGGGAGAAAAGGAAATGTATCCTGTATTCTCCGACCTCGTTCCAGAACACATAAAACACTCATATGCACAGGAGTGGGTGTTAGCGCAATCTCCAGCACTATACTGCAACCATGTGGGGTGGGATGATGGTTTCCTTTATAATGAAATACCACTGAGGTCAACCCACAACCTTAAAGACAATACTCCATTAAAAATAGGCTAAAAAACAAGTTAGGGGAATTCTCCAACAGCTTGAATACCAGGGTGTAATAGAAAGTCGCACATCTTCAATGAATAATTTCCTGTGATGAAACCAGACCATTCATATCGTCTAGTATTAGATTACAGATATTTGAACACAGCTACTCGCACATCTGCAGTACAAAATGTGCACAGCGAGGCACTAATGAACATAGTGAGGAAAAAATACAAAATCACAGTAGATTTCTCGAATAGATTTTGTCTGCCCAAATATTGCACCAGGAAGCAGGTATTTGAGCGCATTTTCTTTGCTGGGTTCTCAGAGGCAATTCTGTTGATTGTCTCTGGGTATTAGAATAGCCCCGGGCTGTTTTCAGCTCAAGTAACAGAACTTTTACAACAATTTGATGTCCAGGCATTGTCCAATGTCGATGAGCTATATTTTATGGATGATGACCGTTCAGTACACTTAAAAGAATGGATCACGAGGGGCGTGGCCTGGTCGAGCACCAAGATGATGACTTGACAGAGAAGCTCCCGAGAGACCACGCTGCTAACGCTGCATAAGAACGCGCTAGCGTAAACACTCGGGCCCTCAGGGATGGCGCCGGTGAGCTGAGACCTGCGGGCTTGCGGAGAGAGTTGCGGGGGGGCGGTGAGAGTGCCCTGCAATCACCGTAGCGGCTGCCATCGACGAGTGCGACCGCAAAGAATTACTCGAGCCCAGGGACCTGCGGCCTCTGCTAACACGGCCGCGAGATGCCAGGGCTCCTTTGATCCCGACCGGGAGGGCGAATTGGGCGCGCGGATGCAGGGCATGCACGTCCGCCTGGAGCAGCATGAAGCCCGCATAGAGGCTGCTAAGCAGGGCATCTCTGATGCTGATGATGCGCAAGCCGCAATGTCTAAGCGCCTAGCCCGTGTCGAGCGCCTACTGAAAACAACAGCGGCAAAAGTGGAGGACCTTGAAGCGCGATTGTGCCGCAACAACTTGCGTATCGCAGGGATCGCTGAATCAACCAACACCGGTCCCATGGAGGCCTATGTGGAACGGGTGCTATCAGAGCTATTTGGCAGAGCCCATTTCTCAACAACATTTGCGGTGGAGCGGGCTCACCGGTCCCTGGCCCCCAGATCTGCTCCCGGAGCGCCCCCTGGACTTGTCATTGCGCGGTTGCTAAATTACCATGACAGGGATGTTGCATTGAGAAAGGCCCGGGAAATGGAAAATCTGCAATACCAAGGAATGACCTTGTCGCTCTACCCAGACTTTACGCCCATGGTGCAGGAGACCTGGCGCAGGTTTTAAGATATCAAAGACACCTTGAGGAATGAAAATGTCCGCTATGCCATGCTGTACCCGGCGCGCCTACGTGTTCATCTCAGCGGTAAAACTGTCATTTTTTACATGCCTGAGGAGGCAGCCGACGGCTGGAAGTGCTATAAATTGGGAAGGGCTGACTCCCCTGGAAAGTAAGGCCGGCATGGGCTGAGAACATGGAGTTAATGGCGTAGCACTCTCTAACTCTTCAGAGATACGCTAGCTTTGGCGTAAACTCAGGAACATTTAAGATATCGGATGATGGTATGCAGTCCCCCTTCCCTTCTCTACCACCAATGACATGCTTATTATATTGTTCTCTTACATATGCAGCTATGAACAAATGATGTAGCAAATGTTATCATAGATCGTGGTAAGCTCGGAGCATTGCCGTCCCCCTAGGAGAACTCCTACTACCTACGCTCAGTGTGGGGCTATTTCTTTGTTTCTCTTTCTTCCCTAATTAGTTAAAATGTGCTGGGATTCACCGGATATAGGTTGGGTGGATATCCAATGTGGGTGGGGGGCGGGAGGGTGGGAGTTATGGTTGAATATGTTTGTTTTGTTTGTTCGTTTACAGGCCATGGGAACATATGTCGGATGGCTACCCAAGCATGACTATAATACCTCAGTATATTGCATAATGTCTCGCCTGCTATAGCGGGAGCAGGGGGGCAACCCGGAGGGCTTGAGCTGCGCTGTATGTCCTGGAACGTTAGAGGACTGTCGAACCCGCGCAAGGGATGGCAGATGCTTGCATATCTAACCAGGCACAAGATACAAGTAGCAATGCTACAGGAGACACACTACGCCCCAAAATCAGACAACAGATTTGCTTCTAGCTGGGGTGACAACCATTTTTTTGCTGGGTATAGTACTTACTCCCGGGGAGTCTGTATACAAATTCGCAAATCGCTTCCTTTCACGCCACAGACTGTGATCAGGGACCCGGAGGGACGCTATCTACTAGTGGCGGGAGCTATTGGTGCACAGCGCTTGTTATTCATAAATGTATATGCCCCCAATGTAGATGCCAGAGGTTTTTTCGCTAACATTTTAACTCACATTATGGGCATTCCAATCGACTCTATAATATTTGGGGGGACGTCAACCTTACACTGCAACCCGGGTCGGACACCACTGGCGCGGGGCATATCACCAAACCATGTTCAGCTAGGGAGCTTCAGACACTAATACACACACATTTTCTGGCAGATGCCTGGCGTCGCCGGTTCCCTGCTGCGCAGGGATATTCATTTGACTCGGCACCACATGGTAGTTGGTCCCGAATAGACCGATGGTATGTTACCCCTGATTTGCTCCTCAACATACAGGAGGTGGACCACCTGCCAAACACGCTATTGGATCACTCACCGGTGCTGTTGGTTTTGGCCCTGCCCGCTGTTGTGCGCCCCTCCGCATCTTGGCGCTTTTCTGCCGAGGTGCTTCTGGACGCCATTTTCAAGAGCGAAGTACAGGATGCGATCATTGAATATTTTCAGATAAACACTGACTCAGTGCCTCGCTATGCCACTCTGTGGGAGGCATTTAAAGTATATATCAGGGGCATCTGCATTGCTAAACAGGCAGGGGTGCTCCGTACGATTCGTCGTGAACTTGATGCTATTGAGCGGGAATTGCGAGATCTGGATGCCCAGACGCTGGCCGGTGTGGACCCTTCTCATCTGCATCATCGCGCTAAACTACTGGGAGAATTCCAAGAGCTGGCGCAGCGGGAAACAGCATACCTAGGGAAGTACGCTCACGCCCGGGTATACGGGGAGGGGGAGAGGCCGGGGCGCACCTTAGCACGGTTACTCACTCCCAAGCACCAGGCTACATACATTACGCAGCTCCAGGATGCAAATGGGACGCATGTCACGGTTGGAGCTGACATTCAATAGCACTTTTTGTCCTATTACACTTGCCTTTATGCAACATGCTCACCACCCACTGGTGAAGCGATGGCAGATTATCTAAATGAAATAGCAATGGTGTGGATAGAAAGGGGGCAGCAAGAGTTCCTCACTTCGCCTATCAGTGCAGACGAGATCATTGAGGCCATAGATAGCCTGGACAGTTCATGGGCCCCCGGCACGGATGGTCTCACTGGTATGTTTTATAAAACATACAAGGAGCAACTTGTACCGCAATTATTGGAGGTTTATGCAGAAGCGCTAGAGTCTGGTGAACTCCCCCCCACTATGCACGAGGCGATAGTGACTACTCTTGAAACTGGGCAAGCCGGCTGATCATTGTTCCTCCTATAGGCCACTATCCCTCCTAAACCAGGATTATAAAATATTAGCCAAAGTCTGGCCACACGTATCTCGCTTATAATTGGGCAGATCATATCCCCCTTTCAATCGGGGTTCATGCCAAATAGGTCAACCTCGGTAAATTTACGTACGCTGTTTGCAATCATCAATCAGATCAACCCAGCGCTCCCTGCTGCGGCGATATTATTAGATGCCGAAAAAGCATTTGATTCCCTAGAATGGGATTTTTTGCATGCAGCGCTAACCAAACTAGGCTTCCCTCAAAATTTTCGATCACTGGTCCGCCTACTGTATACTAGGCCAGTCGCACAGCTACGTATCAATGGGGTATTAACTGATAAATTTACCTTGTCAAGGGGCACCCGTCAAGGATGCCCGCTCTCGCCCCTACTCTTTATCATCGCGATGGACCCCCTAGTGCGGCATCTACAAGAGCGGCACCTACAGCGAGGCATAGGATTCCACCAAGGTCCGTTACTTGCGTCCTTATATGCGGACGACATCCTATTGTTCGTCCGTGAACCCGCTTTAAATCTTCCTCCCATTATGAGAGAGGTGGTGCGTTTCAGCGTCTTTTCTGGCCCGGTCATTAATTGGAAAAAATCTGAAATATTCCCTCTGACAGACGCCACTATACCATTCACACTGGAGTTCCCGTTGCGCTGGTGCGACGATCCCCCCAGGTATCTCAGAGTAATTATCCACTGCACGGCCTCGGAGGTAGTGCGGCTAAATTATGGGCCGGCCATTGATCGACTATCTGGACAAATAGATCGCTGGATTACACTTCCCTTGTCGATAGCAGGACGCATCGCGATCATTAAAATGGTCGTGCTGCCCAGGTTTTTATACCTGTTCTTGAATATACCTATCCCACCTACAGTCTCCTTTTTCAAAACCCTTAGAGGGCTGCTGACCCGACTGATTTGGACGGGGGGGCAGGCGAGGGTGGGTTGGAAAACTCTTGCTCAACCCTTTCAGAGGGGGGGTTCAGGGTACCTGACTTCTACCTGTATTATTTAGTTGCGAAGGCCCACTATGCCTACTTTTGGTACCACCCAGACACACGCTTGCAGTTCCTGAGGCCTGAGCACACGCAGGCCCGCCCTTACCCTCTTTCCACTATCCTTCCAAACGGGCTGAGGAGAATGCCGACTGAGATACATACTTTACAAACCACAGGATGGGCGTGTGAGCGATTGCGCAAATACCAGGGGGCTGAGCGACTGTATTCCCCACATTTACCGATTCTCAATAATGCTTGGTTAGCGCCCACGACTGAACTGCTGACGCAGCGAGCGCTCACCCGCTGTCAAATACACAACATGGGTGACATGTTCAGAGACGGTCAATTACGTACACTGACAGACTTGACAACAGACCGGGACGTAAACACGTTGGACTGCTTCCTTGTACATAGAACGAGAGTGGCATTGGTCACTGCGCTATGCCCTGAGACAGAGGAGCCTACAGACTTCCCCCCACTAACAACGATTATCACCGCGCCCGATGGCGCGCATTTGGTTTCCCGACTGCACCGACAGGCGCAGACACTCCGACCAATGATGGGTGGTGGAGCGCGCTCGGCATGGGAGAGGGATCTAGCGCAGCCTATGACTGAGAAGATGTGTTATGAACAGACACACTTAGTGTCCAATAATTATAAACATAAACTCCTGCACTTCAAATACCTACACAGAATCTATGTCACCCCTGTGTTACTTGCAAAGATGGACAGTACGAGGACAGGCTGCTGTCAGAGATGTGCGATAGCGCATGCCGACTTCATTCATTTGGCATGGAACTGCCCTGCGGTGCTGGCCTACTGGGAGGCGGTGTTTGGGCATCTTGAACAAATGGTTGAGGTTGAACTCCCACACACACCGTTGCTGGCCCTGCTGAGGTATGTACTCCCACTGAGCAAGGGGATAAGACGCTTCACCGCTATTGCGCTAGTGCTGGCTAAAAGGCAGGTGTCCCTGTCCTGGGGTGGAACGTTGACGCCGCAAGCTGGGGCATGGCTCAGAGATATATTGTACTGTGATACAACCAGCGATGTATATGCATCCTTACTCCCGCCGGCCTCCCGCCCTAAAAATATTTGACAGCTGCTCCCCTCCTATCTATTAGCCCATCCGGAACTCACTGACTGAAATGCATCAGATGATGTTATGATTGCTGGGTTACCCGACCGGTCGTATGAATCGGGAGGCCCAACGTATTTCTATTACATGAGCCTGTATTGTTGTTTTGTTGTCCACAATTACTGTGCTATTGATGCTATGTGTTGTGTTGAAAAAACACAAGGGAACCCAATATGCAATCGGTCAGGGACCTTGGGTACGTATGTAACTTCTAAAGACAGTGGTCCCTAGACATCTAAAATAATATAGAAATAAATATAGACTGAATCAGTACTATATTCTTTGTCCAGCCGGACAGATTTTTAATATGAAATGAATGTATAACAAAAAAATAAAACAAGAAAAATTCAAAGTGGGACACAACTTGCGTCCTAAAGACATTAACAACCAAATAACATTAAGGGGAAGGGTTCAGGCAAGGGGGACGTGTCTGCATAAAATTTAAAAATATTTCAGACGTAGTAACGTGAGACCACCACTACATATTAACATCACAATTAGTTTATGCATATGGGGTACCATACGTCGACGGCGTTTCGATCCCTTAGACCAATAGTGGGATCATCATCAGGACATTTCAAGTAAACATGCCTGTATACATATAACAGTTATTACCAATTCACGGGCGCATATCAACCTCTTGTCAATACAAGAGTGTGTAAGCCAAAAAACGAACAATTGGCTTAAGGGCATCAACGAAGCCCAGATAATTACGTGGTACCAAGGGCAGTTGCCTTGGAGTATCAGGTAAGGCTGAAAAGCGGGATCGCTCGCAGGGGATGTAGTAATCCAAGGTAAATTGGTGAAGGTAGGTGCCGGAATCACTGGCAAGGAATTAATTAATCACAAACCGGTACACGACGGCATTCCAATTAGAGCCAAAATCGCGATCCAACCCGGAGTGAATACTCGTTGTCACAACGAGTATTCACTCCGGGTTGGAACTGCCGGGATCACTCGAGAATGCTGCGAGCCAAGATTTTCTCGGAATTCTCTCACCCTTGATCGCGATTTTGGCTCTAATTGGAATGCCGTCGTGTACCGGTTTGTGATTAATTAACTGCCCTTGGTACCGCGTAATTATCTGGGCTTCGTTGATGCCCTTAAGCCAATTGTTCGTTTTTTGGCTTACACACTCTTGTATTGACAAGAGGTTGATATGCGCCCGTGAATTGGTAATAACTGTTATATGTATACAGGCATGTTTACTTGAAATGTCCTGATGATGATCCCACTATTGGTCTAAGGGATCGAAACGCCGTCGACGTAATGTACCCCATATGCATAAACTAATTGTGATGTTAATATGTAGTGGTGGTCTCACGTTACTACGTCTGAAATATTTTTAAATTTTATGCAGACACGTCCCCCTTGCCTGAACCCTTCCCCTTAATGTTATTTGGTTGTTAATGTCTTTAGGACGCAAGTTGTGTCCCACTTTGAATTTTTCTTGTTTTATTTTTTTGTTATACATTCATTTCATATTAAAAATCTGTCCGGCTGGACAAAGAATATAGTACTGATTCAGTCTATATTTATTTCTATATTATTTTAGATGTCTAGGGACCACTGTCTTTAGAAGATTGATGCTATGTGTGGCCAAATGGTTTTTCAACATTATTTATCAAAGAGTGGTTCGAGTGAGCCACACAGCGATAACGATGTAATTTCCTTTTATTCTCTGTATAATTTCTTGAAAAATACAATAAAAACAAGTTTAGAAAAAAAAAAGAATGGATCACATAGTTCTGGGATTTGCTCACATGGGCTACAAATGTAACTTTAAAAAATCAAACATTGCCCACCTCAATCTCCTGTTTCTGGGATACAAGCTGTCACGTGAAGGCAAATGCCTTGCAACACATTTCTTAGAGTAGTGCGAGCTCTTACAACCTCCAATTACGTTGAAGAGGTTACAGCCCATATTGGGATTCCTACATTTTGGCAGAACCTACACTCCATATTACGCAGAACAGGTTAAACCATTCTATGACCTGATTCCTCAGATTTCTCAAGCACAAACTGGACCGCTGAACATACTATGTTCAGTACAAACTGACATGCTAGCTTCCAAACACAACAAACCTGGTGATCCGCTTCATTGCGGGGGGCAACAGGATACACCTACGTTACATTTAATGAAGGTGTAACTGTACCAATTGGATATAAATCGCCTTTATGCATCAATTCCGAACTGCGTTTTGCACCAACAGAAAAAATCCTGACAGCGGTATAGACTGCTTTGGTGAGGGAGGGAGCACTGGATCAGGGGAAAGAAATAATCGTTAAGACTCCAGTGCCGACCTAAGAGGCTGTCACAAAGGCCAGTGTTCCAAATGCAAAAGCATTGCATCCACGTTAGATACAATGGGCTAACTCAATCACCGCAACAGAGGTAGACTACAGATTTGTTTCTACACTGCAAACACAAACCTTTCTTCAATACAAACATGAATATCCTCTGAACAATGAGATAATGCCTCGAGATCAGTACGATACATCATATATACTAATGGTTCTGCCCAGCCTGCCACATTGCCAAAGCACCAATATTGAGCAGCATGCGCTGCCATAAAGGGACACATGCAGGATGGAAAATTCCATCCTGAAAAGACTTACACACAGGGCACAGCTAGCTAAACTCAGGGCTCTAATTCTGGCACTGGAGAATATGGATTCTCCGCACTGATAGTATGTGATTTGTATTATTGTGTCTAGACTTATAATGAGTATTTACATTACTTGAGCCAGAATGGATTCAGAGATTCAAAAGGGTGCACAATAAAGCACAAGATGCTGTGGGAACAGATGGCTAAGCTGAAAGAGTGCTTGCCACGGACTCATTTAATACATACCTTAAGTCACCAACATGTTGGCATACACGGTTCAGGGAATTCCATGGTAGATGAAGCCACAAAATCAACAGTGCGAACTGCTGCTGTCGCTGAAGTTACTCGCTCAAGTACAAGAATAGACGCAGACATCATGACGGCTGTCAACGCTGTATGCAATGACACCCTCCTGCCAAAAAGCTTTCCACTCAAGTACTCCTACAAGCTAGATTTGCAAAATGTGCCATTTGCTCACATTCATGGAGTGGGGGATAGATAATACCAAATTCAGACTGCAGGTTAGGTTTGATTCTAGGTACACATGAGGGCCTTGCATCTGCATAAGCAGGGCTGGCTGCTACAATTTCATTATTGCAGCAGTGCTATTGGAGGCCAGGTCTCTATAAACAGACCATGGAATTTGTCCTCAAATGTGACATTTGACAGCAGATGAAGGGTTCCACTGTGGCACGTCCACCACAGACACTTCTACTGATTTCAAACAAGCCTCTGGCTTGTGTTTATCTAGACAATTGTGACCCTTTGCCATCAGATGGGGCTTCCAAGTATATCTTGGTTGCAGTCCACACAGAACTACTGCAATTTCCTGCCTGTATTTTTCTGGGCCTGCCCAAACCCCGTAGCATACACCTTACGCACTGCCCGAGGTAGAATGATCACACTGTTGCTTTGCGCAGCCAAACAAGTTATCACTGCTCACTAAGTAACAGACACAGCACAGACATATAAGGCCTGACTTACCCACCTTTGGGACCTCTTGGGAATGGAGAAATAGTCTGCAACCAGAAGGGAGGAGGGCTCTCCTTGAAAAAGCGGGGACCTCATATATACAATTCCTCTTGGAGGAGTTCCAGAAGCTTACTTGTCCGAAATCCCTCTGGGTACTCCTGGCTATGTCCCATGGGGGGCCAGGAAGACCTTGGTATGAGCTCTGACCCATCGTTTGTAACCCATCTATTGCAGTTCACTGTCAAAGGACTACACGTATCGTCTACAATAATGCACCGGAGTTGGGGGGAGTTGAAGTTTAGGGGGGATATTGTTATTTTCCTTTTGAACCTACAAATGTCTGATTTAACGCACCCCCCCGATCAATGGTTGTAGTGGAGTGCATTAGTATTCAACAAAAATTCTCAATTAAATTATCCCAAATTTAGCCCAAGCACAAAAGAAATAAGAGGTGTTTTAAAAGTAAGAGATTAGAAATAAATGGCTACCAAAGTATATCTTCTAGCGCTAGTCATGCAATAATAGGCACATTACCATGAGCCAGCCAGATGTAGGGATGGACATAACTTGTGTAATTTGCTGTTGCGTAACTACGCAAAATTGTAGCAAATTATAGGCGAGGTTATGCGGAATTATGTGAGGAGCGTAACACTGCATTTACTGCTATTTTCTTAGTGCAAAATGCACCCTTGCATCCAAAATGGACCAGAGGATGCATTTCCCACCAACAAAATAGAGCTGAATGCAACAGAACAGGAACATCAGCTGCCATTCATGCACAGTTCCTTTGCTTTTGTGCAGGCATTTCTGCCCAAAATTATGGCAATGGGCATAAACACGTAATGTTTTGCAATTTAACATCACAGGAGTGATACAAAATTACCGACATTACTCTGATTACTCCAGCGTGATTAAAATTTTGTCCAGGCCCACCCAGATGTCAATAATAATTTTGCAGAAGATTTTTTGACCTTACGGGAACAGCAACTCATAGCAATACCAGCACAAAATACAGATGAGCTAAGTGTTGCTGCAGTGTTATGATAAGGCTGGATTATGATAGTATGGCAAGTTTCAAACACAGCAAAATGTGATGGAATGAATACTTGCAAATAGTCTAAACCACTGGTAATCACTCTGGATAGCATTCTTTGCTATCAATTTTCACCACTCTGCCACTCTAGCCAAAGTCCTACCTTATGCAAATCCATACTGATTCTGCTCCTCATGGGAACAGTCCATCCCAAACTGTCAAGTAACTCCATGCTAGTTTCAGCCTTTATAAACCTCTTCAGTGAAGTATAGCATGAATCCTGTGGAACAATGAGCAGGGAACCCATGTCTGGCCATATCCTTTGCCATTTAGGGCATTACTTCAAACAAACAAAATGTGATAGGAGGAATGCTTTCAAATAGTATAGACCACTAGCAATCACTCTGGATAGCATTCCAACCCATTGTTTTTCACCAACTGTGCCCTCTAGACAAAGACTTGCCTTATGCAAATCAGTAAGCATCCTCCTCCTTGTGGAGACAGTCCATCTCGAGCTGCCAGGTGAGGCTCCCTTTAGAAGGAAACACAAGCAATCCCAGATCAGGCAATAGAGTCAATGACTCAAATGGGCTGACCGATTGGGCCATGCTGTATCCAATCATAGACAGAATCATAATGTGAATAATACTCGAACAGAACGATGGCCGAAGAGGCCTGTTGGCATTACCATATGCTTTGAACAATGAAAATGTAAGGCCTTCTGCCTTTTTTGTAACTTGTTATAGTAAACACATCAGTCCTATGGCATCTGTCATAACTTTTTCCAGTGGATTAGTCAATGGATCAATGAGTCTTATTGCCTTTGATGTTGGCTTGTCATGATAATAAGCTCATTTGTTGACAATATACACACCCTCTTACGAGACCCTAACAAAGAATCTAACAGTGCAAATGTTATAACCAAAAGGTTTGTCAGACCAACAGACTTTGTGATAACTTTATAATAAACAGACCCCACCTATGGTCTCTGACAAAATAATTCCCAAAGAACTAATCAGGGGGAGCTAGAGAGCCGGCGAGCAAGATGGCCTCACTTAGGTGTGGCTCCTGCAGTCTGGGGTGCAAATCCGACATAATCCTGCCTCAAATGTCAGCATCGAGGCACAACTTCAAGTTTGGAGATGCCTAATAATGAAGAGAGCTGCTTGCTGCTGTCCCTGTGCCAAAACAAGGGTCATACCTGCAGAATACGGGCTTGCGGCCCTGTCGGCAGGCTCCAGCATGCTGTGCCTGTAATGGCGCGAGCTGATGGTTGCTTCACCTGAACAGCGCTGAAGGTGGGTGATGGCTTGGCACAACACTGGCGGGTCTTCCCTGCACTGTGGAGAGACGGCCCCTCCCGACTACTGTCATTGTATGGCACCTTGAGCGGAGGACACTGAGGTGGGGTCCGACAATTGCTGTTGGTGGCCTGCTGAAGAGCGTGCCGGGAGAGACAGCTGGCAGCTGGAGAGACGGACAGCCTGAATACCCAGCGGGGGACTGAGGCGAGTGTTCTTTGTTTGCCTCTGCTCTGGGTTGGGCCCCAACCCAGATTGCTGGAAACAAACGGGGGCCTGCGTGAAGGTGAGGAGAGGGGACGGTCTACACAGAGCAGCTTTGACAAAACCACGGTTGTCGGATGCCACGTCGGTGGCTAGCGAGGATATGTGGAGCTGGGATTGAAGTGCTCATGCCGCAGCAGTGACTATTGCCCCCCCCTGGAGCATTGGCCAGTTAGACGACGCGCATATGTAATCCCCTACCTGAGGGCTCGGTCACCAGCTGCTGAGCTGGGAGAACACAGCTGGCTGTGTGTGGTGGGGGGAAGAACTACAATATCACCTCGCTGGTGCTGGAGGGCTGCCAGGCTTCTAAGCGCATGCCTTGATGCAGGGCTCACCTTAAAATCAGTGAAACCTCGAAGCTTGGGACACTTGAGAGCCCTCTATATATCCTCCAGCTGCGTACACCAGAACAGCCATACACACATGGGACACAAACTGTGCTCAATCAAATTGTATCTAGTGCTCATTTGTCCTTACTAATAATACTTCATAGGAATCAGACACAAACATGCATTGCACCACAGTCCACATGGTGCCACCTGGATCTGCCTGAGCCTGGTGGTGGTGCGGAAATGAGGAGAGCGGAGTCTTCAGATACACATGCTGTCCAGGCCTACTTGTGCCCCCCCGGTTGCTTTGAGGGTGTGAGGAGGGACTGCGGAGGTACTGCGGAGGAACCATCTCCACTCTTTGACTTCCTGTGTGTATGTGGCTGTAATAAGCTCAAGGAGAACAGCATGAGTGTGCACAGACACAGAATCCTTGGGATCCATACACCATGCTACGGTTCACTCCAGGGGAAGTCACAGGCATACGTCCATTGATGGGGAAAAGAGACACTAAACAGACTAAATTACAATTTAATGCCGGTAGATCCGCTCGTACACCAGGTGGAAACACCAACCAGAATGGCTCAGAGGACTCCCCCATGGAAGAGTCAACCGATGCCACTGACATGAAATCCCTTCTACTCGCTATGCAGCAGAGCCTCACCTCCATTGAATCCAAAATGGATACTATGTGCACCAGGATGGTCCCCCAAAATGTACTTTAACGTGGCATGCTTTTTTGGTGGGTGCTCTCAGAAGTAGGAAAAAATGTTTGAACAGCTGAAATTATGCAAAGGCCTTTTTAATTTGAATCCTTTCTACAGTACTTAAATATTGAAGATATGTATTTATGATGAAATTTACTTGTTTTCTTTATTTTTACGCATTGATGTACTTTTGTGGTTTTTATTTAACCTAATAAAGTATTTATTGACTGATTGATTGACAGATCACACACACCATCCCATTGTCATGCTGCTAGAAGCAACCACATCCAGTCCATTATGGAGGAGCATAATTTACTTGATGCGTGGAGAACACTCCACCCGTTGGCAAGGGAAGGCACATTCCACTCTGGGGTCCATAAAAGCTGGTCCAGAATAGATTATCCCCTTCCCTGCGGAGGTAATTCCCCCACGGGTGGGGGGGGCGGTGGGGGTGAGCGCGGCGCCGCGGTGCTCGTGACGAGACCAGCTCGTCATGAGTCACAGTGGAGCTGTGCTCATGACGAGCTGGTCTCGTCACAACCCCGCCCACTCATTAATTCTCCCGCACAGGCGGGGAATTAATCCCACGTGGGCGGCGCGCAGCTGTTATGACGAGACCAGCTCGTCATGAGCACAGCTCCACTGTGACTCATGACGAGCTGGTGTCATCATGAGCACCGAAGCGGTTAAGGGCTCATACCTGGAGGGCTGGGAACCTGGCTGCACAGGGTGACACACTTGGCTTGTGCGTACTCGGACCACTCCCCAGTGCTGTTGGAGCTGTGCCCCCTCAGCTGTCCCCTCCTCATTTTCATCCTGGAGACTTTCTCCCACATTACTACTGGATGCTGCGTTCCACGAGGAGTTGAAACAGAAGACTGTGGAGTTCTTTGATAGGACAGGGACTCAATCCCTCAGATTAGCACAGTATGGGAAGCCTTTAAAGTTACAGCTCAGGGAATTTGTCTGACCAAGAATGGAGGGGTCCTGCGCTCTATCAGATATCATCTTTGGAGAATAGAGAAGGATATTAAAACTCTGGAGGGAAGTCTAGGAGACCCACCGGACCCTGTGGTGACTGGTAAAATCAGGGAGGCTCTTACGTATTATCAGGAAACAGCTGAGTGGGAGATTCTGTTCCGAGGCAAATACTTTAAGGCAAGGGAGTACGGTGAGGGAGAAAGACCCGGACATGCACTTGGGACAATGACGCGCAAACTCCGATACACCAATGCTGTTCTTGAAATAAGAGATAAGGATGGCACAATGGTACGAGACACACCGGAAATATTAAAGGTATTTTCTAACTTCTACACGCACCTTTGTACTTCTAGCAGGATACAAAGAGTTGACATAAATGCACATCTGGGAGATGTGGTGCTGGGGTGGTTGACTGATGTACAGAGGGAATTCCTTTCCGCAGACATTGGGGAAGACGAAATAAGGGAGGCCATCATGCATCTACGATCTGCTAAAGCCCCCAGCCCTGACGGGTTACCAGCCAATTTTTATAGGGCATGCACTGGATCGCTAGACCCGATCTTGAAATCAGTCTATCAAGAGGCAAAAAATGTCGGCCTTCTACCACCTACCATGAGAGAGGCGATGATAATTACCTTACTCAAACCTGATAAGCCAGCTGAGTATTGTAAATCTTACAGGCCTTTATCGCTTATAAATTGTGATGCCAAAATTCTCACAAAGATTCTTGCAAACCGCCTTATCCTCCTCACGACTTTTTTGGTGAGACCTGACCAGTCAGCTTTCATACCCAGGCGCGCTACCTCACACAATTTGTGCACACTCTTTGCACTTTTACAAGACATTGACCCAGACGTTGCTGCAGTTGTGGTGTTCCTCGATGCCGCCAAGGCCATCAGTTCTTTGAAATGTGATTACTTGATGGTTGGTCTCCGGCGTATGGGTTTCCCTTCCACTTTCTTGTCCTGGATTGCTTTTCTGTACTCCCAGCCCATTGCCAAAATACATATTAGAGGGACCTGCTCTGCCCCTTTTTCCATCGAACGAGGCACTAGGCAGGGTGCCGACTGTCACCCATGCGCTTCACACTGGTGATGGAGCCATGGCGGCAAAACAACAACAACATTATCGTGATTATGCCATCAGATACCCCACTAGGCATATATCAGTATCATTCTATGCTGATGACATCACGTTATACATCAACGATCCACGGGATAGCCTGAATAGGGTGCTTCACGAGTTTGTCCATTTTGGAGGTATATCTGGTACTCAGATCAATTGGGAGAAATCTTATCTTTTCCCCCTCACTCCTGCCACTAAGCGATTTCAATCGGACTACCCACTGCAGTGGTTGGACTTGGACCTTATATATTTGAGATTATTGATTTCCAGAAATAGAGAAGAGCTAATCTGTGCAATTTATGGCACCTCCCATACTGCGAATATGGATAATATCACTAGATGGATATTGTTTCCTATCTCCCTGGCGGGACGTATATCCCTTATGAAAATGATCATTGCCGAAATTGCTCTACTTGTTTCTCAATATTCCATACTCGCCAGGGCATCATTTCTTCAAAGCACTGAAAACACCAGGTAAGCAACCGCGCATACGATGGAATATACTCACACAGTCTTTTTCTAAGGGGGGTTATGAGGCACCAGACATGGAGCTCGATTTTTTATGTGCCTAGGCACACTATGCATACATTGGTTTTGACCCGTTCCTTTCGTGCCGCACCTGGCCATAGATCAGGGCTACATGACCCCCATCCCAACGTCTGCTTATCTAGGCACACATGCAAACTCTGCCAGGACAGCGTATTCCACTGTTGCTTGCACTACAGCAACATGGGACAGAATGGCTAAACGTTTAGGTAGACCAATGCTCTACTCTCCGCTTATCCCACTGCCCTATCATTTCTCCTTTCTGGTAACACATTAGGTTGCCTGTTATGCCATGCTTTGGAAGGCTGGACTCAACAAATGGGGGGATCTATATTTGGATCGTCAATTTGTCAATCGAGAGATTTTTTTTGCCAGTGAAGCACCGACACCACTAGATGTATTTCTTTACATCAGGCTCCAACATAATGTTAAGGCAGCTACTCCTGGCTTTCCCCGGGAGCCTCTGACATTTGACACTCTGCATACCCTGCTCATCTGCACCAGTCCCCGACATTTGGTCTCAGTTCTATACCATTCAGCTCAGCTTGAGACGCCTGAACTGGCAGGGAATGCTCGGGCTGGATGGGACTTGGAGTTGGGGATGCCGCTAACAGATAAACAGTGGTTGTACTGTTGTCAGCAGACAGGGCATATAGCCTCAAGCATCAGACTTCGTATTATCCACTATAGGTTTTTACATCTTAAGTACTACATGCCTGCTAGGCTCTACTACTATCGCCTTCGCTCTGACAACAGATGACTTGGTCCTGTGGGCCAATACAGGCCTACTGCAGAGAGATTGCTGGAGTGCTCACCCTTATGATAGGACACACTGTAACCCTCACACCCCTAATGGCGTTTTTGTGACACAGAAGAAATAGAGGTGTGCTTTAGGAAATTTGCAGCTCTCAGTCTCCTCTTGGCCAAGCGTAGAGTTGCATGCAAGTGGAGTAGGGGCTGTGCGCCGAAATTTAAGGAGTGGCTGCAAGACCAAACCTATTGTAAAAACAAATTGACCACATACGCTGAGTTACTACCCCCCCCCAGCTCACGACCTCAAGATATCTGGGATCCTCTACAGAAATACCTGATAACGCAAACACCCGACACTGCGGTGGCAGCAGCCCCCCAGAATGCAAAGCTAATACCCTCAGGCGTTGCCATTGAGTGACTCTTTGACCACAACAGGCTATACCCAATACATTGATGTGTTCAGAGTGCTCTGAGAACAGCTTCTAATAGACATCTACGGAGATGTGTCAGCTGGTGGCCTGGTTGGGGTGACCTACCCGATTGCCTTCAGATATTCATCTATATATTCACATATGAATGACATACGCTCAGCCCTTTCACGACCCATTCACCAAGCTGACATCTATGGGAGGGACCGAACACAGGTTATAAACAATAAGACGGGAACAATGATTGTCGAGATGTTGCACAATGTTACTGATTTTGAAATGTGATTGAGTTGATGGAACTTGCAATGTGGCATGTATGAAAAAAACCAATAAATAAAGTTTATTTAAAAAAAAAAAGAACCAATCATACCTGTAACCTTTAATATCTGCTTATTCCCATAATCAACTCGGGGCAACTGTATTAAGCGTAAACTTTCCCACAAGGCCTACAATCATACAATTAAAAATATCTGCATAATTACAATGGGAAAAACAATATACAAGTCCTCCTAAAGGGGCACACAGGGTTTTTCAAAGTGCAAATCACCTATCCACAGGGTTTGATAGAGGCGGCAACCAACACCAAAATGTTGCCCATTACCATAAGTTTCGAGATTCCATGTAAAAAAAAATCCTGCCTAGAGGTTATAACATAGTGTAGTAACCATTACATTTCTATTGGTTTTAACATATCCTTTTTGCAATAACTAAGTTCGGTCTCCTGGCTTTTGTCATACCTTTTCATTATAAATAAATCAGGCCTATAGCCTTAATTATTCTTGTCACCATAACCAACTCAGTCCTACTTTAATGAGCATAAATTTTCCACAAAGCATAAAGGTCCAATGTATCACTTTTTGTCATTGTAAGCACTCAACTTCTGACCAATTAAATGCTGTACTCAAGGGAATCAATATGTGAGTGGGGACTAAGCCCTGTCTCAGTAGTGCTTCTTAGAGTTATTTTTCTATTGATAGCATATGGTCTGGTGATAGCTGCACTGTCATGGCTGACCTAAAACATGCTAAGACTGGAACTGGGACAAAGTATGGTAGACTCAACAATGCACACAGTCAGATGGAGCTTAGCAATTTGGCCATGCGAGCAAAGGTACACTACTCTAGAACTTGGGAGTTTTTAGAGAACTTCAACTTCACTACAGAGAGCGTCTCGATGGTACATACAGTCAGAGGTCTCAGTGGTGATTGTGTTGGTCTGATTGCAAAGCTGAAAGTGAGCAGTGAGCTCCAAAGCAACGTCATCATACGCCCTCTGTGGGATCCCTTGACAGCCTTTCTGACCATACTTGTTTTTTCAGTGTGCATTGTATATGCGTGATGGTCAATCCATTTGATAGTTGCAGTAATAAAGATGGGCCTAACTTTTCTACACCAAAGGTGTAAATCTGAGGATTCACATCATGGTAGAGGGTATTCTTATAATCGCCCTCTGCCACTTTAATAATAAAGATTTTATTCAATATCTTCTCTGATCGTTCCATCAAGCATACAAAAACATGGGAGTCTATCTTCATTTCCATATAATAATTTACAGGATTATGCTTAACATTACCATAACCCTTACAAATACAATCATTGTGGAGGTGTTGGTGGTGTGTTTTATTCCTTGAATTATCATGTGTTGGATTCATTCACAAAAAAGGTAATTTTCCAAGAGCTTGAGGGTCATCACAATGAAAAGTGACGAGACGTAGGTGGGGGAAACAGTAGAAAGAGTTATGCAATATAAATTGGGCCCTAGAGCCAAAATGAAGTAAATCAATTTTTCCCCATTTGTCTTAATCTGAAACGGAGAATGTGGCCAACATGATCTGCTACTTCTTCTCTTCATTGGATAAGGGCACACAAACTGTGAATTATTCGCTACTCACATAATAATTAAAGGAGCAACCGCAGTGTGTTCTGCTCCTCAAATGTCAGAGATAAGATCACATTTGAGTCAAAGCCAGTGCCAAATTTCTCTCTCACGGACCGTGCATGATCAGAGAGAGATTCTCACAGAGCGAGCAATTTCATCGTGAATACAGTTGTTGGAAGGCACACATAAGCTGAGCACAGAGGTCAGAGAAGCCAAGTATGCTTCCACAAGCCAGTGGTTAAAATAGTGAAGTTCTCTCAGTCAAGAGGCTGTCCCTCTCCTGCAAAAGTGCTTTCATCTGACAAGGTAACGTTTTATGAGAAAGGACAAACATATCAGGAAAATAGGCAGGAGTAGAGGGACAGATGCTGAAGGGACAAGGAATGGGGGGCATATTTACAAGCCCCTAACACCACTGGAGCGTCACTTTTTCTGATGCTCCAGTGGCGTTGCGCCATTTCACATATTTACAAGGTGGGGCTAAGCCACTTAACCTGGCTTAATGCCACCTTGTAAAGATGCCTCTTTCCGCCTCAGTCCGATGCGGCAAAGGGGTGGGCAATGGGTGTTGCTGTTGGTGGTCCACCGCAACACCCATTGCATTTTGACCCTGCCACAGATTTACAAGGGTGGGTCAGAGCCAAAAACTAAGGCCAGGTAATACCTGGTCTTAGGATGGCAATACGAGGAGAAATTATTAATTTCTCCTCGTTTTTTGCTCTTTCTATGTGTGCTGCATTCTGCAGCACACATAGAAAGATCAAATCGCCATATTGATTGTTTATGCGCAGGAAGGTGTCCCTTCCTGCACATAAACAATCTCCCCTGCAGCGCAGGCACCCTTGTGACATGTCGCAAGGGACTCTGCACCGGTGCTAGGCAGCCTTTTTCGAGCCAGTACTAGGGGAAACTCAGGGGTGCGCTGTACTTTTGTACATACGGCGCATCCCTCTGTTTAAAAAATGTCGGACATGGTGTTGCCAAATTTGGCATAACAGCGCGCCACAGCATTTTTTTGTAAATATGCCCCCGGAACTTTCAATGGTGACTGAAAAAAGCAGCACTACAGGGAGACAGATGGAAATTTTCCTCTCATATATTATATTCTCTACCTATCCAGAGAGGAGCAAGCTAGCAGCTCTCGATGACAGGTTTAGGGTTTGACAACAGCATCTAAGGGGTGTATATGCTCAGGGGGCAATGTGCTGCATGCCCCCTCTAGCGCGTGTTCATCAACAATCTATCTGAAAGTGTGTGAGTTCTCCGTGTTTGCAACGTACTCAAGTGGCCATCTTCCCTGTAGTTCACCATGGACCACTGGTGCAACACTGCACCATGGACTTAGACGAGACTCTCCTACAAATCTAGAGAGCTCAGTAGGGTACAGGGGAAGGTCCTGCACCCCAGAGCCACCTTACCTCAACCAGCAACCAAGCCTATCAAGATCAGAGAAACAGATCCAGGAAGGTGCACCAGCTGCATATCACACTGAGGGGCTTATTTACAAGGCCCTTGTGCCGCCGGTGTGCCACTTTTAATATGGGGAAAAGTGACGTACCTGCGGCGCAAGGGGCTTGTAAATAAGCCCCACAGACTCCCCTACAACACCCATAGACCAAAACTGGGACCCACTAAACAGCCACATAACAGATTATTAAATGTCTGTGTAAAGAGGCTGTGCCACGTTGAGAACAAATCGTATAATAGATATAGTACATAACGCCGTGGCTAGATTGGGCTGTGGGCTAATCATCTCGGCGTCTATAGGAACTGTGTAAAATAGAACTGTGCAATCAGGGGCCATATTATGTGAAATGGTGCAAGGTTCTGGCATACACTAAGCGCATTCTGATAGGATAAACCTGGCTCAGATCGATACTGTGCAACATGTTACTCAGTGCTTTAAATGGGAAAAAAATAGTGCAGGTACTCATTTAAATGTGGCCAGTGGGCGGGGCTAGGGGTGGGGCTAAAGGCAAGACATGCAAAGCTTATTGACTTATATACTAGTTGCAGCACATACCAACACACAGAAATGTGTTTCTATAAACAAAACAGGTTAATTTGTTATACAAAACGAAAGTCAAACAGTGAAATTTTAACATTTCCTTATTTTGTAATATTTCTCTCGGTTTTCTCTCACATAAAAACACACACACACAAGCAGGCAAGCAGACAAACATAAGCAGACACTCACACAAAAGAATCAGGTGAGATTAAAGCCCTTTTAATCTCCTTACCTCCCTGGCAAGCATCTGCACTGGGCACAAAGCAGCACTGAAGACAGACAGACAGAGGGACAGACAGGAATTTTAGCAGGTATCCCCCTAGAAGAGGCTGGAGTATTGCAGTAGTGGCCCGTGGAGGGTGTGCCGCGGGGCGGTGGGGCGGGCGGGGGAGGAGCAGGGTGGGGGGTAGTAAACTATGTCATAGTGCCAAATGCGATGCAGCGCGCGCAACGAAATTCATTTTATTTATTTATTTGTGTACTTACCTCTGTACGGCCGTATGCCGTAGTTTACTACCCCCCACCCTGCTCCTCCCCCACCCTGCCCCACCGCCCCACGGCACACCCTCCACGGGCCGCTACTTGTTCTATCATGCGCATGAGATGGCCCCCTCCTATTAGGGCAAAACAACAAGTGAACCGTTGGTGGCGCTCTGGGACGCTTCAATAATCGGGCCCTTGCTCTCTAGTGGGTGACTGGCAAGAGTAAATCAAGATCACGTTGCTCCACTTTTGCCACAGTCGAATGTTTTTTAAATGAAAAGTACCCTGGCAGCTAATTCATTTACTATTAGCATGCAAGAAAAGGGTGCAAAACATGTTTGCTCCATGTTTGCCCTGGGTAAATTTTGTATTAATCCGTAGTAAGGCTCTGCCATAATAAGGGCTACAGTCTGGGGCTGACAAAGTACTTGCTAAGATGTGCCAGTTGTTGTATTATTCATAATAATAAAATGATTTAATTTAAAGGTTTCATTAAAAATAAAATATGAAATAAAACATTTCACCTGCCATTTAAAACCGTGTTTTTTCTTTCCTCTAAAAAGTCGTTGAAGACGGAATTATTTATCCATAGAGTTTCAAGAATTCAATCTGGGCAGCTCTCAAGGTGCCACATTGTGGGGGTTTGAGCTGTGCAGGTTTGTTTGCAACATTTTTGCTCTCTGTTTTACTGTATTTCGCACTCTTCTTTAACTTCCCCTCAAACCATAGAATGGAGAGTTAGAGAAAAGCCACACATTCCAGGCTATATGTAGAACAGAGCGGCTGTTTGTCCCAAAATACCGTCATTGAGCTGACTGCAGCACACACAAATTACAAGCCATTGCTAATCACAAAGAGTCTGCCCGCCATTTTGGTTTAGTAAATGACAGTGAACAGCTGTGCACGCTTTATTTTCCTCCTCAGCCACACGCACCTTATGAGCTCTGGAGCTTCTCGAAAGAGAAAAGAAGTAAAAGGTCCAAAGTGAAAGTGACTCTTTTTTCCGTGGCTTTTGAGGATTTTTTCTGTTAAGAAATGTGCGCAGATCTGTGGCTAGGGACTCACAGCCATGAGCAAACCGGACTGGAAAGGGACAAGTGTACTGAATGTTTGCCTACAGTTTCATTCGAAGACCCCTTTTAATTAATGGCCAGGAGGACTGAAATTATTTTCCTAGTAGTTCATTATGAGCCTCAATCATGAAACTCATAAAAATGCCAAAATCTATGAATAATAGAATTTGAGAAGGTATTTAGAGTTTAGGAGTTCCTTGAATGTTCCCACTGGTATGCCTGTTGACTTGTACAATTCACGGGGCCTAGTCACAAAGTCATTTTCAATAGTAAATCAGGTTCAGGAGTGAAAATGGCAGAATTTAAGGACTTATTTATAACCCCCTGCGCCGCCGGTGCGTCACTTTTTGTGGCGCACCGGCGGCACATTGTGCAGGCCCATATCTACAAGCCCACGCAAAGCCACTTTGCGTAGCTTTTCATGGCCTTGTAGAAATGGTGCAAGGCAATGCAGCGCAAGTCGCTGCATTGCCTTACACTTCATCAGTGAGGCACACCATGTGCGTTGCAGGGGGTGTTCCCATGCAACACCCATGAATTTTGATGCATTCCCAGATTTGCAGGATTCTGTAAACCTGGGAATGTCTCAAAAGCCTATGCCTCCCCAGGGGTGGCGTAAGGGTTAATTGTATGTGGGAAGGTGTCCCTTCCCCCACAAAAACAACCTGATTTCAACACAGACACTCTTGCACCATGGTGCAGGGGTGCCTGCATTGGTGCAAGGCAGCCGCTTGTGCGCCAGCGCAGTAGAAGATGACAGGAATGCACCGTATCTCAAAGATACGCCGCATTCCTGCCCTTTTCTTTTGATGTAGGGCAGCGCAGCAGGAAGGCTTGTGGCACTGCCGTACATCAAAATGTTGTAAATAATGCCCCTAGTAGTACTAGGCATTCACGAAGGGTAACCTAGCAGTTGTAAATTAATTTACTACTGTGTGATTGTACACCATAATTAGATGTGAAAATCATTAGAAAGTTTTGTGAGTACCAAGAAACTTACGGGTTTTCACCACCTTAATTATGAACAGCCAATAGCCCTTCTCTTAGTGTTACCACTTTTGAAGGAAAGTAGGATGTAGTTGAACGGTGGAGAAACATGGTCAGCCAGGGATGAGAGAGCATGGGATGCGCACTCAGGGAGATATTTACAGGGAGCTTGCGCTGCCGTTGCGTCATTATTTTTGACACAGCGGCAGCGCTGTGTTAGCTCCATATTTACAATGCAACACTTTGGCCAAATGCGTCAGTTTTTCAGGGCCTGCGTCAAAAAAAACCTGCACGGCATCCAGCTGCGTCACGGAGAAATTAATGTATGCAGAGTGGGTGTTCCATCTGAAAAACTCATTTGAAACTGATGCAGTGAGATTTACAAGATTTTCCTCATTTGACACATCTGTCAGATGTGTCTTGCAAAGCCTGCACTTCCTACACCTCCTAAACCCAGGCGAAGGGACTGACGCCATGGATTTCAAACAAGAATCTGACTATTTGACGTCACTTCACACCCTGGAGGATGTCTGTTAATCACAGCCCAACTAGTTGTGGTTGGTCTACACATGTGCCAATCATGTTGTAGGACCCCTTGACCAACCTGGTACCATGGCACCAATGATTTCATCATCCACTGCAGCAAAGCTATCTGACATTGTGTATTGTTTGCAAGGGACAGGCTAGGATTCTTACTTCTCCATGGAGGAAGGGGTCCCCAAATCCAGGTCTGCATACTCCAAGGGACAACAGGTAAGTACACATATAAGGTAAGTAATACATGTATTTCCACATTACTTTATACCATATACTTGTATTCATTCACATTACACTGTCACTCACGATGTTACATTTACTCAGGTCTCCATATACACATACGTAGACTATGCAAACTGTAAAGTGATAGATAGCCATAGTGCATACACTACATCCAGTACCAATGTGAGATTGTAATTGGTCCTATTCCACCATTTTCCAGTCTTTCACATTGGTCCTAACACATTAGGCTACTTGCATCAGTCAAAACTGACGCAGCGCCTCTGGATTTTGACGCATCGCTAAAGTTGCGTCAGTTGTGAGGCCAACTGCAGCGATGTGCCACTTTTGGGCTGATTCGTTACAGCAAAGTTCCAACAGATGCGTCACAATTTCTGATGCACCTTGGGTCCTTGCACCATGGTGCCCTGTACTGTAAATACGGCGCATCCAAGGCGTCATAAGAGATTTCTGCGCATCACAACTATTTTTGATACATCGATGCCACAACGCAGCGATACAAAATTTCTTGTAAATATGCCCCTAACAATTGTGACTATCTGGTGCACCTCCACTGTGCAATAGATTTCTATTAATGGAGCTATTTGGGAATTCTCATCTGAGCTTGGAATGGTGCTTACAATCGGAACATTTACAGACTATCCTACCAGCCATATTGACTTGGTTTATTCTATTGGTAACATACTTGAGAATCCCTCAACACTAGCCTGCACTTTCCACACAATAAACGTGCTAATGTAATCTAATAAGGTCTTGATCTATAGCATTAGTTGTATGAGAGCTCATGTAGTTTCCACAAAATGAGTTAGGGAGGGCACCGCAGTGAGAGGGGCTTTGACTCTGCCCTTTTTCTGTACCATTTGATTGAGCTGCAGTTGTGTTAGCTATCCATGAGGTAGTTCCATTACACATAACCGATATAGACATTTTTAACACAGACTCCTGGTCAAATACAGTAGGCTGGCGTTTTACATGATGTACCCCTGTGAAAAACACTGTACTAATTGGTTTTCTGTTGGGAACTCTGACAAATAGATAAGGAAAGGGGTTCATATGGTTAACGCTGACAAACACAGTAGGAAGGGGATTTACATTGTGAACTGCGTGGTAAATGCAATAGGAATGCTATTTACATTGTTCAAAATTCAGACAGCTCCTAACACAGATTTCTAGTTCAGAAAGGGCTAGAGAAGTCTAGTTTCAACCATGTACATTTGTAATTTTATATCTGGTGTTTAGTTGATTTGTTAACTGTTACTGTGTGCTTTGTGTTGTTCTGAGTTTCTGACCCACACCTGCTCCCTGAGTATACATTGGACTGCTTGCAGCGCTAACCTGAGGGTCAAGTGCTACAGAGGTGAACTTGTTGCTCACAGCATAACATAGCGTAACATAACATGGCATAACACTCGCATGCCTCTTGGCGCTGAAATAGCAGATGCTTATTGGGTGACAGTGATGTAGGGGTGGTGAAACATGCGGGGCATTGGTGGATGGGGCAGCCTACCAACAGTCACCGAACAAACATTCTTGAAAGTTATTATATGGGCTGCCTTGGTCATTAATGCCCACTATCTGTGGTCAGCTCGTTTAGGGAAAACACACCATCAAGGCTAACAACCAGACTCACAATAGAGGAAGCATCCTTACCCTCCTCGCATATTATCAGTCTTGCACTACCAAGAGCTCTCCTGCACCCATCAGAGCAGCACTTTGACACTACAGACATCACTCTTACAGACCTGCTGGCTTTGCCTTTGCTTGTCAACGGATTTGGACAAAATACAATTGCTGCAAGCCCCTTATCAAACAGGTAAAAAAAACTCTCTCCCCTCTCTTTCTTTCTGTCACCCACTCCCTCTGTCTCTTTTACTTCTCCCCTCTTTCTCCTTTATTGTCTATTTCTGTTCCCCTCCTCTCCTCTCTGCCTCTGTCATTCTCTCCCTTTCCTATTCTCTCTCTCTCTTCCCACTTAGTCTGTCTCATTGTCCCTGTCTCTACATCTCAGTCTGTATCTCTCCTCTTCTTCTTCTCTCTCTCTCTCTTTCTCCCTCTCTCTCTCTCTCGTCGTCTTTCCATCTCTCTATTTTTCTCTCTTTCCATAACGTACTCATGCTTGACTGCCTCTTACAAGGGGAGGAGCCCAGAGAAGAACATAAAAAATCCGATCTAAAGAATATTCAGAATACAAACCTCGGTTTGGAACAAGGAGGAAAACATCGCAAGGCCTTTGAAGTAAAGACCGGCGAGCCGTGCAGAAATCACTCAAAAATATCCTTCCCTTCCTCACTTGTCATCATAACTCAGTCCAGCATGTGGGTGATTTTATGAGCGGAAAACAGAGAGAGAAAGAGCTAGCGATGCATTAGGCAGCTCTAGTATTCTGTGCTCTGCAGCGCCAAGTTATAATTGATGGGATATCCTGCCTCATGCCATGTAAGACCCTGAGATTATGAGCTTTAGTCAAACATATCTCAGTTTATGCACACGATGGCCTTATTTTCAAATAAAATGATCAAAAGCTTAGGAAAAAGGATGTACCAGTAAAGTGTCTCACTGTGTATTTGGCACTAGTCACACAGATTAAAATAGCTCCAATGTTCTTAGTACATGCGATTTCAGCATATTGTTTTTGCTAAATCAGCGTGAGATACGGTGTTTTCTATAGGGAAAATTGCAATATTTAAATTTTTTGATAGCCTGGTGGTTTCTAGTAACACTATTATTAAAGAAGCTTTGAATTGACAACCCAGCATGATTTAATGGGCTTAAAAAGACTCACTGTGAAGACAAATGCTTTAAAAATGACATGCGTCATTGCACATTCTGGGATTGATTTGCAAAATTGTTTGCACTAACATTTGGCTCACGTCTGCATAAAAAAATAATAGTGAGCACACTAATGTTTGGCTTAAGTCTGCATAAAAAAACAATTCTTTATAGCAAATGCCAATCCTTGATTCTGTAATCTCTCTATAAAGGGGATATTCCATTGGTTTTAAATTTAGGATTGAGTTGTAGCTGAAAGGGGGCCGTCTGAATGGTTAGCCTTGCAGTGCAAAATAGAGCGAGCACCCGCAAAAGTTTAGGGACATTCACAAAAACTTTGCATAACATTTCCTTCCATAAAAAACACTAATTTATTCTGGTAAAAAGGTGAAGTACACTCCTTTCCAGACCGTGGAAGGCTTTGAGACACCCAGGGAATTTAATAGAAAGTGATTCTTCACAGGGGAAGATGTTGATCACATGTTGTCTCTTATCATTTCTGATTTAACGTCTTCCAGATTCATCAATAAAAATCTCCTTCCATTTCCCTTATTTTGACTTTCTTGGTAGCATATGCTTAAGTTAGCCTGCATTGCATTTCCGTCAACTGCCGTTAATGCTTGAAAAAGAGAATTACTGCAGGAGAGGTTAGGAAGTGCAATATGTGCATTTTAGTTACTTTTTTTTTTTTTTTTACTTTCCCAAGCAATATTCTCGTCTTTCACTATGTATTTTTGCGACAGTGGTGGACCCATTGACTTGACTGCACTTCTTGATCTCCCCTTCACTTTGTGGCTCTTGTATCAAAAGTGAGTCAAAGTGATCCACAGAGCTTTCTTGCCATGGCATATGTGGATGGACTATGAGTGTAGGCTCTTGTTGGCCAGGTAAGTCAGACAAGGAGTAGCTTGGACTGTATGTCAGGGGAATCAGCATATGCCAGAGTGGGATCATTAATCTTATCAGGGCGCGCAATCCGCCGGCGGAATGAGCATGGTGTGTGTAAATGTGAAATGGACCCTGTGTATCAGTTACAAAAGAATGGGTTTGGAGTAGGCCAACCATGATTGAAGGGGAAATACCAGGTCTAGCAAGAGATGCCTGAATGGTAGAGTGAAACAGATAATGTTGTCGGGGAAAGTTGGGAGTGAATTAAGACTGGACAGTTAATCGTAAAGCACTAAGATTTCAGAGTTAATTTGAGGGTGAGGTTAGGGGATGCAGACACCAAGGAAGGATCTATAGCTTGCCATCAATTAAATGAATCCCAATCATACCAATGGAACCAGAGAGCTTGAGCTGACCTGGAGGGGCCTGGGGTGCCCTGTCCTCCAGTGATTCCTGGTGTTACAGAGAGTTTTTCTTTTATGAGTTTCATTGTGAGATCTGTGCATGGCCATGTGAAAGGAACACATGGTCTTGATTCCACTTCTGGTACAGTGTGCTCTTTATAGATAATGTGATAAAACCATCTACCCGGTGACCACCTTTTATTTCGGCTCTTTCTATATTTTATTAAGTTCCAAAGTTTGTATGCGTGTATTACATTACGTATTTGTCTCTTTTTGATACATTGCGCATATGGTGAATCATTATTATACACATCATCACGAATATCTGTTAATACTTCTTGTCAGCATCTAAACAGTGTTAATAACTGTGATTACGGTCATGCACTTACAAACATTGATCCTGGTATTAGAAGTATATCTACGTAATTTTTAAAGAAACTTCAAAACCCTCCCGTTAACTCCCTTCCACAAAAATTCCCTCCCATCAACCATTCCCTAAAACTTTGCCGCTGTGGTCTGATTAGCCATGTCCATAGTTACAACATGTTGGGGTGTTGGTTCCGGTGTCGGGGAATGACGGGGGAGGGGAGGGGAGGAGGGGGGGAAGAAGAGGAGAAAAGTCATGCATATCACGCTTCATGCAGGGTCACTTTGCGTAGTCTGTTGATCCTCAGCCTCTTCGCCCGACTCCAGTCTAAATTGTTCTATCAACTGGGCCCATTCCATGGAAATCGTTTTTTTCCTTAGTCCTCTAAATTCTTCGCGTTGTAGCACTTCCCTTTCGGCTGTGGCCCATTAAATAACTTCTTCCCTCCACCTTCCTTTACGAGGTGCGGTGCGGGATTTCCAGCGTTGTGTGATTAGCCTATTGGCTAGCATCAGGGCGAATCCTGCAAAGCGGCGCAACAGTGCTGCCTTTTTGGGGAGAGGAAAAAGGCCCAGAAGGCAGGCCTCTATAGTGGTCCAAGGGGAGCGCTCAGTGATTTGGGTAAGACTTCGTGTGATCTCAGACCAAAACTCTCTCAATGAGGGGCAAGCCCATAACATGTGAATAAAGTCAGCGTTTGGTCCAGAGCATCGTGGACAGTCCGTGGAAGCGGTAGGGTACATTTTCTGTATTATCAGCGGTGTGAGGTAAGCCCTGTGCAATATTAACAGCTGTTTTGTTTTTAGTTGGTAATTGCGGGAGACCCGTCTGGGGTGTTCTAGGGTCTGAGCACACTCTCTGGCATCCAATTCCCTAACTATCGCTATTTCCCATTTTTGACGAAGGGCAAGTAATGGGGTACGCAGATGTTCCCTCAGCCTACGATATAGCCACCGGACCAAGTGACTCCCGCGCCCCATTATGTGGATTGCCTGTAGCAATTGAAAGGTGGAGGGTTCCCTCTGGTCCACTAACCAATACCTGCGAATAAACTGTGTGATAGCCGCATGTGTCAAGAATAATGTGTCTGGAACTGCGTTAGTCCGTACAAACTCATCATGAAGCATCAGGTTACCATCCAAAAATAAGTCACCCACCATCTCTGTGCCAACCTGTGTCCAGCTCCGTAATCTAGTAGATGACAATATTCTGCGCCTGGTGGGCAAGCCACAGAGTGGGATATTTGGGGCATATGGTATAGGTATTTTCACATATTTTAATGCCTGTTTCCAGTAATGTAGTGCTATATGTAGGAGAAAAGGAGGATCTCTCACCCTATCGGCCCCGGTACATAACAGTGCCTGCAGTGTTCCAAGTTGTAGTCCCTCTGGGGAGTAAGCAATTTCGAATAGATTGTGGCCAGCTAACCAGTATGCAAAAACAACAATTGATGGACAGAATGCAGAACAATGTCATACATTCACCCCAGTACAGAGATCTGGGCCTAAATCCATAGTTTTTTTGCTCACCATGCCATTCCAGTTTGGACCCAGCCATATGCAAATCAGTCTTGACCCTGCGCCGAATGGGAACAGTCCAGCCCGAACTGCCAGGCCAGGTCCTCCCTGGACAGGAAACAAGCATCCTAGGACCGGTTTCGGGCTTTCAGCCCTCATCAGCCAGGATAGCTTGACTCCAGTGGCATGGAGAGCACAGGACCCACGTCTGGGCATACCCGTCCCACTCGGGGTGACAAATGCAAAAACAACAATTGATGGACAGAATGCAGAACAATGTCATACATTCACCCCAGTACAGAGATCTGGGCCTAAATCCATCGTTTTTTTGCTCACCATGCCATTCCAGTTTGGACCCAGTCATATGCAAATCAGTCTTGACCCTGCGCCCAATGGGAACAGTCCAGCCCGAACTGCCAGGCCAGCTAACCAGTATGCCAGCCATTGCAGATGTCCAACGATGCAATACGCCTTAAAATCAGGTGCACCCATACCTCCCGCGGAGGTCGGCAACTGCATCTTGGCCAAAGCTAGTCTATGTCGACCCGTTCCCCAGAATAAAGAGGACAGTAAGGTATCAAGTGCTTTAAAAATTCTTGCCGGAAGGGCTACAGGGAGGTTCACAACTTGATATAGGAGTCTGTGCAGTATGACCATTTTAGACACTGTTAGGCGGCCCGCTATTGTTAATGGTAAAGTATTCCAGAACGCAACCTGAGACCGGAGGGAATTAATAGTCCTAACCACGTTTCCATCTATGGAGTCCATGCTGGACCTTAAATGTGTATTCCAAGGTACTTAAAAGTAGTGGGCTCCAATCTGAACCATAATAGACCGAACTGCAGATTGGGCCTATTGTGTGTATCATAAAAGGAGTACGCCACAGACTTTGAGGCATTAAGATGTAAGCCGGATATTTCCCCAAATTGTGAAAATAAGGAGGCTATAAGTGGCATGTCTATATTCAGATCTTTAAAATATAATAATATGTCGTCAGTGTAAAGTGATACCGAATGAGTTGTTGTTCCTGTTGGGATGCCATATGGGGTCATAATGCAACGCAGATGTTGCGCTAGGGGCTCCAATGCTAGCACGAACAATAAAGGCGACAGGGGTCAACCCTGCCGCGTTACACGATATATATGATATGCGGGAGAGATAGTGGTGCCCGTTCTGGTGCGAGCTGTGGGATCAGTGTAAAGCAATTTCACCCAATTGCAGTATTCCCGGGGTAATCCAAACTTGGCCAGTACGGCCAGCATATATGGCCAACTCAGGGTATCAAACGCTTGACGTATGTCTAATGACAGACATCCCGCTTGTGGAGTTAGTATATGGGCTGAGTGTATCAAAGCGTGGAGACGGCGAATATTTAGTGAGGTGCTACGTTTGGGTATGAACCCACATTGATCTATATGTATTAGTTTAGGTAGCAGGGGAAGCAATCTCGACGCTAACATTTTGCTGAGAATTTTATATTCTGTGTTGAGAATCGATAGAGGTCTATATGACGTAAGATCAGTCGGGCTTATTGGGTTTCAGCAAGGAAGTCACTATTGCCTCTTTGGTCGTGGGAGGCAGCGTGCCTTCTGTGAGTGAGGTGGTATAGAGTTGTAATAATTTCGGAACTAGTGGTGCTGCATAAGTTGAGTAGAATTCAATGGGGAGCCCATCTGAACCCAGAGTTTTGTTACGGGCCAGTGCCTTTATAGCACTACGGATGTCCGCTAGGGTAAGTGGGGCTGCCAAGTCTTCGGCATTCGTGTCTGAGATAGCAGGGAGTTCTACCGTTCCAAGAAATAGCGTAATTGTTTCTGAGGTATCAAGGGGAGGAGCTGTGTAAAGCTTCCTGTAGTATTCCTGAAATGCTCTGTTTATTTCTGCTTGGGAAGTGACCAAGGTATAATGGCTGTCGTGGACTGCTAGGATCGGTGTGGGTGATGTGTGCGGTTTTATCAATCACGCTAATAATGTGCTGGTCCTATCTGCTTCTGCGTTAGTGCGTAAGGTGTATGCATGTAGGTCAATCGGTCGTAGGCATTCCAGTAATTCGGCGTATTTTATTCTAGCCTCTTGTAGTTCTTCCGCTCCTTTCGTGTCTGTCTGGGCTGCTAGTTCCAGTGCCTGCAAGTTATTCTCTAATTCCGTTATGTCTCGGGTTATCTCCTGCCTGGCACCCACTAATGTCCCCATGGAGACTCCCCGTAGTGTCACTTTAAATGCTTCCCCTTCCAGCGATCTAGTCGTGGCCATGTCCTCATCCTCATCAAAATATGTAGTGATGGCTGTTGCTGGTGTAGTACGAAACACTTGGTCTTCTAACTTTAAGGGCTGCAAACGCCACGTCGGTATAGGCGTGGGTATACGGCCCCAGCTTATTGATAATTCTATTGGATTATGGTCAGATATGGTTTTACCTAAATAAGTACTCTGCATGATCGCTGGAAATAAGTCTGGAGTACAAAGGAAGTGATCAAGACGGGTATGCAAATTGTGTGGATGGGAATAATAGGAATATTCACACATATTAACATGTTGTAATCTCCAAATATCTAGCAAACCCCATCCCTGTGCCCATCTAGTTAGGTTAGTAGCTTGTGTGGTAGCGTTAGTATTCGGTAGGGGAGGGTGGGACCGGTCTAGGAGTACATCGAATGCCGCATTAAAATCCCCTCCCAATATCCACGGGCACTGGGTCCAATCTGAGAGAGCCCAAGACACACGGGACAGCATAGCATCCTGATCTACATTTGGTGCGTAGATGGATCCCAAAACTACTTGCTTGCCATCTAGGGCCCCACCCAGTAGCATATATCTGCCTTGCTCATCTATTCTGCTCTCGCTGTGGGAGAAGGGAACTCCGGCCCGTAACCAGATCGCTGCCCCTCTCGAAAAGGTGGAATACGCCGTTGCATAAAGCTGGCCTCTCCAGTGTCTCTGCAGTTTATTGGTTTCTGAGGTTATTAAATGTGTCTCTTGAGGGTATACTATTTGGGCTTTACGGCAGTGTAACTGTGCAACAATTCTATGACGTTTGTGTATCGCCCCCATCCCCCAAACATTCCAGGAGATAATAGTATAAGATTTGGTGGTCGACATCATTTAAAAAATACTTGCAAAGGCATCCCCAACCCACCCTCCACCCCCCAAACACAGCACCGCAGACTACAGGTGGAGAGAGCAGCAGCAATTTAACTAATACAACTATATCCCAATACTGGGTCCAACGATACAACTTTGCTCGACCAAACTGTGCAAGAAACATAAACATTTTACACTTTAAACAGTTGCTTTCACTTGAGGGGTAAGCTGCGTTCTTGGTTTACGTATGGAACATTTGTGATAAGTGGATGTGCCCAGGACAAGCCGGGCCACAGGGCTTGTCAAATCCTTCTTATTGTACATCTATAATCCCATGGCTATATCATACTATGACTAGTGCTGGCTGGAAACTAATTGACATAATTATTGAGTTTTTGCGGGCATGCGTAAAATGACTATGTTATGTGGGGGCACAGTCTCATTGTGTTCGCTATAGGGTCAGCCCAACGGATCGTTGCTTAGTTGCGTGGTCTCTGACGGAAACAGTGCCACACTCCTTCCTGAGTCTGAGTCAGAGTTCACCTCATCAGAAGGGCTAGCGCTAATAGGCGGGCGGAGAGTTCGGATTGCCGTGGCGGACCAGAGGGCCTCCTGTCTACCCTCCAATACTAGCTGACGAGCCGGAGGACTGGATCCAGTGCTTTGTGTCATGAGTCCTTTTCTTCGCCTCCGAGGGACTCGTTGCGCTTTCTGTTGTGAGTTCTCTGGGCGTCTGGCAGGTACTGTAGCAGGGAAGTTCCTGTCTAGCCAGTCCCATGCGCTTTCCGGTGTGTCGAAGAATAAGGAACATTGATTATAAATGATTTTTAATTTGGCCGGGAATAGAAGAGCAAATGTAAGGCCCGCTGCCCTGACCCGAGCCATGACTTCCATAAACGAAAAACGTTTGTGTTGGACCGCTTGTGTGTAGTCCGGGAAGATTGAAATTCTGGCATTATCTACCTGTAGCGGGCCATTGTCCCTTGCAGCTTGCAACACATGGTCTCGATCTCTATAGTTCAAGATCTTGGCCAATATTGGTCGAGGGTTTGCACCAGGGATGGGTCGACGTGTGGGGACCCAATGGGCCCTTTCAACAGTAAAGAGCGCGGACAAACCAGTAGGGGCCACACTAGTTTTTAGCCACACTCCTATATAAATCGTCGGGTTGGGGCCCTCTGTCTCCTCTGGGAAGCCCACTATTCTAAGCTTATTGCGCCGGGTCCGGCCTTCTGCGTCATCTGCCCGGGCCTGTAAGGATTCGATCTGTTGACGCATGTGTTTTAACTGATCATCATGATCTTTCACCTGTGGTAACATTGTGTCAAGTGTTTGCTCCCTTATCTTGACTTTATCAGCTAATTTTCTGTGATCATCTTTGAGTAGATTAAGCTCCACTGAGATCATGCCTATTTGATGTTCAATCGCGGACCTGGAGTCACAGATTTCTTGCAGAATCATGTCCAGCTTATCAACTGGGGGATTGGGTGTGGCCCTTTTTCCCGTCAGTCGAGAGCGCACAGACGAGGTCTCTGAAGGAGGTGAGCGGGATTCAGCCCTACCGGACCTCGAGGTTGTTCTGGTCTTCCCTCTACCCATGACTGTAAGTGGACCGGAGGGCAATGAGTTATGATTTTGTATTTCGGAACACGTCACCAGTCGGAGCACTGAGTCTATTATTTGTTGAGTGAAGACAAAGGTTCAGACAAGGCCCAGAAGAGCAGAAGGCTGATATTTATAAGAGCTCACTGCCCCCCTCTTAATTCACAACTTGCGACAGTGCTCAGTTCTATTACTGGTTCGGAGGAGTATAGGCATTTGTTTCATGAGGTACCGGTGCGAATTATCTATGGGCCACTCCCGGTGATGAGGCCCAACTTCTCAGCCCCTCCAGTTTACGGTACATATAATATCCGTAGTGTTGTTTTTCTCCTGGGGGGACCTCTTCACACACACTATGAGTCTATTGAGGGCTTATGGTGTTCGCGGGGGCCGCACCAGATGTACTTCGATATGCCAGGGAAGGTCTCACCTAAGTGTTATATTCTGCCCATGGGGGCCCCACTAGTCACTGTAGCTAAAGCCGCAGTCCAGTGATCTGTTCCCGGGTCAGGTGCGCTTTCGTTTAGCAGGCTCAGGTCAGCGGTTTCAATAGACCCAGGTTAACTCAGGGATCGGGGCCATGTTCGTGTTCTGGCATAGCAGCAGCATCCCAGGAGGGAGCAGGTAGGTTTTTATAGGCTCTCAATATCCCCACCTGAATCTAAGTGCCCAATGGATCTATGGCAATTAATAGTGGGAGGCCACTGGCGCAGTTCTACGTCTCCTCACGTACCTTAACGTTTATAGGGCTCAGTCACATCCTGGTGGGGTACACTACTGCCATTGCTGGCCTCTACCCTGGAGTCACTGGAGCCGTTACCGGGGGGGAGGAGAAACAATGTTGTGATCCCCTCCCGGGTCAGGTGTTTCTCCGAGACGGGGCCCCGGCAGACTCCCCCTCGGGCTCTGGGTTCCTCCAATGGTCTACTGCGATCTCAGTGTTCAACCGGCTGCCGAGGGCCCCTCAGTGCCATATACGGGGGTCCTACATGTGGGTGTACGCCGTATTCATGTCTGCCCGAATCAGCGCCGGTCTCCGAGAAGTCCGCCGCCTCGGTGTGTGCCCCCGGTGCAGGTCCGTCACCTCGTCGAGCACCCCGCAGTCCGGGGGCCGGCCGGCACCCCGCAGCAGTCTTCCTCAGGGTCTGCTCTCTAATTATCAGGCCGCAGATTGCTCACCAGGCTGGGCTGAGCGTCATGTCTGCAGGCTGGATCAAGTCAGCGCTCAACGGCAGCATGGGTCCCTCACCCCAAGTATAACCAGCCAGGCCGCATTGCCGTCACAATTCTTCTGGGGCACCCGCAGGGTCACTGCGATGTAGTCCGCTCCAGTGGGGGTCTCTGCCCCAAGCGAGCCACACACAGTGAGAAGGGGTGAGTCGTTTTATATCTTTTATTCGGCTTAAGTCTCTGGAGTTCGTCCCACAGTCTTTGCAGTCTTGGCCAAGGAGGGCGGGAGACGGGGACGATCCCACAACCTCACCTCAGATCCTCCACCACCGCGGTCGCAGGGCCCCCGCAGTTATTCTTGTGTTGCAGCGGTATTTCAATGCCCCGCAACCGTCGTGATCTTTGTCAGGCCGCTGTGGAGTTTTCGGGTCTCCAATACTGTTTGGGCCCTACCAGGTCCAGATCCGGGGTCTCGCATGCGTGTGCACACCGCCGCCAATTGCCCCAGTCCAGCACCCGCTCCCAGGACAGCCCGCTGCTTCAGTGTTCACTCACACAGCGTAGGCCCGCCGTGCCTTCTGGATCGTCCGCGGACCGGAACACGGCCAGTACTTTACTGCAACCCCTCACTGTATCCGGGCTGCAGTCCGCCGATTCCCGATGTCGCAGCCAGCAGTCAAAACAGGGCGATTATGTGGATAAATGAGCGGATTAGACGCCCCGGGCCCGGAGCAAGGCGCTTATGCGACCACCATCTTGTGCTGCAAGCCACGCCCCCATCAACATATGACTTTTAAAAGGTAAAAACAGTTCTGTCCATAGCAAACTATAGATGTGAAACTTTCAACACAAAGTACCTTGGATGCGTCAAAATCATAAACAAAAACAGCTGCGGGGAAGGTGATGCGTCGGTTCCTTATGCACAGGGAAGAGGATGCGTTGGTTCCTTGATCCAGGGGAGGTGATGCATCAGTTCCTTACTGCCACGCAGGGGAGGCGATGTGTCAGTTTCTTACTGAAGAGGAGGTGATGCATTGGTTTCTTACTGTGTGGGGAGGTGATGCGTCAGTTTCTTACTGCGGCCCCGGCGTTGTTGTTGACTTGGCAGGCCAGTGCGATGCGTGGGGATTCAGGGATGCGTCGGATCTCGATGCGGCGGCAACGGCGCTGCATTGATCTCTCCAGCCGAGGTCCCATGATGCGTCGGTTCTTGCAGTCGCAGAGCAGGGCCTGCATCGGAATCAGTGCGGTGATCTTGGACTTCGGAGATCGGTGCACGAGATTCGTCGTGCAGTGATTTCTCTAGCAGCAGCCAGGCACTGTGTCGGTTTCTTCAGTGGTATGGTGGTGTTGCGTCAGAACGGGGTGCGGATGTGTCACGCTTCTTTAGTTGATTCTCTTTTCCCAGCTTCCAGCAGCAGGAACAACCTCCAGTGGCCCAACACAGGAACAGGCACCTCTTGGCAGGTCAGAACTCCCAGTTAGGAAGTTCCGGGGAGCTGGTGGTGAAGTCTATGTGTCCCTGAGACTTCAGAACAGGAGCCAAGCTGTACTTCAAGCCCTTGGAGATCTTCTTCAAGCAGGATACACAGCACCCAGCAAAGTCTTTATCCCCTACTTGCCAGAAACAGCCACTGCAGGCCAACCCCAGACAGCACACAGCAAAGGTGCAGTACTTCTCCTTCAGCTTTCTCAGCTATTCTCCTTGGCAGAGATTCCTCTTGAGTCCAGAAGTATTCTAAAGTTCTGGGGTCTGGGCCCCAATATTTATACACAATTTCTCTTTGTTCTCTTGTGGCAGAGAGTCTCTGTGCTCAGTCCAAACCAGTTCTGTTCTTCCTGGTCCTGCTTCCTGGCAGGAGGGGAGACAGCATTGTGTAAGGCAAACCAGGCCCATTCAGGTGCAAGGAAATCTCCTACCTCCAGTAGCGGTCGGTGGTGGGAGTGCCGCCGGGCGCTGACGTGGGGCGGGGGGTAGTAAACTACGGATTATGGGATGATTACAGGTAAGTACACATATAAATAAATAAAACGATTTCGTATCTCGCGCTGCATCGCCAAATGTGATGCAGCGCGAGAAACGAAATTAATTTTATTTATTTATATGTGTACTTACCTGTAATCGCCCGTAATCCGTAGTTTACTACCCCCCACCCTGCCCCTCCCCTGCCCCTCCCCGCCCCACGCCCGGCGTCACTCCCACCACCGACCGCTACTGCCTACCTCTACTCTAAATGCAGCCCAGGCCTATTCAGCCCAGCCTTGACTCATCCAGGAATGGCAGGACACACCTCAATCCCCCCAGTGGCTGTCTGAAGAGAATGCACATTCCCAGCCCCTGTCACTCCAAAGCCAGACAGTCAATCCACAAACCAGCAGAGGCACACAGGATGGTTAAGCAAGAAAATACCCACTTTCTAAAAGTAGTATTTTCAAACACACAATTTAAAAATCATCTTTACTAAAAGATGCATTTCTATATTCTGAGTTCAGGCATACTAAACTCCACCTTCTTACCTTGTCCCAATGAAAAGTTATACTTATAAGATGTTATAAATAAACTCCCATTCTATCCTATAGGACAGATAGCCTTTCCATATTGAAAAACGAAATACACTGTATTTCACTATCAGGACAAGTCATACACACAAGTAAATGTCCTACCTTTCACATACACTACACCCTGCCCACAGGGGTACCTTGGGCCTACCTTAGGGGTGACACATGTAATAAAAGGTAAAGGTAGGGCTCAGCAAGTGGGTGCACTTACCAAGTCAAAATGGCAGTAAAAACTGCACAAAGACACTGCAGTGGCAGATCTGAGATACCTTTACAGGGCTACTTCTGTGGGTGGCACAATCTGTACTAGAGGCCCACTAGCAGCATTTGATTTACAGGCCCTGGGCACCCACAGTGCACTATACTAGGGACTTAGAAGTAAATCAAATAAGCCAAACATGGAAACACCAATCCATAAACATAATTTGCATGGAGAGCATATGCACTTTAGCACTGAACAGCAGTGGTAAAGTGCCCAGAGTCCTAAAACCAACAAAAACAGGGTCAACAACAGGCAGCCAAAAAGCAAAATGTTTGGGGATAAACCCGCTGGAAAAGCCAGGCCTAACACAACCTCTTCCAGCCTAAAGCCAGGGTAGACTTATCAATCCCTTGATGGACTTACCTGCTTGAAGCGATAGAACCTAGACCTGGCCCATGACAGCAGGAGCACGTTCTGATTCTATGCCTAGCTAAACCAAGTTGGATTCCTCTGTTCATACTCTCAGGGCCCACTAAGCTAACCCATGGGGAACACCCCTTCTCACCTGGGGACCCCATCTGTGCAGCACCTAACCTTAGCTTGTTCACAGGGGTGTCCCAGCAGGTAGATGGTACCCACATGGACAACACAGTGGTAGGGCCCAGTCCACCCCCGGGGTGTGACTCACGTCCCCTCCCCAGGGGCAACTATGTCCACCAAGACAGGAAGCCACAGTGGCCACTGACAGTTGTCAGTGACGAGACCCAGGCCTTATGCCTCTCAGGGCTCTCCATCCTCTGTAGCATCAGGGAGTGAGGGGCTGTAGCCACTGGTGCCTGGCACCCATCATCCCTCCTGCCAGGTCAGGTATGGAATCCTGACACTGGCCCATCAGCCCAGGGTCTGTACCCGGCAGCTGGACAGGAGACTGGGGTGGACTTTCCCACACCCAATCCTCCTTCCTGGGGCTCTGCACCCTCCCAACTGGTTCGGTACCCCCAGGCTCCAGAATTGTCAGGGTACATGTGGCAGGTGTCCTGCACAATTCACCCACCAGTTCAGGGGTGCTATCCTGGTACACCAGCCCAAGGTCTGTACCCTGAGGCTGGACAAGGGACTGGGGTGGGCTCTCCCACACCCTGTCCTCCCTCCTGGGGCTCTGCACCCTCCCACCTGAAGTGGTGCTCCCAGAAGACAAACCGGTAGGGGCACTGTAAGCAGTCACCCCTTCCTCCAGGTCAGGAGGGACACCCTGAACCTGCCCCCCCATCCCAGGGTCTGCACCCTTAGGCTGGACATGTGCCTGGCAACCCAGGACGTCCGGGGGAGTACACACACCCCCCAAGGGAAACACACTCCTAAGGAGTTTTGCAAGAGTCTGCCTGGCACAGGTCTCCAGCCTCCTGTCCACCTGACAGAGCATGAAGACCCCCCAGGCCAGACGTGGCCTCACCAGGGTCAGTCCTGGGGTGCTCTGACCTCAGAGCTGGCAACCCCTGACCCACTGGTCCTTCCACTGGGGACTGTATCCCCCCTCATCCCTCTCTCTGGACTCATGCACCCTCCCAAATGGGGAGGTGCTGCCAGACACCAGAACTTGTGGGACACTTGTTACAGCAGCCCCCCCAGCTCACCTGACACCTCGGGATCCCACTCAGGGGATGGTCTCCTGTTACAAACCAGGCTCCCCCCTGGTGTTCCCTCATGGAACCAACCAGGCCTTGAAACTGGGTTTCGGGCACCTCGAGACACAGCCTACTCCTACTCTGGGACCTATCTGGGTTACCACAACCCTCCCCTACCTTACTTGGTTGGGGAAAACCTGAGCCACTACCTTAGGATCACCCCCAGCTGCTTCTTCAGACACTCTGGAATCCACTAAAAGGTCTGCCTCCAGTACAAGCTCCCTGGGGTCAGAGAACTCACATTCCACTAGGTATTGGCATAGCTCTGGAAAACATGGACCTAGGATATGGTCTCCACCAATTGAATCACACAGCCCCACACAGGTGTCAACCAAGCTACTCTTTGCCTCACCATCCAGAGCCTCACAAAGGTATCCCAAATCACATTCCTGAGACTGACAAGACAGTGTCGGACTGTCTCTGTCACTCAACCCACACTGTTCTGGGTGGTCTCCACACTTGCATACCAGGACTTCTACCGTGGGGGAACCCCTCTCCCTGCACCTCTCATCTAGAGTCAGTAGAGTGTCCCTCCCACCACTAGGAGTATGATCCCCTGTGCCAGTTCCTCAATCCACCTCAGGGACACTGTGCACTACTGGAAACACCTCATAAACCTGAACCCCCTGTTGTATTTTAACCCCTTCCTTCAAGTCAAGCGCCACATCTCTGGGTGTGTGTACTTCTCCCTCAGCACTAGATAACACCTTTCTGCTGTCACCATCTGAGCTGGGCTCCACCTCCAGCCCAGCCTGAGCAACACACATTTCTTTTTTAGCTAAGGCTGGCTCTATCTCCTCACACTCCATGTCTAGCTGCCTCAGCCTCCGGTCACGAGCGAGAACCCGATTCCTCTCCTGACGAGACAATCTTTCCCATAATGTTTCCTCCTCAGGGTCACTGCCCTCTTGGTATTCTGGCTGGGGATTCCCCCCCTCAGATTCCTCCTCAGAGTCATCTGATAGTGTTGCTTCCCAACTTAGTACCTCAAAGCTATGCAGGGCTGCCTCAAGATCCTGCCTTGTGGATCTCCTCTTCACAGGTAGCACCCTCTCCTTGCAAAAGACTTTTAATTCCCTCATCTTGTAGATGTGCAGCCGCCAAAAGTAGATTTCCATTTTGACAAGGCCCCACAGGTGCAACAACTAACCAGAGTTCCAACAACCAAATTCAGAAGGGAAACAGGGAAAAATAGTATATGGTTGTGTAATGGTCTGCATTATACTAGTAGTGTACACCAATCACTGTATGTTAGGCACAAATGCAAGTCCAAATCCTTACCGCTGACCACCAATGTTAGAAATGGGGGTCTCTCATTGGTAATGGCTTGAACCCTTGTGCAAGTAGGTACCCTTCTTCCTAGTCAGGGTAAGGGGGATACACTTCTAAAATAAACCCTGCTCACCCCCTTGGTAGCTTGGCACGAGCAGACAGGCTTATCTCAGAGGTAGTGTGTAAAGCATTTGTTTACACATACAGGAATACAGTGTAAACACAACAAATGGACACCATACCGCTTTAGAAAAATAAGTTATCTTAACCTAAACCAAACAAGACCAAAATGACAAAAATCCAACATACAGTTATCAATATATGACTTTTAAAAGGTAAAAACAGTTCTGTCCGTAGCAAACTATAGAAGCGACACTTTCAACACAAAGTACCTTGGATGCGTCAAAATCATAAACAAAAACAGCCGCAGGGAAGGTGATTAGTCGGTTCCTTAAGCGCAGGGAAGGGGATGCATTAGTTCCTTGCTCCAGGGAGGGTGATGCGTCAGTTCCTTACTGCCACGCAGGGGAGGTGATACGTCCGTTCCTTACTGAAGAGGAGGTGATGCGTCGGTTTCTTACTGAAGAGGAGGTGATGCGTCGGTTTCTTACTGTGGCCTCGGCATTGTTGTAGACTTGGCGCCCCGGTGCGATGCGTGGGGATTCGGGGATGCATCAGTTCTCGATGCAGCAGCAATGACCGCGGTCTCACGATGCATTAGTTCTTGCAGTGGCACGGCAAGGCCTGCGCCGGAATCAGTGTGGTGACCTCGGACTTCAGAGATCGGTGCACGAGATTCAGCGTGCAGCAATTTCTCCAGGCGCCGGAAGGTGCTGCGTCAGTTTTTTCAGCGGTACGGCAATGTTGCGTCGGAAATGGGTGTGGATGCATCACGCTTCTTTAGTTGCTTCTCTTTTCCCAGCTCCCAGCAGCAGGAACAAACTCCAGAGGCCCAACACAGGAACAGGCAGCTCTTGGCAGGTCAGAACGTCCAGCAAGGAAGTTCAGGGGAGATGGTGGTGAAGTCTTTGTGTCCCTGAGACTGCAGAACAGGAGGCAAGCTCTACTTCAAGCCCTTGGAGATCTTCTTCGAGCAGGATACACAGCACACAGCAAAGTCTTTGTCCTCTCCTTGTCAGAAACAGCCACTGCAGGCCAACCCCAGACAGCACACAGCAAAGGGGAAATACTTCTCCTTCAACTTTCCTAGCTCTGCTCCTTGGCAGAGGTTCCGCTTGAGTCCAGAAGTATTCTAAAGTTCTGGGGTCAGGGCCTCAATATTTAAACTCAATTTCTCTTTGTTTTCTTGTGGCAGAGAGGCTCTGTACTCAGTCCAAACCAGTTCTGTCCTCCCTGGTCCAGCTTGCCGGCAGGAGGTGGATACAGCATTGTGGAAGGCAGACCAGGCCCATTCAGGTGCAAGGAAATCTCCTCCCCCTACCCTAAATGCAGCCCAGGCCTATTCAGCGCAGCCCTGACTCATCCAGGAAAGGCAGGACATAACTTAACCCCCCAGTGTCTGTCTGAAGAGAATGCACATCCCCAGCCCCTGTCACTCCAAAGCCAGACAGTAAATCAACAAACCAGCAGAGGCACACAGGATGGCTAAGCAAGAAAATACCCACTTTCTAAAAGTAGTATTTTCAAACACAAAATATAAAAACCATATTTTCTAAAAGATACATTTTTATATTCTAAGTTCATGCATACTAAACTCCATCTTCCTACCTTGTCCTAATGGGAAGTTGTACTTATAAGATGTTATAAATAAACTCCCATTCTATCCTAAGGGACAGATAGCCTTTCCATAGTGAACAAGCATTGGCATAGCCAATAGGTCTCGCCTTTGGGACCTTATAAGTGTTTAGCCAGCGCTATTGGCTTTGTTAATGTGTTTAAGCTATGTTGTAGCAGTGTGGCTGCTGTACAGCATGTTGACAAGTTATAATAAAAAAGTGTTATAAGCATTTTTGTTACCTTGTATATAAGCAAGTAAACATTATGTACAAATGAATAACCCTATTAAAAAAATAATTAACATATACAATGTCTTCTAGTTTATCTGTCCTGGTGCTGAGGTGATGCTGAGTTATACTGACATGGTGCTGAGGTGGTGGTGCGCTTGTGCGGAGGCGGTGCTCAGTGATGCGGAGGTGGTGCTGAGTGATGCCGAGCTGGTGCTGTGCTAATGATGCAGTGGTGCTGCATTGGTGCTGAGGTGGTGCTGCGCTGATGCTGTGATGGGGCTGCGCTGGTGCTGAATTGGTGCTTTGCTGGTGGTGGTGAACTGATGCAGAGGTGGTGGTGTGGAGGTGTTGAGTGATGCTGTGGTGGCATTGAGTGATGCTGTGCTGGTGCTACGCTGATGCTTGAGGTGGTGGTGCTGTGCTTATGCGGAGGTGGTGGTGGTGGTGGTGCTCCTCCTCTGATGCGGGGGTAGTGGTGTACTGGTAGTGAGGTGGTGCTGCACTGGTGCTGTGCTGGTGCTGAGGTGGTGTTGTGCTGGTGCTGAGGTGGTGCTGCGCTGGTGCGGAGGTAGTGCTGAGGTGGTGCTGCGCTGGTGCTGAGGTCATGCTGAGTTAAACTGATGCAGTGCTAAGGTGGTGGTGTGCTTGTGCGGAGGTGGTGCTCAGGTGGTACTGAGTGATACTGAGGTGGTGCTGAGTGATACTTTGGTGGTGCTTCTGTAATGCTGTGATGGTGCTCAGGTGGTGCCAAGTGATGCTGAGGTGGTGCTGTGGTGGTGTTGAGTGATGCTGAGGAGATGCTGGTGCTGAGGTGGTGCTGAGTGATGCTGTGCTGGTGCTGAGGTAGTGGTGTTGAGTTAAGCTGAAGAGATGCTGGTGCTGATCTGGTGCTGTGCTGGTGTTGAGGTGGTGCTGCTGCACTGATGCTGAGGTAGTGCTGTGTTGGTAGTCAGGTGGTGCTGCACTGGTGCTGAATAATGTTGAGGTGGTGTTGTGGTAGTGCTAAGTTGCTGCTAAGGGACACTCAGGTGCCTCTGCAGTGGTGCTGCTGAGTGATATTGACTGGTGCTGAAGTGCTGCTGTGCTGATGCTGAGATGGTGTTGAGGTAGTGCTGCACTTATGCTTTGGTGCTGCGGTACTGCTGTGGTGTTGCTAAAGTGGTGCTGCGCCAAACGTCCGCCATAGTCCCGGCTGCTTCAAAAGTGAAAGTGGGCATGGCCCCCTGAATGTAAGCAAAGCACATCGTTGTGCCTAATGTAGGAGAAACTCAATAAAGAAAATAGTACACGTACCGTGTAACAACCAGTAGCCACAGGAGGTTACAAACGAAGACATGGCCATACTAAGGAGGGACTAACAAGCCTATTTAGTAATCAGACGCCAGCATTTACGAAGGACAAAGACACAAGCCAATGAAAAATATGGGTGAGGGGGCGGGGCTTCTCTCCCTATTGTACTACAACAGATCATCGCCAGAGCAGCGCTTGCGGGCTGGCTCAGGCTTGACCTAAAAGGCAATGCATTTATGTGCTGTTACCTCGTGAAAAAAAAGGTACTCATTGCATCTGTCAAAAACTATATAGTCTTCTAGCGGTTGTCTTGGTTGTTTTCAATTTAATCAAATGGATGAAGACTACTGATTCACTGTCAATGGGAATCAAGGCAAGAAATATGGAGCCATATGGTAACCCTAAATTTAGCACTAGATTTTGAGCAACAGATGTGTGTTGGTATCCAGCTATAAAAAGACAAGAGCTCGGTACTCAATGTCTGGTTCCACGGGAACAGTTTGTCATTTTACATGCGATCTTACCAAAACTGTGCGAGAGGCTGCCAAACGTTGACCTTACCGTTTGCCCTCGAGAAAGGAGCTTATTAAATCCGACTGATTCTACCTTGTTTCGGCACTCGACTACTTTCCAAACATGTTACAGAATGACCCGGAAGTGATTGCCCATGATGCACTCAGACCGCCGGGTTGCAAGGTATACGCGTCCAGTCTTAACATTACACAGTGTAGGAAGAGCTAGCTGCCAGCACACAGACGCGAAATGCAGGCTGACCGCAAGCTAGAACCACACACTGTAGAAAGAGTATGTTGTCCCGCGCAATGTTTATTGACAGTGACTGTTCAGGGACCCACCTCGTCTTTACACAAGCTGCTGTCAGTCCTTGCTGTCTTCGCCCCGCCTCCTCTCCCGCATGAGCAGACAAAAGCAGCCGCTCGACGAGTGGAGGGTCTTCTCAGCAAACCGTCTTAAAACTCTCTGTCCAAGATAAATTAGCACGGTAGCCTTTGGAAAAGGTGTAGTTCAGTCCCAAAATAGTACTGTATCTAGAGTAGTCCGTCTGGTAATATGTGTTTAGTAATGCTGGATCTCTCAATTTCCCCAGCTTCTTCTTGCGTGAATAGGGTTTCCAGTCCAGGCTTTTGCTTTGACCTTGCCAGTGTAAATCAGGACTACAGGTCCTAAAATGCAAATCAAATACCTGGACTACTCACGCTTAAACCTGAGAGCTCTATAATATTAATTAAACATAATGCGTTTTCTTGAGAATGAGGCAGCAGCGCTATATGTGTAGAAGCCCAGGCATGGTAAGACGGCGCAGGGGGCATTGTCTCCGACCTTTCCAAATCTGCCTCTGCTGCAGTTGCCCACAGTCAGCTGCCGTTTGCTAGGTCCGAAAGCCTTTTTGTTCAACCGATTACAATATCTTACGCTGGGATCTGTTCGACAGGAAGCACGAAGCATTTGCGTATGTGTACTTTTATATACAATAAATGACAAAACTGTGGCCCTGGGGAGCCGTGCATAGGACCACCAGGGGCAGCAGAAACAGCACAAGAGTTAGTGGCGCTAGGGTGGGCTCGGAGCAGCTGAACGTGCGGTAGCCGATAGCAGCTTGACAGCAGCCAGGTGAGGGTGCAGCGAGAGGGTCAGTGGCAGGTGCACGTGATCCAGCAGAGATCACATTGAGGGGCTCAATAAAGAAAATAGTACACGTACTGTGTAACAATCAAGTAAAGGGGCCAGTAGCCATGGGAGGTTACAAATTAAGACATGGCCGTACTAAGGAGGGACTAACAAGCCTATTTAGGAATCAGAAGCCAGCATTTATGAAGGACAAAGACAAAAGCCAATGAGAAATATGGGCGGGGGAGTGGGCGGGGCTTCTCTCTGTACTGTACTCCAACAGATCATCGCCAGAGCATCGCTTGCACGCTGGCTCAGGCTCGACCTAAAAATGGTTTTAGGGGTCTCTTAAACCGGGTCAATTTGTATTATAGGCCCTGCTCTGAAACCGAAGCCACTTGCCATCAAGAGGCAGAAACTTGAGAAGTAGGTAGCAGAATAATTCACAGAAAAAAAATTTCATAACGACGGCATGCACACATCTTGGTATACTATCTGAGCAACACTGAATGATTATGAGCTACTGTACTGCACTATTTCTCCAATATAAATTAATTAACAAATGAGCCACATAGCGCAAATCTTTTCTAAAAACATTAACCGCCGGGGATTTTACTTGCTAAACTGGTTAACGATTCTGTTGGACAACATAATAACACTCTGTTGTTGCTTAACAACATCCCCTTGAGAAGTGTCCTCAGCAGGTACAAAGAATCCTAGTAAGAGCATGAGACTGTCTGAAAAGAATTAAAACGCGTGGACGATGAAGTTTTAGGACACTACCACTTTTTTCACTGGGGATATTCACTGCTCACCGCAGTGGCGTAGCTAGGGGGGGCGGTGGGGGCAGTCCGCCCCAGGCGGCACTTTTTGGGGGCGGCCGCGCGGCACAGGTGGCCCGTTGCGGCCGCGGCGGCCTTTATAAAATATTTGGAGACACAGTGTCCCCCAAATAAATTATAAAGGCCGCCGCAACGGGCCACCAGTGCCGCGCACGCAGCCCAATTTGAAAGTGTAAGCAGCGCACTTCGCGAACCTGACATGCTTGCTTGTAGTAACTGCTGCGCCAGCGCCTGCAGTGCTGCCAAAATTGCCACCGCGACGTCCGTCCCGCGTTTGTGCTTGCTTGACTGTTGGTCGGTCCCAGCCTCCAGGGCCGTCAATCTTGTAGCGCGCGAGCGCTACCAATGACGGCCCTGGGCATCATTTTGGCCAGCCCTTGCGATGAGAACGTAGCAGTGACGCGTCACGCGCTTCACCACTACGCGCTCTCGTGAGGAGTCAATTCTGGCCTGGCGCAGCAGTTAGTGGCAGTGCTGCTGGGCGATTTGCTGGCTGCTGCAGTGCAACAGAAGTGAACGAAGTTCGAACCAACCCCTGCCTGCCATAGAGACCCTGGAGCGAGTGAGGTAAGAGGAGAGCAGCAGGAGCTAGCTAAACGTTTTCAGAGGGGTGGCTGAGTCATAGCTGCCAAGGTTTGAGATTGCCAAGTGTGACATTTTCATAATTTCAGTGTAATTATGAGTGACATTCCAACGACTATGAGTGACACTTTTTCGCGAGCAAAATCAAGCAAAGAAGACTAGGAAAACATATAAATATCAGCAATTACACCCATTTGAGCAACATGACACTCTAACAAAATATTAAAACTGCTGGAAAGCACCAGAAACTGAAGCATCTAGTGCCCTTCTAAGCTGATCGTACTATTAACCAAAACGAGGACTCAGATCTGCACCACTCTCATTGACAGTGAGCGCCGTGCCACTAATAACAACAGGACGTTTCTGTAAATTTCAGCAAAGTCAGTTATTGTAGTAGGGTCAGATTATCTGTTGCGAAAACCGGCGCAGTGTGCCTGCCACTTGCTCACCTCGAGTACAGAGAATAACATGACTGCTGTGGCATAGCTGCCAAGGTTTCAAATTGCTATGTGTGACATTTTCATAATTAAATTGTAATTATGAGTGACATTTCAACGACTATGAGTGACACTTTTATGAGAAAAACTCAAGCAATGAAGACGAGGGAAACATATATATATCAGTAATTACACCCATTTGAGCAATGAGAAACTCTAAGAAGACTAAAACTGGTGCAAATGTCTGCGGCGGCGGACTCATAATTACAATAAAATTATGAAAATATCACATAGCAATCTGAAAGCTTGGCAGCTATGCACTTTGAGGCTGCTCTTTACCAACTGACGTTGGAACTACTCAAAACAACAATGTACAGTAGAACGCTTCTTACTGTGTATCATCTGTGACTTGTCCATGCACATCAAGGGTTGAATCTCTCTGGCAGTACCCCCATATAAGTCATGTAGATTGCACAATTTTCTTCTCTAATGTATAATTCAGATGTAGCTTACTCAAATTATTTTAACTTAATGTGGTAATATATTTTAATGGGCACATCTAACAGGGGGTCACAGTAGTATAGCACAATACAGCCCATCCCATAATCTCCATGATTATCTCATGTACATCCAGGGTTCGATTCCCTGGCTTTACATCCCTTCATTTTCAGTTTGATTGTTATTGTCTTCTTTAATTTAGTCATAATGTGTGGTATTATTTTGGCAATATATTTAAATAGACACACCCAACAGCATCTCATGTAAGTTTAGCATAATGCAGCCTGCCTGGTTTGCTCAAGACTCACCTATGTACATCTACTTCCTTTAATCTAGATGTATTTCACTTGTATTTTAGCAGCTGACAATCACACTTAACGTGCTTCATGTCGTCTTTGTCTTGTATCTATTTATTTGCCCTGCACATTTCTTTATTTCGAAACATTGACCATTCTTGGCCCACATCACTGTGGTAGAACATGCTTCACCACCTATCAAACATTAATCCCCAGGGCTTGATTCTCAGGTAGCATCTTTCAACATTCCATTGCATTGTTTGCTTTCTTTTATTGTAATTAATTTCCAAATTACATTTGTGACGGTTAACCCTTAACGTTGCGCCGAATCTCTGTATTTCCACCAGAATCACAGGCTTCGACACTGTTAAGTTGGTTTTAGGTCCCCAGAGTACATCACGTTTGTGCAGGTCCCCACTGCTTTAATGGGGGGACCATGATGTATGGTCATTTAATGTCAGCTGTAGATGATGGATCCCTGAACAGTGTCATGTATGTGCATGTTTGCATTGTGCTGAGGGGATTACCAGGTAATTGTTCACGCAGCTCTCTGATGGATGTCACATGCGGTTTTTCTGAGTCCCCAGATAGATCATGCTGTCTGTGTGTTCTCTTTTGTACTGCCAGTCACTGGTGTATTCAATTGTGTAGCCTTGAACCGTGTCATGTATGTGCATGTAACTTGCATGATCGAGGCAACTATTAGCGGCGATACTACGTGTCTCTCGGACCTCTTTCAAGTGCTCGCCGTCCTTTTTCCCCAGCACCCCCCCACCCCCCCCAGGGCGGCAATCTGAGGGATAGCCCCGGGCGCCACAAGCTCTAGCTACGCCTCTGGCTCACCGGCAAACAGAAGCCCTCTGTTTCTATCGGGACACCAGTTTTCCAGTTCTGGTATTGGCACAGCACGGGTGCAGCTAGCTGCACCCTTACACACAAACTTCTGCTTCTCACCTTGCACACGAACCCGAAATTACCATTACTCATTACCTGCAGGCAAATGTTGGTCCTTTGGGACATGGAAAAACAAATTATTGCTGAAAAAAAACATTCAACTTGGATCGAGGGCAAACACCTGCGGTACCTATTCAATGAGCCTTCATCCTTACTGTTGTCTCCCATTACAAGGCATGAGATGAGATCACGAAGGCTCGTGTTTTACATGATTTATCCATAGCTGCCAAGGTTTCAGATTGCTTATGTGTGACATTTTCATAATTTCAGTATAATTATGAGTGACATTCAACTACTATGAGTGACACTTTCTCAAGAGCAAAAATCAAGCAACAAGGAAAACATATAAATATCAGAAATTACATGCATTAGAGCAACAAAAAACGATAAGAAGATCTTAAAACGGCTGATAAGCACCAGAAATGGTAGGGCTCTAAACAAGTGCCCTTGTAACCTTATCATACTGTTAAACAAATCTTGAGACTGAAGACTCCCGTGGCAATGCTGTGTTGTCAGTGAATTTTTTGCTCTGTTGGGTAAAACACTGTAGCCAGCCGTGAGCTGAGGCAGCCCCCAGCCTGCCTCAAGGACCCCGGCATGCCAGCTAAGCTTTGCGTAGTCTGGAGGTGCTAAAAAATTCACCCCTAACTGTTTGAGTGCCTTTCTTTTATACATGAACTGCTGTCACCTCCACAATGGGCCTAGAGGTGACCGAGAAGCCACCCACTGTGCTTTACTAAAACACAAACACATAAAAGTTATTTCAGCGTGCAGCTACAATAAATACTAGGAGCAAGCAGACCCACTAGGTCGAGAAGGAACAATAATATGGGCTTGTTTTTACTTATCGACCTGGACAAGATGCAGTGGCGTAGGTAGGCCTAAGGCTGCCCGTGGCGGCCCCTGCGTTTGCCGCCCTCTCGGGGGGTGGGGGGGGGGTTGCGGCCAATTCTTGCGGCCGATTCTTGCGATGCCGCAGGTTAGAGAGGGGGAGGGGGGCCGGCTGCCGCCCCAAAACTCGTGCCGCCTGGGGCGGTCCGCCCCCACCGCCCCTCCTTTAGCTACGCCAGTGACAAGATGAAAGGCTATGCTGGCTCCTTCGGTATTCAATCATGTGACGATCAGATGCACTAGGATTCCAGCAGCAGGTACATTAACTCTAAAGTATCTCAGCATAAAAGACATGACTGGATGAACTGCTCGCACCTAACACAGGGCAGCTTCAGATATCTGCACCAATAGCTATTTTATGGGGAAAGACGGTCGTTTTACAGTATATGCTAATGAATATTTACAAAATAAAAACAAACAAAAAATAAAAATGTTCAAACCCAAAATAATAGAAACAATAAAAACATGTGCATTTAAAGAGCCCAGGAGTGAGTGACGGGGCATCCTTCACGCCGCTGCCACATAAGAGGGTGGGAGCATTTAATGGGGTGCTGCATGTTTTGGGACGGCTTAGGCACAGCCGAGCAAAGCACAGAGTTGTTTGCACAAACGTCATGCAGCAGTCTCTGCATAACCTGGCTCCAAAGCAAAGGGTGTTCAGTCACTGTTTCTGCCGGCTTGTGGCACCCATATCCATACCGTCTGCACATCTCACGACTCCCTTTTCTGGTTGCCCTGCCTCTCCACGTTTTCCAATTTTTCAAGAATGCATGCCCTTGTACCCTAAGACAATTGAAAGGTAGGCGAGTGGGAAGGAAGTGCCCTCGGGTTGTAATTTGAGAAATGCATATAGGTGAACCACGAACTCTGTGACCTACAGTACCCTTTCACTGTATGTGTACACTCTATGTGTATGCAGCAGAGAAGTGCGCCACACTGAAGATAGCGTTCGCTGCTTTGGTTCTTACAAGGCTTGTGTGCACTCATATTAACATTTGGACATAATACATTGTGTTGCTTTGGGCCTGATATTTAAAGGGCATTGCAGATACCGTGTCCATCCGTCATATTGGGCTTCCTCAAAAGCGAGCAATGCTGGCTCTGTGTGGTATCAGAGGAGGAGAGCAGCCTGGGCAGGGTCACCCAAGGAGTAAATGAAGGACCCTTTATAGCTCCGGGTTGAGAAGGGGAGACTTATCTTGCCGCGCATGGTAAAAAATATGGAGCCCGCTTAATTACATTTTCATTCCAGCTAGTTTACTTTGCGCATTGTGGTGTCCCCAGTTGCCCACTTAGTCCAATACCTTCTGAGCGGTCATTAACATCGCTCATAACTGTCTCGGGACTCCCGCGGAAGTCCGGCCGTGGTTCTACATGGGGCGGGGCAGTGCACACTATTCTAAAGCCATGAAATATGGGCAGTGAAGTAACACTGTACTGAAAAATGTAAAGGGAAAGAAACGGGGCCGCAGTGTCTTACCCGCTCCACCCGCATCAATCCGATCATGTATCACCCGAATTGATTTCTTGTGTTCTACCGTGCTACAAGCCCGATCGCGTGGGATTACGTTTCATTATCTAGTGTTCGCAAAGAAATGAGCATCAGTTTTAAAACACTCACTGTTTATCCAGCCATCAGTCAATCTAGGTAGATCAGCTTTCTTTAATAGAATCAACATGCCACATTTCCACCTGTTCAGACCACTGTTAAACACAACAAGCTTTATAACTAGTGTAGAGGAGTTGAATGCGGTGCAACATACAGAGCTGCCGACTTTAGGACTGGGGACGCCGGTTCGAATCTCGTCATGGGCTGGCTCAAGTCTCGTAATGGGCTCTCCCTCCCGATCAGAAACAAACTAAATGCCAATTAAATTTAAACTATATCACAACAAAAAAAGGAATACTAATTCAAATTAAATTATATCACAATAAAAAAGGAAATGAGCACGTATAGGATGTGTGCCCTGTCGTGAGGAAGCATTTTATTGCATGGCAGAGCAACAACCACCAGGAAGCAACTGCAGGGGAAGCAGTGACGTATCCCCTGACAGTGTACAGGCCGGCTGGCTCAATTCAGTTTCAAGCACGAATGCCTGTGGAGCTCGGACATTAATAATTGATGGCGGGCGGCGGCCAGCATTTACATTCTAGCCCCCACAGCTAGGGCCGATGGTTGCTGGCATGAAGCAGCCAGTGGGAGCAGGCGGGGCTTTGGCTGACGCGATTTCCAAGATGGAAGGAGGGGCCACGAGGAGAGGCCATCACACACTATACAGTGTGATGGCCAAAACAAACATTCTCTGAGTGAAATCGCCAGCCAGGGAGCTCAGCACATAAAGGAGGGGCATTTCCACAAATGCACCAATTATAAGCCAGCATTTTAAATGCCATACTCAACAACCAATAGCAATTGGGGGTGTTCAAGAGCCCATAGAAGAGGATACAACAGGTCGAACAGACAGCGCCAGCGCTGTCGAGGCTCGACCTAAAAATGAATTACAGAGTAGTTCACTACCAGGATATGTCACACACACCAGGACATGTCCTACCTTATACATGCACTGCACCCTGCCCACAGGGGTACTTTGGGCCTACCTTAGGGGTGACTCACATGTAATAAAAGGGAAGGTTAGGGCCTGGCAAGTGGATGCACTTGCCAGATCGACATGGTAGTAAAACTGTGCGCAGACATTGCAGTGGCAGGTTTGAGAACCCTTTGAAAGGCTGCTTGTGTGGGTGGCACAATCAGTGCTGCAGGCCCACTAGCAGCATTTGATTTACAGGCCCTGGGCACCCACAGTGCACTAAACTAGGAACTTAGTAGTAAATCAAATAAGCCAAACCTGGGAACACCAATCCATAAACATAATTTACATAGAGAGCATATGCACTTTAGCACTGAACAGCAGTGGTAAAGTGCCCAGAGTCCTAAAACCAACAAAACAGAGTCAACAACAGGAGGCCAAAAAGCAAAAAGTCTGGGGATAAACCCACTGGAAAAGCCAGGTCTAACACATCCAGTCTGCACTCTCAAGCCAATAGAATGGCAGAGAGAGCAGCTTATTTCAAATGTGGAGAGTCTACATTTGTGGCGTCAAGTGAATATCCATGGAAAAAAAAGCATTTCTGGTAACATAACTAAACCACTGACAGCCCCACTGACACCTACCAGGCAGTCGGTACCTGCTGGTGAGACAGGTCAGATACGTTCAAACCAAATAAAATACAGTAATGTTATAGTTTAGTAGTTTTCTTTAGGTAGGTCTAAAAAACATCTGCAATAAAATCCAACTGCAACGCAATCATGGCAGACATTTAGGGGCATATTTATAGAAAAATCACGCAGTGCAGCAAGTCACTTTTCGACACTGCTTGACAGGGGAAGGGCAGGAATGCACCCTATTCAACATTATACAGCACATTCCTGTCTTTTTCCTGTGCTAGCGCACAATGTGCTGCCTAACGCCAATGCAGACACCCTTGCACCATGGTGCAAGGGTGCCTGTGTTGTGAACAGGATTGCTTTTAAGCAGGAAGAGACATCTTCCTGCACAAAAACAAACCCCTGAGGCATTTTCCTCTTTCTATGTGTGCTGCATTCTGCAAGGAGAAATTAACATATTTCACCTCGTTACACCTCCCCTGGGGATGCATATCATCTTGATGCATTCTGAGGACTGCCAGTGATGGTAAATCTGGGAATGCGACAAAATCCATGGGTGGATGCCGGAGAACACCCACTCCCCACCTATTGAACGCCTCCCTGGGGCAGAGTAACACAACGAAGCGATTTGCATTACTCTAGAGTTATCAAGCCACTTACGGCCATGCAAGGTGGCTTTGCATTGCTTCATAAATCTAACTTAAGAGTTATGTCACTCTTGCGCCCGTTGCGTGATGCAAGGGCAACACAACTCTTTGATAAATTTGACCAAGAGTGCTATAGCATCTTCTTGCACACAATCTGGCTCACCAGAATTATGGGAGTCTTAGCTATGGCTTTTTCATGAAAATATTAATTTTTGGTACTTGTTACACAAACTTCATCTGAGGTATTCTTTGCAGGTTTTAACAAAAATGGTTTCTAACTCAAAAAGATCAAAGATTATCAAAATCACTGCACTCAGGGCGTAATTCCATGTCTGTAACTTTTTCAAACATTATCTGGTCATCTTTCAGCTGTGATTCTTGCCTACAGCCATGTAAGGAGGTGACACCTTTGCCAAATAGTGTAAACATCCCCAGCTGACAGTGTTGGAAGACCATTTGCCTGCAGTAGGGCATAAACACTTTACATACTTTAAAGTAATTTAAAAAGGGTGGAAAGAACAATCCCTTCTTTATCATGATTGCTTCTCACTATTGATGCAAATCATGTTTATATCACAGACTGTTCTCAAAGCATCAGTTATTTCAAGAGGGCGCACGCTCAGAGCGTTGCAGACTCCCAAATGTGTTGCTTCTCTTTTTTGTGTCTTATGGCTTGAATTCTAAAGTTTCTCCTAGAGACCTGCGTACTTAATACATTTAAAATGTTCTACACTGTTCTGCAGGGCTATTTCTTAATGGAAAGAGATTCTTAGACCCTATATGACGAATAAAGGGTAAGTCTGAACAGAAGACAAGTTTTAAAATATAATTGAAAATTGCAGAATAAGTGGGGCACATTATTTTGCAAGAAGTGTTTATACATGGGCTTGTCTACTGCTGAGTGCAGCACTCAATTTGTGTTACCCAAACTATTTTACGTTGAGGTTAATTAAAACGGGTTTAATGACATTGTATATCTACGCTTCTATTTCGACAAAATCATTCCCTGTAGTCAGGTAAGATTTTCAATAGGATCTGCTAAATGTGTATATTTTTATTTTGAAGAAAACTATTTATTTGTCTGGCAGTGAGATCCCTTTTCTATTACTGTGTGTTAAAAATAACTATATGGCACGGACCAAGTGTGTGCTCCGTGATTTGTCTCTAATGCACAGAGTATATAGAATAATGTACCTTTACCAGCAGCGAAACTTGTCTTTCCTTGTCACCAGGGCCGGACTGGCTACCGGGCGTTTTGGCATGCTGCCGAGCTGGGGGCTGATTTCGTTGATGGGGACCTGCGTGTGCTGAACGAAATTCGTTTTGCTTTGTTTATTTCGAAGCACACGCAGGTCTCCATCAACGAAATTAGTCCCCACCGCAGTGACATCAGCCCCCAGCTCGGCAGCATGCCAAAACGCCCGGTAGCCAATCCGGCCCTGCTTGTCACCTTATTTAGTCAAACCTACTGCATGATTTGACCCTCCAGTGTCACGTATTTGCCATACCGCTGCATACAATATACAAAACAATGTACTAGAAACAAAATGTGTCCCTATTACTCCTCCTCAGCCTCATGATAATTGTCTCCTACTTGGATTTAATTGTTCCCAGGTAACAGTCTTACCCCGACTGACAAGCTTTGCACATGTGCATCAAAAGGCAGTCCTGCTACTATGCAAAACAGCAGAAGGGCTTCCACCTGACGTGTTAACCAGTCTGCAAGCCTAGCTGACCCTAAGAATTGTCTCACCTAGCAAGCCATACTCCTCCCTCAATTGTCGGCCCTTTGAGAGACCTACTGCCAGATCTCCTACTCCTGCTAGCAGTATTGCAGTTTTCCCAAGAGCAAAGTGGAACCCCTTACACTTCTTTATGTCCAAGTCTCAAGTTATGAACGAGGACCACTGGACACTCAACTTTATTTGACAAAATCTGAAACTGGTCATTGGTTCAGAGTTGGAAATGGAGCAGTAAAGTAGGCCCCTTGGACTAAGTTGGATCCCAGTGCAATCCTAAACTATTCAGTTGACATAATTGGAAATGCAAATCCCTCAAAGCTGCTGTTCCAGTGAAGTGGAGAGTGCTTTACTAGGGGCTTTTTAAAAATGCATGTGTTACAGTCTCTACCTTACCAAGCTCTTATGTTGGGCGGAACCAGGTAGTGGTCAGCATGCTGAGGAGATGGGAATAAATAGGGAACATTGCACGGGATTCATCTGGGCACCTGGTAGTGATAGTAAGTAATAGTACTTGAGGCTATAAGGTAATGTATGTACACTAGTCCTATTCAGTTATGCTACATCCTTTCTTTTCTATGCAATTTATAATTTTGTGTGAGTAAATCAAAATTTGTCGCGTGAATTAAATGATTTGAATGGAAATAGTTTGAAAATTATCACTAACCTCGAAATGGATAATGGTTCAAAACATTTGGTTTGTCTCTACATTTGGTTCTTTTTTCACAACCCCAACCATTAGGCTTACTCTAACTCTAACCAAAATCTACACTCTATCCTCACCTTCAGCTTTGCTAGGAGTTGAACAGTAACCTTTACACTGTCTATACCTATTGCCCTGTATCACTCTATATCACTAATCCTAACCACAAAAGAAACCCTAATCCTTTCATTCACCCTAATCTTACCTTAACTGTAACCCTCATCTCAGCCCTCCCGCTAACCCTCCCTATTATTCTTCTGATAACCATAACTATAGCCATAATCCTAACCATAAATCTAAGCCTCAACCTAATACTGCATCTAACTCTTATCGAACCTAACCGTAACCGTAACCCTCACCTTAACCCTAACCCTGTCTCCTATTCTACGCCCCAACCAAATCCTAACCATAATCCTAACCTTAACACTCCTTCTCACCCTGACCTAACCATAACCCTCACTTTTACCCTATTTCTAATCCTAACTCTTATTCTTGCCCTACCCATTATTGTAACCATAGCCTTAGCCCTAACTATAACCTGCACCCTAACCTAACCATAACCATCACCTTCACCCTACCCCTAGCCCTCTCTCTTATTCTACCCCAAATCATAAACATAATCCTAACCATAAACCTAATTTCAACCATACTGATCTTCCTAACATAACTGTAACTCTCATCCTCATCCTAATCACAACCCTTATACTTACCTTCATCCTCTTTAGGAGCCGAACAATAACCCTAACTCTGTCTGCATCTTTTCCAAACCTCTTCTAAACTTTAACCATAAACCTACCCTTAACCTTCACCCTTACCTAAACCTCACCCCTAACCAGCTCTCTTATTCTTCTCCTAACCATATCTATAATCCCAACCATTCTCTCCATAATCATGTTCCTAACCATAAATTTAACCCTAACATTAACCCTCCTCCTCCTCACCCTAACCTAACTGTAACCCTCATCCTAGCCCTATCCCTATCCCTCACCCTCTCTGTTATTCTTCTCCTAACCATCATCCTAACAATAAACATAACCCTAACTACCACATCATAACCTAACCTTAATGTTACCCGAACCCTATCCCTAACTCTCTCTCTTATTCTACCCCTACCATTGCCATAATCCTAACCATAAACCTAATTCTAAACATATTGCTCACCCTAACCTAACCCTAGCCCTAGCCCTGACCCTCACCTTAACCTAACCATAGCCCTTAACCACATATTTGCCATCTCAACAAGCTGAACGATACATTAACTCTGTTTGAACCTCTTGCAAACCTCTCCTAAACCCTAACTATAAACCTAATCCTAGCCCTCACCCTAACCTAGCCATAACACTCACCTTAACACTATCCCTAGCGCTTTCATATTATTTACCTACCATATCAATAACCATAACCAAAGACCTAACCCTCCCCCTCACTCTCACCCTAACCACAACCCTCACCTTAACACTACTCCTCTCTTATTCTTCCCCTAACCAAAACCATAAATCTTTTTGTTTTAAAACCTGCCTCCCTTTTCAATATTTGTATTCTCACAAATTACTTTCCCAGTCCCTAAGGATGAAGCTGCATGTACTACAAGCAATATAATTAATTCAAACTAGTTATTTCTTATCAAAGGTGATGGGTACGGGATAGACCTTTGTGATGCCCCGGATGGCTCCGCCAGCCTCCACACCCTTAGCCTACAGCTGGTGTGTGAACCCATTAAAGAGCTTAACAGCTAAGAATGTTGAGCGCCCATCTTCTCTTGCAAGCTTGTACTTACAACAGAGGGTGGACGCAGCTGAGGGGCTAAATTCCAATCTGGAAATGCTGGAGGACTTCGTAAAAAGAAACTTTAGGACTGCTACCAAAACTTGCACATTCCCTGACATTTTCAGGGGCGGTTGATGCACAGCTGTGCAGATGGACACTGACTAAGCCAATGGCCAATGTGGCCCCAGAGAACTAGCTGCGTTAGTTGTGGGTGGCGTCTCTTTCTCCCCATGAAGATGGTCTAATGAGTAACCTTCTTAGTACATTTACTCCTAAATATAAGTAGATACTCGTTATCTGTGTACAGGTTCACATTTGATCAGCGGATTGGCAAGCAGTGAGTCAGAGGTAGCCACATTTAGCAATTGGTCAGGTTTGGCTCAAGGCCTAAATGTAGAAGGACTTTTGGATGCAAACATATGTATAGGGGATTCATCAACCTCCCATTCAGTCAACCTTTTTAGGTTTCGCCTGCAATGCACTTACGCTGTGCTTGAGAAATCTATGGTTTTTAATATAAACTTAAAAGGGACTTACGTCCCACCTTCTCTCTTTCCTGGCTTCTCGTTGGTTTCTGTGCGTGACACTCACCTTTCTTCCATTTCTATTGGCTGTAGCATATTTTCCTGCATTTACCAATGCTTGTTCCACCTCTGCTGCTGCCGAAATACTGTTAACATCCTGGATAGATTAAGTGATTTGCATAGAATCACAGGAGATTAAGTGATTTGCATAGAATCACAGGATGCTGCTTGGCGCCTGGAATCGGGATCCCCAGCTCTCGAGTCAGCAGCTCTGGCCGCTGCGCCACATCCTCCTCACTCCTGTGTTATCTGTCAGGGAGCTCTTCCCTTTCCCAGGCGATGATTGATGAAAACAGCTCTTTATTCATTACATAGGCGAAACCGATGCATTACCAATGCTTGTTCTAATTCAGTCAATGAACATCAGAGAAGCCCATTGCAGGTATCATCTGAAATAAAAAGGGACAGAAGCTACAATGAGAGCGTTCAGTGCTCGTCCTTCACGTCTCACTCCATTATTCACAATCACAAGTCCTTTTATGGATATTGGCTAAAGATTCACACACTGCATTCTTTTGTGATAACCTTTGTACATAAAGTCATGCTTGTGGATTTTAATGACTCTTTCTTGCACTGCACCTTGTAACATAACGTGTTAATAATGCTGTACAGAGTTATATGATTAACAGTTGCCATGACAAAAGTCACCACAAAATAAACACATTCAGTTAAATTCCACACATGCTACTGCTGGCATTGTTATTTTATTTGGATCTATATTAATTTAAAAACTATTGCCGAGTGCGATGCATACAAGGCAAACACATGCATGTGTTTTATGTTTTAAATACTATGTATTCCCATATCTTTTTGCAATGATAATTAGGTAGGATGACCACTTATCACTCACAGATGAAGTAGACCATATGTGGACAAAAAAATAATATTCACTCCTACTCAATGAAACACCCATGGTCTTGTCAAACAGCATCGCCCACAAATGTGTGTATGCAAAAGCAATTTAACAAAACAAACAAATGACCAAGCTCACCAAATTCATGTTGAGAGTCGGTTTGTGATAAAAATGAATCCACTTGGAATTCACAATACGTAACCCTGCACATTGGTAAATAAATGGAACTTTTCAGTGTCATTCAAGAATTCACCAACTCACGCAGCGAAGCCACAGACATCACCCCATCCCAAGACCTCTGCGACAAGCTTGGAACCTATTTCCACCTCAAGATCAAAAACCTCTATGACAACTTAATCGACCATCCACTAGGTACCACAGATGCCCCCCCGCCCCCGAGAAACACCAGCCAGCCCACCATCGCCAACTGGACACCGATCACGGCTGAAGACACCGCCTCGACCATGAAAAGCATCCACTCGGGGCCCCCACTGACCCCTGCCCCCTCACATCTACCACAGAGCCGTGGCCACCATCGCACCCAAACTACAATGCACCATCAACACCACCTTCAAAACAGGCACCTTCCCAGACGACTGGAAGCGCGCAGAAGTCAGACCCCTGCTCAAGAAGCCCACAGCTGACCCCACCGACCTCAAGAACTATCGGCCCATCTCGCTCCTCCCCTTCGCAGCCAAAGTTGCAGAGAAAACGGTCAACAGGAAACTGACACGATTCATTGAAGAGAACGCCGTCCTCGACCCGTCCCAATCCGGATTCGAAGCAACCACAGCACAGAGACCGCCCTACTCGCCGCCACAGATGACATCCACACCCTCCTGGACCAAGGCCACTCTGCAGCCCTCATCCTACTCGACCTATCAGCGGCCTTCGACACCGTCTCCCATCGCACACTAGTCATCAGACTACACGACGCAGGCATACAAGGAACAGCCCTGGACTGGATCCGATCATTCCTCTCCGGAAGAAGCCAAAGGATCAGACTCCCACCCTTCCTCTCCGACCCCACGAAAATCACCTGCGGAGTCCCAGAGGGTTCATCACTGAGCCCCACCCTCTTCAACATTTACATGGCCCCCCTCGCAGCCATCGTCCGACAACACGGCCTCAACATCGTATCCTATGACAACGACACCCAGCTCATCCTCTCCCTCACCAAAGACCCCACCACTGCCAAACTCAACTTCCAGAAAGGAATGCAAGACGTTGCAGTCTGGATGACCAACAGCTGCCTGAAGCTCAACGCCGAGAAGACAGAAGTCCTCGTCCTCGGTACCACCCCTTCTGCATGGGACAGCACCTGGTGGCCGACCGCCCTCGGAAGCCCACCTACCCCCTCAGACCATGCCAAGAACCTCAGCATCGTACTCGACTCATCACTCTCCATGAACTGACAGGTCAACGCCGTCACCTCCAGCTGCTTCAACACCCTCCGCATCCTCCGCAAGACCTTCAAGTGGATCCCCCCTGAGTCAAGGAAGACAGTCATCCATGCACTCATCACCAGCAGACTGGACTATGGAAATGCACTCTACGTCGGCATCAACAAGTCCCTACTCCGCAAACTCCAGACAGTACAAAACACCGCCGCCAGACTCGTCCTCGGCATCCCCCGACACGAACACATCAGCCAACACCTACGAAGTCTCCACTGGCTCCCCGTGGAGAAAAGAGTCACTTTCAAAATCCTCACTCACGCCTACAAATGCCTACACAACAACGGACCCAAATACCTCAACGATAGAATCAACTTCCACGTACCCAAAAGAAACCTCCGATCTTCCAACCTCGCACTGGCCGAAACCCCGCGCATCCACAGAGCCAGAGCAGGCGGAAGATCCTTCTCTCACATTGCAGCCAAGACCTGGAACGAGCTACCGGCAGACATCAGACGCGCCCACTCCCTGAACACCTTCAGGAAGACCCTCAAGACCTGGCTCTTCGGCTAAACAGATCTGCGGACCCCCCCCCACAGCGCCTTGAGACCCTCACGGGTGAGTAGTGCGCTTACAATTCCCTGATTGATTGATTGATTGAGTTTTGGCTCTGACTCGTGCATTGTTTTTGTGAATAGGACATATAAATGTGGAACTCTGCTGCTTATAAAAGAAAAACAAAGCAAACCTACTATTCTCTGTCACTTATCATCCACCCTGTCCTTCTCTTGCCCTCCTTCCCTGAAATGTGTATTTACTTTTACAACACCTGGTCCTCTTTGATACTGAGGTATGTTATGATCAGGGCAAAAGTAATTGAAACATTTAAAAAACACACGCTTTAAAATACTTAAAAATGAAAAAGTGTTATGAACCCCGATTCAGTAGTACACTCAGTCCTCACCCAGATGGTGTTCGCCTGGTTTGGTCAAACATGTCTACCTCTATGAGAAGGTATCAGGTAACCTTTTGTGGGTCCAAACTCACACACACAACATAACATACCTATTATTATGAGGACCGGCCATTGACCGAAATGAAGTGTGTAATTACTTTTCTAACTCCACGCAAGCTTTGATAGTAGGGTAGGCTATAAAGCGGACCAACGCAAATCTACCTGTGTTTTTAGGGGCAGAGTTACAAGAAACTGATGCATCTGTACAGATGCGTCAGTTTCATCTGTGCCTCCATGCGAAACCCTTGCGCCATAATGGATGCACCGTATTTACCATATGG